>CAUYUJ010016407.1:168368-198368 GCA_963575745.1 Prorocentrum cordatum | reverse complement strand
CGGGCGGCGCGGCCGACCAGAACAATTTCGTAGCCTTGCTAAGCGCTTCCGGCTTCGAGGAACGAGCGAGCCTGCGCCCCTGCGGCGGCCCGCGCGCGGCCGGCTGGCAGCTGGCCTCGCTGGGAACCGCAGACTATTGCGCCACGGCGCGCGCCCTGCTGGGCCAGGACTGCGCGCCCCTTGACGCCCGCGGCCAGAACCGCACTCGCACGGGCCCGCGAGCCGGACAGCAGTGCGGGGAGCCCTTGTGCTCCAAAGCGTGCCACGCCTATTGGTGCGCACGCGGCGGCGGCGCAGTGGCGCGCAGCTTGGCGGTGGAAGACGCGCGGGCGCGCATCCAGGGGGGGTGCAGCTACCACGCCGCGCGCCAAGTCCCCGCCCCCGCATGGGGCCTCTGGAAATGGCGCTGCGCGCGCAGCAACGCACGGGGCACGACGCTCGACCCGCCCGCAGGGCCATGCAGCGAGCGCGGGGCGCCCCTGCAGAAAGAGCGCGAGGAGGCGATCCTGGACCTCGAGGCGCAGGCGCCGGGATGCCCGCGCCAGTTCGCGGACGTCACCGCCCGGCACGCCGCGCCCGGCGATGCCGAGCACCTCGCGGCAGCGGCGCAGAGGGGCGGCGCCGTGAACGAGGGCGACGAGCGGCGCCGCTACCCGGCCGGGCGCGCGCCGCGGTCCGTCCCCCCCCTGGCCGTCGAGACGGCGGGCCGGCACGGCAGGGCCGCTCTGCGCCACCTGCGGATGCCGGCGCGGAGCCTCGCCCAGGAGTTGGGGGGGGGAAAGAGGGCAGCTCCGCAGTCGCCAGTGGGGCGCCGAGGTGTCCGTCGCGTTGCACGGGGCGACGGCGCGGCAGCTGTGCACGAGCCTCGGCGGTGACTGGGCGGCTGGCGCGGCTGCCCTCCGCGAGACGGCGGCGGGTTAAACCCGGCCGTGCCGTGCTGCGACGGCGGGCCGAGGCGCAGCCGCGCGGCGGTGGTGAAGCTGTTCAACCTCATCGTTGCGCAGCCCATGGCGCTTCATAATCGCAAGAGGAGGGGGGGGCGGCGGAGGAGGAGTAGGAGGAGGCGGAGGAGGAGGAAGAGGAGGAGGAGGAAGAGGAGGAGGAGGAGGAGGGGCAGGAGCTGGGCGAGGCGGAACTGCCTCGGAGAAGGGGAACAAAAACATATGCGCGTGAACTTTTGGCGCTCCGCGCGGAGCGCCGGAAGCATTCTGCGCACGCCGAGCCTCTGCGCTTTTTGTGGGCCCAGCTCTCCGACGAGAGGGGCCGAGCCCCGCCCTCGGCGGCGCGCGCCCGGGAGAGGAGGCGAGGAGGAGCGAGCCGTCTCGGAAGTTCGGAAGTCCCCGGCGCCTACTGAAAGGTTTTCTCATCAGGGGCAGCGATAGGGTTAAGTCGGGCTTGTCCATTTTACAGGGGGGGGTATTCAAAAATAGCGATTAATCGACTGGGGACGATTTGTTCCCTATTTTGGGGCATTTGGGGAATACTTTTTGTTTGCGTACGTTCTATTTGTCGCCCAAAGTTCACCTATATGGGGACGCGCCCGTCTTAACGTCAGCGGGGGGGATAGACATAATTAGGGGGGTGCGCGTCGAACCCGAATCGCCCACTAATCGCCGATAGGGGTCTGATAGCCCCGACCCGCCCAGGAAAGTGCGGATTCATTATCGGAGGCGTATCGGAGCCCCCTATGCCAGTCACTCTGCACCATCGCCCGCCAACAAAATTTCTCCCGAAAGCAAAGCAAACCTCTCAGAAGGCCGGACGCCTTTTGGGAAGTCCCGCCACCTTTTGAGAAGACCTTCTCCTTCTCGTTTCCCCCCTCGCTGCGCTCGCCGCCGAGCTGGATCCTCCCCCCAGGGACCGGTTCCTCATCCCAGGTTGTTTTTTTCGGCAGTGCCGCCCCGAGGCTCAAACTTAGCAAATACGTCCAGCGGGATTCTTGTTTTCGCGAAGAAAGGAGGCCCACCCCCCTCGCGACGGAGAGTTCTCCACTATTGCCGACCTCTCGGGGTCTTCGCTGGACCTCGGGACCGTCAAATAATTTGTTCGGTATGAGGAAGCGGCCCCAGGGAATTGGTCGAAATCCCCCGGGGGTCGACGTTGTGTAGACCGGAAGCCGCGGATCGGCGGCGAGCGAGGGGGGAAGTGAGAAGGAGAAGGCCTTCTCAGAAGGCGGCGGGGCTTCTCAGAAGGCCTCTGGCTCTGAACGGTTTTCTGTAAAGAGATCCTGACGTCGGGGGTCTGGGGAGGTCTGGATGCAACTCCTGGGAGGTCAAATTCTGATTCAGCCCTGGTCCGAAATCCCGCTTAATCCGGCTTAATCCCGCTTAATCTGGCTTAATCCCGCTTAATCTCGCTTAATCTCGCTTAATCCCGCTGGCGTAACAGCCCCCCAATTGGGGCTTAATCCTCCTTAGTCCTTCCGACGAAAACCTCCCAGTAGTTGCCTCCTAAGGGAGGGAGGCGGGGGGGAGGGAGCCTCCCGTCGTGAGAGACATCACGGCGCGAGCCTCTCGTCGCGGCGTCGCTCTCGACAAGAGCCTCTCGTCGACGGCAAGAGCCTCCCGCCGTCCGCCCACGTGCTCCCTCCTCCTCCTCCGCCGCCGCCTCCTTCTCCTGCTCCTCCTCCTGCTCCTCCTCCTCCTCCTGCCTCCTCCTCCTGCTCCTCCTCCTCCTGCCTCCTCCTCCTCCTCCTCCTCCTCCTCCTCGTCCTCCTCCTCCTCCTCCTCCTCCTCCTCCTCCGCACTCCTCCGGGGGAGTTAGCCTCTGGGCGGACGAGGGGCTGCTGCTGGCCTCTGGCATCTGGCCAGAGGGATCGAGACCTCCGGGAGTCGACGTCGTGGCAAAATCCTGACGCCAGGGGTCTGGGGAAGGAGGTGCGGGAAGGGAGCCTCGCGTCGACGACCAGAGCCCCTCGTCGTCCGCCCAGAGGCTCCCTCCCCCCCCCTCCTCGGGTGGGAGGGAGCCTCTGGGCGGGCGAGGGGCTGCTGCTGGCCTCTGGCATCTGGCCAGGGGGATGGGTCGAGACATCGGGGAGTCGACGTTGTGACAGAAACTTGGCGTCGGGGGGGGTCTGGCGTCTCGCTCGAGACACCTCCAACAAACCAGCTTCGAGGAAGCTCCGAATCACCATCGTCTTGGAATCGCTTCTGTTGGGACTGGCCGTGGCCTTCGAGAGCCCTCCAAAGGCCCCCGTGGAGGACCCAAAGCGGACCCGCAAAAGCCCCCGAGGGAGCCCAAGGCAGCCCCCAACCGGCCCAGGACGGCCCAAGCTGGCGCCAAGACAGCCTGAGGTAGCCCCCACAGAACCCTAATTAAGAACACGCCCGGATGGCTCAAGAAACCCCAGTAGCTAGCTTTAAGTCGGGCATGTCCCCCTACAGGGGGATTTTCGAAGGAAAATAACAAATACCCCCAAAAGGGTCCAAAAATAATCCAAACATAGTCTGGGAACTATTTGTTGGGTATTTTCTGGCCTTTCTGGTGTATTGTTTTGGTATTTTTATTTTTCATCGAAAATCCCCCTGTAGGGGGACACGCCTGACATAAAGCTAGCCCCCGAAGGGACCCCGACAGGCCCCCCAAAGCCCCCAGGATGCCCCAAGATAGCTCCAGGCAGCCCCAGCAGCCCCCAGGGTAGCCTCAAAGGATCACGAGGATCTTCCCTGTTTCGACGTCCTCATTCGTCGTCGTCGTCGTCGTCCTTCTTCTCCTCTTCCTCATCATCATCACCTTCATCCTCCGCTTCGTAATTCCGCGTACGCTTCCTCTTCCATCTCGTTTTCCTCGTTCTCGTGCTTGACTTCCGACTTCTTAATGATCCTCCTCTCCTCGCTGCTTTTCGTGTCATCCACGCTGTCATCTTCGACATCCGCCGCCTTGTCGTGGCCACCGTCCGTTTGTTCTTTCCCCCCGCATGATCCCAATGGGCAAAGTCGACGCTTCCCGTTCTTGTCCGATCAGGTTTCCTCATCCTCTTGCCCCTTCCTTTCAAATTTCCTCCCTCCGAGCTACCGCTCTGCCTCTATGTCTTCCCTATGTCTTCCCCAGCGCGGTGGGGTCTTCTGGGGAGTTCCAGGTCCGCTATGCCACGCGTCCGCATATATCGATAAAAACATCCCCGTGGCAAGGGATGGGTGGGAGGAGTAGGATGTCAGATAACCATGGCACGAGCGTGCCTAGCTTGTCCCCCCCCCCTCTCCTACGTACCTCCACCACCATTTCCTTCTCCTCAGAATCATCCTTCCGTCCGTCTCCCTTCCTCTTCCCACTCCTCCTGTTCCCCCCCTCCTTCCCCGTAGCTAGGGTTTCGGCACTGTCGGGCTTTCGCTCGACATCGGATCGCAATGGGGTCCACCCCATTCCAGGGCTCCAGCTAAACGGTGTGTTGGCGATTTGGTGGACCGGTGTCCTTTTGATGTCGCTTCGCGGCAGAGGGAACACGAAGGCAGCACGAAGGACAGCAAGAACAGAGCGAAAACGGAAAGCACCGCTCAGCTCGAGCCTCGCCACTCCATGTCAGTTCCTCCTCACCTCCCGCCTCTCTCCCAGCCCAGCGTCGGCTCCCTCAGGACCTGGCCCTGCTGGCGTTCGCCCTCGTCCTCCCGACCCAGTCCACGCTGCTGGAGACGATGACGCCCCCCACGGACCCCGTGCGACTCCACAAGGAGCCGCCGCGGCCCGCCGTCGTCGTGGCCTCCTCTGACTGGCCCCTGGACAGCGCGTGTGCGACGGTGCACAGCGAGGGCGCTGTGCGTGCACGCTGGTCGCTGAAAGTGCGTCCTCCTCCTCCTCCTCCTCCTCCTCCTCCTCCTCCTCCTCCTCCTCCTCCTCCTCCTCCTCCTCCTCCCCCTCCGTGTATCTCTCGGGCGCCCCAGTCCCTACCTGTCTCGGGCGCCCGCCCACCTCAAAAGTCGGATGGCAGTCCCTCCACCCTCGTCCTCGGGGTACGGGCTGAGGCCCAGTCTACATACTTTCAGCGCCGTCTTGCTTCAGGTTTCTGCCCATGTCTTCCGACCGACGGGTGAGGGCCGCTTTGGGCTCATTTGGGGCTCCGGTGCTCCGCAGATCGATAGGTCAGGGGCCCTGATCGTGGCCGCGGCTAGCCTTGGCAAGGACAGCCCCTTCGTTCCGCATCTGTTGTGCATTGTGCCAGCTCGATGACTGGAAGGGCCGAGGGGATTCTGCGCAAGCCAGGAGTGCGCACCCGTCAAGAAGCGAGGGCAGTCTTGAGCTCATAGACGTGGGTGGAAGAGCCGCCACACTGCGGCGAAGCCGAGCTGCGAGTGCTACAGGACCAGTGTGGGGTGTCTCGGCAGATCGTGGCAACATGCATCCGCGACGAGGATTCATATTTTCTGTATGGCGTTGGCGAGACGTCAACCGATCACAATCTCGCTGGCCGCCTGTAGTCATCGCGGATTATCCAGCCAGCGGTGGTTGACTGTTTTATGGTTACAGTTGCGCGAGCCATGTGATCGGACATCCCCCAAATGTTTCGAACTTTGTGCCGATCAGCCCGAGCCATGCCAGTTTCCCCGCACCAAAGGATTCGGCATTGGGTTGTGCGTCGTCTGCGTGACGAGGTGCGCCACACCACGTCCATGTGGCCAGCAGTTTCAAACGCTGAGATTGCATGTTCAGTCGCGCACCTTCTTGGCCCAGCAAATATTTCCTTCCAGTACGTGTCCCTTCGGGAATGTGCGATGGATCGGTGGGGCAGAGCTTTTGGTTTGAGGTTCGGGGTTTTCTAACGGCCTCGTTGGTTCGTGACGATTCTCCAGCCTTGGGTCGGACTGGTTCATGCCGATGTTCCAGCCTCGGGATGCGTTCCAGGGACTGCGCCTCGCCGCGGGCGTGCTGGGGGGGTGCTCGCAACCTCCCGCACGGCCGCGGGACAGCCGCGCTAGGATCCGAAAGCCAGGGGGCAACAGTGAGGGGGGACAAGTGCAGGCGAGAACGCAACAAAAGCAAGCCTTGGGGAACCACTTCGCGTGACAGTGATGATGATGATGATGATGATGATGATGATGATGATGATGATGATGATGATGAGATGATGGTGATGGTGATGATGATGATGATGATGATGATGATGCTGATGATGATGATGATGACGATGATGGTGATGGTGATGCTGTTGATGATGATGATGATGACGAAGATGATGATGATGATGATGATGATGATGATGATGATGATGATGATGATGATGATGATATGATGATGGTGGTGTCCCGATGATGATTATAATGATGATGAGAATGATGATGATGATGTCGATGATCATGATGATGACGGTGATGATGTTGATGATGTTGATGGTGTCCCGATGATGCGGATGCTGATGATCATGATGACTGTCGATGATCATGATGATGAGGATGATGGTGTCCCGATGATGATGAGTATGATGATGTTGATGTTGATGATGCTGATTATGATTGTGTCCCGATGATGCTGATGTTGATGATGATTATGGCGTCCCGATGATGATGATTATTCCGATGGTGGTGATGATGATGACGATGATGATGTTGATGATGATGATGGCGTCCCGATGGCGATGATGATGATGATGTTGATGCTGATGTTGGTAATGATGATGATGGTGCCCCGATGATGACGATGATGCTGATGATGATGTTGATGATGTTGATGATGATGATGCCGATGATGAGGATGATATGATGATGATGGTTTCCCGATGATGATGATAACGATGGTGATCATGATGGTGTCCCGATGATGATGCTGCTGCCGATGATGATGATGACGATGAGTGTGTCCCGATCCTGCTGACCATGATGACGATGTGCATGGTGATGATTGTGATGATGGTGATGGTGATGATGGTGGTGTCCCGCTGATATTGATGACCGTGATGATGATGATGTTGGTGTTGACGATAAGGCCGGTGTCCCGATTATGATGATGTTGGTGATGAGGTGAGGTTGTTGATGTTGATGTCGTTGTTGCTGATGATGACGACGTTGATTGTGATAGCGGTTGTGATATCGATAGTGGGATCGATAGTGAAACAAATGTGATATCGATTGTGAAATCGATTGTGAGCTCGATTGTGAGATCGATAGTCATACCAATTGTGAGATACATCGAGTGGTATCGATTGTGAGATCGATCGAGGGAAATCGATCGAGCGAGACCGATACTGAAATCGATAGTGAGATCGATAGTGAGACCGATCGAGTGAGACGTTGGTTCCTCCCCCACCGAACCTCCTTATCACCCGAAGGGTGGTCGTATAAGTATGTATTCCCGGGAAATAAATGGATCCATCGTTTTTTCTCACACAGGAAAGTGGAGCCGCGCAACGCAGAAATTGGATCCCCGAAGCTGTCCCACACCCGGAAAAAAAAGGATCCACTTGGATCCATGGCTGTTCTCATATTTTTATTCCAAGAAGAACGCACTTTCGGCCTGGGGATGCAGGGTTTCGCACCTATTACGTAAGGGGGAGACGCAGCAACACAGAAATAGGATCCACGAAATTGTCCCACACCCGAAAAAAAGGGATCCAATTAGATCCATGGCTGTTTTCATATTTTTAGTCCAATAGGAACAAACGTTCGGTCTTGGGATGCAGGATTTCACACCCCTTACGTGGAGGGAGACGCAGTTCGAAGTCCCACTGCAGGATTTCGCACCCTTTACGTAGGGGGAGACGCAGCAACACCGAAATAGGATCCACGAAACTTTCCCACACCCGAGAAGGGATCCAATTGGATCCATGGCTGTTCTCATATTTTTAGTCCAAGAGGGAAAAACTCGGCCGGGGGATGCAGGATTTAGCAACCCTTACGTAAGAGGGAGACGCAATTCGAAATCCCAGTTCCGCAGGCCAGAAGATTTTGCTCTTGAGCCCCACATGTCGGAAGCGACGCGCCTTTCAGGTGAGCGGATACATGTAGCGCTCTCTTCGAGGTGGGGTAGATACGCTATGGTTGGGGATGCGGGAGTTGGCTGGGCCCGCTGTGGCGTTCGAGCAAATGGGAGGACTTTCGGGAGATGGCCAGGCCCGCGGTGGCGCTCGAACAACCACGCGTTATGGGAGAAATGAAGGGAGGTGGCCGGGCCCGCTGTTGCGCTCGAGCTTCCGACTTGGACACTTTGCTTGCGTGTCCTCGCCCTCCCTCATCCTTTCCTCTCCTCCTCCTCCTCCCACTTCCCCCCTCCTCCTCCCACCTCCTCCCTCCTCCTCCTTCCTCCTTCGTCCGTCCGCCTCCCTCCTCTCTCCTCCCTCCTCCCTCATCCTCCTTCTCCTCCTCCTTCTCCTCTTCCTTCCTCCTCCCCCCTTTTCCCTGATTATTTATCCTCTCTCCCCCCTGCGTCCCATTTGTTATCCTCCCACCTCCTCTTGTATCTTCCCTCATCCTTCCCCTGTTCATCCTGGGAAGACCCCCCTCCCCCGTAGAATCAGAGCATTGGTCTGCATATCCACAGTTCCGTGGATAGCATGATGTTTCACTTGCGGTGCTCCGCGGATCCCATTTCCCCTGGTCCCGGATGTTAATTATTATTATTTTTTATCATAACTATTATATTGTAATTGTATATATATACATACACATATATATATATATATATATATATATTCCCAGGAAAAATGGATCCATCGTTTTTGCACACACAGGAAATTTGATCCGCGCAGCACAAAAATAGGATCCCCGAAACTGTCCCGCACCCGAAAAAAAGGGATCGAAAAGGGATCGAATTGGATCCATGGCTGTTCTCATATTTTTTATTCCAAGAAGAACGCACTTTCGGCCTGGGGATGCAGGGTTTCGCACCCCTTACGTAGGGGGAGTCGCAGCAACACAGAAATAGGATCCACGAAACTGTCCCACACCCGAAAAAAAAGGGATCCAATTTGATCCATGGCTGTTTTCATATTTTTAGTCCAAGAGGAAAACATTTTCGACCTGGGGATGTAGCGTAGCGCGGCACAGCATAGCAACGCATAGCATAGCGCAGCATAGCATGGCATAGCATAGCATAGCATATCAACGAATGCTGCTTTCCTAGGGGCTCCAACTTCTAGATAGGGTCGCACTGGGGTAATGTTCTAAGAACACAGTGCCCTACCTAGGCTGTGCCTGGAAGGGTTCTTATTCTCTGGGCTTACAGGGGCCAGGCAGTGGAAAACGCCCCGGGCGGTTCCCCCAGTATCCGCCCCGCGGTTACCCCAGTTACGTCCTCTTAGCTTAGCGTTGCATATCTCATCTTAGCTGAGCCTATCTAGTCTTAGCTTAGCTTCATCCTAGCTTAGGCGTATCTTAGCTTAACGAACATTCATCCTAGTTCCGCTGAGCTCTCGCATAGCAGAGCGCAGCATAGCATAGCATAGTGTAGCATAGCACTGCGCAGCACCGCATATCAGAGCATAGCCCAGCATAGCATAGCATAGCGCAGCATAGCATAGCATAGCATAGCATAGCGCAGCACAGCACAGCACAGCACAGCATAGCACAGCGCAGCGTAGCATAGCACTGCATAGCAGAGCATAGCATAGCACAGCAGCAAAGCAAAGGCAAAGCAGCAGCAGCGACAGCAACGCACAAGCAAAGCAAAGCAAAGCAAAAGCAAGGGCAAAGCAAAGGAAAGGCAAATCAAAAGCAATGTGCGACAGATACCCTGTTAGCCTCGATGGCCGGACCGGAGCCCCCGCAAGCAGTGCTTTCCGTAACCATGGGTGTAGTAGCATGGGTGCAATTCCTTACTTAGGCTCTGCCTAGAGGGCTAGATTATCTCAGCTCAGCTTGGCTAGGCTGGCATAGCGCAGCGCTGCATTAGCATAGCATATCATAGCATACCATAGCCAAACATATCATAGCATAGCGCAGCACATCATACCATATCATAGCATAGCATAGCGCAGCTTAACATAACATATCATACCATAACATAGCATAGCGCAGCATATCATGGTATAGCATACCATGACAAAATAGCATAGCACAGCATAGCATAGCAACTACTGCTGCTTTCCTAGGGGCTCCACCTTCTAGGTAGGGTCGCACTGGGGTAATTGTTGTTCTTCGAACTCCATTGGGTTCTAGGAACATGTCGTGGTAGGCCCGTAAAAATGCCGGGACGGTCGGTCCCTGCTCAAACGCCCTCTGAGCCGGTCCCTTCGGGCCAGACAAAATTATAGCAGAGGGAAACGGAGGGAGGGACGAAAAACTTCACGTTCCGCGTATCCCCACCAGTTTTTAGTACCCGAGCTTCCTGGACGCCCTCAGATCGCCGTTCCCCCCGCGCAGTCAGCCGCTGCTGGGTGAGTGGGCCGGCCGGCTTGCGGCGCGTTTAGTTGCTAATTCGGCCGCTCTCGTGACCCGTAGCGCTCCTGACTCCGCTAGCGCTTTCGCTGGTGGGCGCGACCGAAAAAGTATCCCCACCAGCTCCGTCCCTCTGGCTCAAGCCGTTTCCCGGAAGTGTTCCTGCCTCCCGGGTCAGGGCTCGAGCACGTCCCCGGCCAGGTGCGGGCTCGCCCGACGCCGATGGAGCCCGCCGCGGCGCGTCGCCGGTGGCAGCGGGCGGTTGCCTGGGCGGCTCGCGTCGCGGTCGCCGCCCGCGCCCGCGCCGCCGGCGCTGGCGCCGCTGGCGCCGCCGGCGCTCCCCGCGCTGCGGCCGCCGCGGGCGCCGCGGACGCCGCTGGCGCCGCGCGGGCCTTCGGTGCCGCTGGCGCCGCCGCGGCCGTGGGGCCAGCCCGACCGCCAGCCCCGCGGCCAACCCCGACTGCTAGCCCCACGGCCAGTCCGACGGCCAGCCCGACGGCCAGCCCCACGGCCGGCCTAGCTTGCGCGGCCGTCCAATACAGCTGCCCGGCGGCATGACCGCGACGCAGACCCGAAACACCGACGGGTGGGCTGGCGCCCCGCCTACGCAGGGAGTTTCCCCTGAGACTGACTTTTCTCCTCCTTCCCTGCCCATGGTTTCTCGAGATGCGACGGCTAGTCGCTTACACCGGGGAGATTGCGCAATGGGTCCCCTCCACCAGGAAGAGCGCGAAGATAATCGCGAATCGCAGGTGGAGGAGCAGGAAGAAGTCAGGGAGGACTTTGCCGACCGTCCAACACAACCCTTTGGCAACGCGACCTCTTGGCACACCCGACCGCTTCGGATTCCAGAGGAGTCCGCGACGGTCAGTCGCCGCCACAGGGAAGAATGTGATTATTGTCGCGGGTCGCACGGTGAGGGGCAGTGAGAAGACAGAGAGGACTCTGCCTACCGTCCAACACAACCCGCTGCAACGCGACCCTTGGGAACACCCAGCCGCCTCGGGGTCCAACAGTTTCTGCGATGGTAGTTCATCTACACCGGGAAGATTGCGAAATGGGTCGCGAGCCACAGGAGAAGGGGCAGGGAGAAGACAGAGAGGACCTAGCCGACCGTCCAACACAACCCACTGGCAACGCGACCCCTGGGAACACCCAGCCGCTTCGGATTCCAATCGCTTCTTCGACGGTCGGTCGCCTCCACCAAGCAGTGTGAAGATAGTCGCGAGTCGCAGGGTGAGGTGCATGGAGAACACATACAGAACCTTGCTGACCGTTCAACGCAACCCACTGGCAACACGACCCCTGGGAACACCCAGCCGCCTCGGATTCCAATACCTTCTGCGACGGTCAGTCGCCTCCACCGGGAGTGTGAAGATGGTCGCGAGTCGCAGGGTGAGGCGCAGGGAGAAGGCAGAGAGAACCTCGCTGAGCGTTCAACACAACCTATTGGCAACACGACCCCTGGGAACACCCAGCCGCCCTGGATTCCAAGGGGGTCTGCGATGGTTAGTCACTTACACCAGGAAGGGCGCGAAATGGGTCGCGAGCCGCAGGAGAAGGGGCAGGGAGAAGACAGAGAGGACCTTGCCGACCGTCCAACACAACCCACTGGCAGCGCGACCCCTGGGAACACCCAGCCGCCTCGGAATCCAACAGAGTCTGCGACGGTCAGTCGCCTCCACCGGGAAGAGCGTGAAGATAGTCGCAAGTCGCAGGAGCAAGAAGAGCCCACCGCTCGGGAAGAGACCATCGAGGAGACCATCGAGCAGCCTTCCCCTGAGGAGTGGGACAACGAAGCCATCCTACAGCTGGTTTCGAGGAGCCCTTTTCTCCCCTATTCGTCCTCTTTCCCCTGCCAGCGACGCGACACGGGCGGGCGCCTCCACGAGCAGCCACGGGGCACCCCCTGCACCCTTGCAAAGCGCGCCAGACGCCCCCCGCCCGGGTGGGGACGTGAGCTCCACTGCCGAAAAGGGCCGGCAGCCAAACCGGGGGCATCCTTGACGCGTCGGACGGGAAGTGGGTGGACGCCCAGGCTGTTCGCCGATCCCCACGGAGTGTCACCAAACGAGACGATCAGGTAATTACCTTCAGGTCACCCTGGGTCCATCGTTCACAGCCGTCCGGCACGCCCTTGCCGTGCAACACGCTGCCCCTGGCACCGCGCGCGTTTTCGACCGGCGTCGGCACGACCAGCGAACCTGCGTCGCCTTCCTGACCTCATTTCACAGTGCCACGGTCGAGCCATGAGCGACTCATTGGGCTCGGGTATCCACTTTGCGCTGGTGCGTGGGCAACGCTTGGGACATCGCGTCGGCGCGAACAAGGGGGGGCCACGCACCCCCGCGAGATGGTCGGGATCTCGTGGGCGCCGACACTGGCCGCGCGCAGTAGGGTGGGAGCGCTCTGGGCACGGCTGGGAAGAGGAGCCGAGCAACCGAGAGCCCATGGACCGAGAAACGGCTCGACAACAACACCGAGCGTGGGGCACCACCCAGTTTCGCTGAGATGCGGTTTTGACAACGCACCGGGTATGTGGAATGGCTGCCCACTGTGATTGTCTTTATCAGCAGTATCTGTTCGAGTATAAATGTCTTGCCCCTTTCTCTCACACCGCGCGCCTGGCGCGCATTTCCTGCCCTCCCTTTCTGCATTCGAATGCCGCAGCGGTTAACTGCCACACCGGGGTGCCTTCCCTGCCCGGCGTGCCTTTTCCCCTCCTCCCTTTTTGCTTCCTTGTGCCTGTGCGCCTGGCGTTCTGCATCCTAATGCTGCAGCGGTTAGCTGCCACACCGGGGTGCCTACCGTGCCTGGCGCGCCCTTCCTTTTCCTCTCCTTTGTTTCACAGGGTTTATCCCGCGCGGCTGGGGTTGCCGCCAATACTGCTGTCTGGCGGCGCTCTGCATGAATTCCACGCAAGGATCACATTGGGAATGGGCGGTCAGGTGGCCCCTGGCCTGCTCCTGGCTTGTGTCGGCCTCCACTGGTGACCGATGGGTTCTGTGGGGTCTCGATAAGAGTTCCACGCATGGATCACACTGGGAATGGGCGGTTAGGTGGCCCCTGGCCTGCTCCTGGCTGGTGTCGGCCTCCACTGGCGCCCGAAGGGTTCAGTGGGGTCTCGCACGCTGCAGACCTCCACGGTGCTTGGACTTAGGCATGTGTGGCTCGGTGCGCCCGTCGGCTGCTCTCTCCTGCAAGATTTTCGCGTTCGACATGTGCCACTGCTGTACATACAAGAGGTACTGCCGCTTGCAGTCCTATCTGTGACGGGGTTGCCCCTCTTCACTCTTTGCGTTGACACGATGCTGTTGTGTCGCCTACGGCACGGACGTCGTCCGGGTGTGCCTGTCGGTCTTGCTCGTCTCTGACGGTGCCTTGTGCCGACTCACACCGAGTGCGTTCAAGGTCGCGCCGCCGCGCCATTTTTGCTGCAGTTACTTGCTGGTCGCTACCGGGATCTCCACGCCACCGGCCCGGGAGTTTCGTTGATGGCTCGTTTTCTGAGTGGTTGCCCGCGCGCTCGCTTCGTTTGCCTCTATTCTCTTGCTGCCTAGTCGCGGCCCGACTGATGTTCGGACGGTTTTCGGCCTCCTTCGCGAGCCTGCAAACCAAACAATTACCCCCACCAGCCAATTCAGAAGCCCTGCCCACGAGATCTGACGGGAAAAAGGGACGAAGGGACACATTTAGGGAGACAAATCGAGCAAGCAGGATGAACCGAGAGATCTCTGGGAACAAGGGGGTGGCCTTGGAAGGCCTCTTCGGGCCATCCCTGGGCGCCGCGTGGGGGCGAGGGGAAGAGGAGGAGGAAGAGATGGGGCCATCGATCATAAGATGTGGGTTCCTCGATTTCGGTCCCTTCCCAGGAACCCTCATCATCGCCTCTTGGGGCTCTCCTGGGGCTCGCTGGGATTTTTTTGGATGGTATTGGAGTTTTTTGGGGGCTCTTTTTGGGGGTTTGGGAGTCCTCTTGGCGCCCTCTTGGGGCTCTCTTGGGGCCCTCTTGGGAGCCCTGGAAGGCCTCTTGGGGCCACCTTGAAGACCATCGATCAAAGGAGGAGATGGTATAACGTTCAGTGCCCCCCCCAAAGAGGCCAACATGGGGCCAGAACCTTAGTAAAGCACATAATTGTTGGCTTTCTCGCCGAGGTCGTTTTGGACGCCCTGGCTCCTCGCGACCCCCCCCCACACACAAAAAATCCAGGAAAGGGGGTCGGGGGAGGGGTAAACCCCTCCCCGTAGGGGAAGAGGAGTCTTTTGGAAGAGGGAAGAGGAATCTCGTTAGACCACCTGCGCCCAGAGGGCTGGTGGGCCCCGCCAGGAGGCGCGTTCGAAAGGGACTGGTCTCCTGTCAAGACCGCCGAAGCCTTCCCGAAACCCTTCGAAAACCTTCGGGGAAGGGTTCAGGGAGGCTCTTCGGAGGGCTTCGGGGTGTGGTTATTGAATGGGTCTTCGTCGTTGTGGAGGAAAACGAGTCCCTACCTGGATCGCCGCGGTGGTTGTTAAGGGGATGAAGGCGTGAGAAGTGGATGCTAAAGTGGCTTCATTTGGCCAAGCCCAAGTTATATGTGGGTTACAAGTGCCCGATGTGGCTTAGGATGATGGGGTAACTCCGCGAAGTGGGCTCAGCACACTCAGCCCAGATCCGTGCGCCGTTAAGCCACATAGGGCACGTGCAATCCATTTCTGAGCTGGGTCACCGTTGGGTCAGGCAACCCACCTTGGCATCCGCTTGCATCCCCCGATCCTCTTCGCAACCCCCGGGGCGATCCAAGCAGAAAATCCTGGGTTCTCTAACTCCAACTTCGGATTCAACTCCTGGGAGGTCCAATTCTGTTTTCGCCCTGGTCCGAAATCCGGCTTTATCCGGCTTGATCCCGCTTAATCCCGCTGAATCCCGCCTAATCCGGCTTAATCCTGCTTAGTCCGAGGCCCACGCCGGGGTAACAGTTTCCAACTGGGGCTCTCAATCCTCCGTAACCTTTCCGACGAAAACCTCCCAGTAGTTGCCTGAGGCAACTACGGGGAGGTTTTCGTGTGACCGTGACTTGTTGGGCGTGAGGCGGGTTACGTGGTGCCACCGCCGGTGGCGGGGCAGGCAGTTCGTGCCCCCATGGCCCCCCCAAAGGGTGGCGGGGGCAGCTTGTTGTCACCAGATCGTCCGCGACCACCCCGCGAAATCCGTTTTAATCCTGCTTCATCCCGCTTAATCCCGCTGAATCCCGCGAAATCCGTTTTAATCCTGCTTAATCCGAGGCCCACTCCGGCGTAACAGCTTCCAAATGAGGCTCAATTTTCCTTGACCTTTCCGACGAAAACCTCCCAGTAGTTGCCTCCTAACCCGACCTGCCCTTTGCTGTCCTGCCCTCCCGCCCCCCCCGGTGCCCGGCGTGGCCCCTCGTCGCCCCGGCGCCCGTGCCCGCCGGCAGCAGGCGCGCGGCGCCGTGCGCCGGGCGATCGCGGTGGCCCTCCACGACGACCTGCAGCGGAGGCGCGCCCGCTCGGACGGAGGTTAAGTCGGGCCCGTCCCTCTACAGGAGGAAGGTTCAAACATTGTCCAAAAGTAGTCGGGGGGCGATTGTTCTACCATTCTTGAGTATTCCCAGCCATCCTGTGGTGTTGGGTCCTCGTTTTGAAGAGATGGTCCCCGCGTGCTCCTCCTTCCTCCCTCTTCTTTCTTCCTGCGTTGCATCCACCCAGTACAACGCTTCGTGGCACCATACTAGGGAGCCCCACCTACGGTCCCAGTGCTACCGTCCGCCTGCGTCCCGCACACCCAGTACAGCGCTTCGTGACCCCATAGGGAGCCCCACCGAAGGTCCCAGCACTACCGTCCGCGTGCGTCCCGCACACCCAGTACAGCGCTTCGTGGCCCTCCTCCCCTTCCTCCCTGCGTTTCACCCATCCAGTACAGCGCTTCGTGGCCCCATAAGGAGCCCCACCGAAGGTCCCAGTGCTGCCGTCCGCATGCGTCCCGCACACCCAGTACAGCGTTTCGTGGGCCCATAGGGAGCAACACCGAAGGTCGCAGTGCTACGCATGATTCCCGCACACCTAGTACAGCGTTTCGTGGCCCTCCTCCCCCTCCTCCCTGCGTTTCACCCACCAAGTACAGCGCTTCGTGGCCCCATAGGGAGCCCCACCGAAGGTCCCAGTGCTACCGTCCGCATGCGTCCCGCACACCCAGTACAGCGCTTCGTGACCCCATAGGGAGCAACACCGAAGGTCGCAGTGCTACCGTCCGCATGCTTCCCTCACACCTAGTACAGCGTTTCGTGGCCCTCCTCCCCCTCCTCCCTGCGTTTCACCCACCCAGTACAGCGCTTCGTGGACCCATAGGGAGCTCCACCGAAGGCCCAGTGCTACCGTCCGCATGCGTCCTGGAAGCCCAATGTGGCGTTTTCACCCACCCAGTGCAGCGTTTCCTGGCCCCATAGGGGGCTCCACCCAAGGCCCCAGTGCCACCGTCCGCATGTGTCAGGGAAATGTAATTTGGCATTTTCACCCGCGCAGTGCAGCGTTTCGTGGCCCCATAGGGGGCTCCACCGAAACCCCCAGTGGGACCGTCCGCATGCGTCCCGGTAGCCCAGTTTGGCACTGTCACTCACTCAGTGGAGCGCTTCGTGGCCCCATAGCGAGCTCCACCGAAGCCCTCAGTGGGACTGTCCGCATGCGTCCCGCTAACCCAATTCGGCACACCACCCAAACAGTACAGCGTTCCCCCCCGCCCAGTGCAGCGTTTCGTGGCCCCATAGGGAGCTTCACCGAAGCAGATATTCACAATAACGGTACCCACGACTGCATATGGTTGGGACTTTCGCCAGGATAATTTTAGTGTATTTTTCCCAACCCTCCTTGGTTGGGTATTCGTTTTGAATAGAGCAGTGTGGTCGCGTCCCTTCTCCCGCCTCCCGCCTTTTCCTGTCTTGCCTGCGGGGGGCTGCGATCTGCGAAACTGTCGCCATTTTCGAGGCCTGCTGGGGGGCCCAGCACAGTGAGGGCCACGCGCGGATTCAAATTAGACCTCGCCATCCCTGGGGGGCTGCGATCTGCGAAACTGTCGCCATTTTCGAGGCCTGCTGGGGGGCCCAGCACAGTGAGGGCCACGCGCGGATTCAAATTAGACCTCGCCATCCCTGGGGGGCTGCGATCTGCGAAACTGTCGCCATTTTCGAGGCCTGCTGGGGGGCCCAGCACAGTGAGGGCCACGCGCGGATTCAAATTAGACCTCGCCATCCCTGGGGGGCTGCGATCTGCGAAACTGTCGCCATTTTCGAGGCCTGCTGGGGGGCCCAGCACAGTGAGGGCCACGCGCGGATTCAAATTAGACCTCGCCATCCCTGGGGGGCTGCGATCTGCGAAACTGTCGCCATTTTCGAGGCCTGCTGGGGGGCCCAGCACAGTGAGGGCCACGCGCGGATTCAAATTAGACCTCGCCATCCCTGGGGGGCTGCGATCTGCGAAACTGTCGCCATTTTCGAGGCCTGCTGGGGGGCCCAGCACAGTGAGGGCCACGCGCGGATTCAAATTAGACCTCGCCATCCCTGGGGGGCTGCGATCTGCGAAACTGTCGCCATTTTCGAGGCCTGCTGGGGGGCCCAGCACAGTGAGGGCCACGCGCGGATTCAAATTAGACCTCGCCATCCCTGGGGGGCTGCGATCTGCGAAACTGTCGCCATTTTCGAGGCCTGCTGGGGGGCCCAGCACAGTGAGGGCCACGCGCGGATTCAAATTAGACCTCGCCATCCCTGGGGGGCTGCGATCTGCGAAACTGTCGCCATTTTCGAGGCCTGCTGGGGGGCCCAGCACAGTGAGGGCCACGCGCGGATTCAAATTAGACCTCGCCATCCCTGGGGGGCTGCGATCTGCGAAACTGTCGCCATTTTCGAGGCCTGCTGGGGGGCCCAGCACAGTGAGGGCCACGCGCAGATTCAAATTAGACCTCGCCATCCCTGGGGGGCTGCGATCTGCGAAACTGTCGCCATTTTCGAGGCCTGCTGGGGGGCCCAGCACAGTGAGGGCCACGCGCGGATTCAAATTAGACCTCGCCATCCCTGGGGGGCTGCGATCTGCGAAACTGCCGCCATTTTCGAGGCCTGCTGGGGGGCCCAGCACAGTGAGGGCCACGGGCAGATTCAAATGAGACCTCGCCATCCCTGCGGGGCTGCGATCTGTGAACCTGTCGCCACTTTCGAGGCCTGCTGTGATCCCCGTTTTCGAAGTGGCTAGGAGTGCTCAGGAATTGTAAATCATCAGCTTTATCAAGCCCTTTTCCTGTAGCCAGTGTCCTGCGAGTCTCCCGAATTCCGTCTGAAGACATATGTAACCCTCGCTCCGTCATCGCCCCCTTATAAAGTATCCTAAACTATTTGCGCCCCGCTTTTGCGCAGGGGTTGGGTACGTCGCCAGGGTAATTTAAAACTAGTTGTTATGTTTCGTCCAAAATCCCCCTGTAGGGGGACAGACCCGACTTAAGCCGGAGGTGCAAAAAGCACACGCCGAGGGCGCCTCCTGGGCTCGGCGGTGCGTTGAGACGCCAGTCGGAGCAGAAAAAACGGCATAAAATATAAGTTTTGTTGTGCACTCCGCGCTGATTTCTTGGATTCGCGCTGGGCCCCCCCTGGTCCGGCGCCTCCGGCGCCGGCCCTTGGCGCGCTCCGCGCGCCAGGGAGGGGGGGTCCGGCGTAGGTCCAAGAAATGCGCGCGGAACGACAAAAGTATATATTCATGGTGTTTTTATTCTTCTCTGTCGCAAACTGGAAATTCTATACCTCCCAGATGGGGTCCGAATAGTTAGATGGGGTCGGAGGATCGCGCCGCCTCGCCGATGCATCGGCGATGCGGCTCATCGTGGAGCCCGATTTGCTTCACGTCGACGACGCCAATGCATCGCCGACGTCGACGGTGCATCGCCGACTCATCGCCAACGCATCGGCCATGCCGCGCGATCCCCGAACCCCATCTACTCCGACCCCATCTGTGAGGACTCTAAACATACATTTCCAGAGGCGCGCGGCTTTTCAATCCCAGGACTTTTTGAGGGTCGGGGACGACGTCGGGGTGGTGTGGTGAAGTTTATTTTGCATCTGTTTCCAAGGGAGAGCGAAAAATGTATAGTATACACCGGGATCCGCTTTCATGTGCAAATTTTAGTGCAGGGTCGGAAAAGCGTCAGTGTATAGAGCTCGGTTCCCTAATTTGTCCCCGTGATCTTTTTGCAGGTGTTGTCCCCAGTTCGGGCGCCGTGGTGTTTTCAATTCTGGCGCCGTGTGTTTTTGGTTCCGTCACCGGCTTCAATTTGGGATCGGGTTCTTTTCCGTTTCGGCATCCAGTTGTTTTACCATGTTGGTTCTCATGGCCTTGCCCTGTCCAACAACCACGGTTACATGGCTTTGCCCTGTCCAACAACCACAAAACTAAGTTCTTTGGGGGCACGTTTGGTTTGCGACACATTGATGTCGTCGGAATTCCGGCCATGGGGTGCATTAGCGTGCGCGAGCGTTTGGCAATCGACGGAAGGAAACAACGAATTAGCGTAGAGCAGCGTCGAATTAGCATCAGGTTGCGCTGATTAGCGTTGATTAGCGTCAGTACGATCGAAATTGGTACGGAAATTGTATGGGCACGAAGACCGACAACAGTTCGGGTCCATTTTGAACAGACTTCGTTGTCGGTGCCCCCGTGGCCCTTGTCCACTGGAGAGACGGCCGGTTGTCCAGCAGCGGCCGTTGTCAGTGTTGGACAACATGTGTCGTTTGGCATCGTGCCCTACGTTTTCCGTACTCATTTCGGGCTCTATCTTTGCAGAGTTTCAGGCATTTGGACAAGGGGGGCCTGTTCCCAGACATGATCGCGTCGTGAAGAATCATCCCGACGGGCGATGTTACGATGGGTTGTCTTTACCGGCCTCTGGAAGCCCTCGCTGGTCTCGGGATCGTTACACAACCAGACATCCGTGATGAAGAACTGGCCTTGGGGAAGGGGTCGGAATGGATTCAGGTGTTCGGACCTGTTTCCTGGCACCACTCGGACGTGTGCATTGTTTCAAGGGAGGAACAACCACCCCGACCCCGACAATTGGCGTTTACTAAACGACCCTGGGCGTTTACTAAACGGCCCTGCCCTGTTTGATTCTTTCTTCGGGTGCGTTTACTAAACGGCTTCGCTTGTCGGGGTGGTTATTCTCGGGGTGGATTTTCTGCCCTCCATTGTTCTCGGCGAGGGCCATCGAGGAACACATGGGAATCTCACACGGAAAACATGCACGCACGAAGCCGAAGCATGCACGGAGCACGGACGTCCGAGAGCGATAGCGAGGGCTGGGCCTCCGAGAGGCTTCGCGTGGCCATTTTGCCGGATGCGCACCGAGAGTCCGGCCAGGACGGGCTTTTGATACAGGCCCAGGGACAGGTTTCAGGAGGGGGAAAAACACACAGACACCATGAATCGTCGATTCCCCAGAAAATATGGGAAAATATGGGAAGTGGGGGGGAAGACAAAAGCCCAGAAAGTATGGGCAAATATGGGGAATTCCTTTTGTTTGCGTGTATTCATTGGTGTGTCCCAGGGCCCCTTCCAGATTGTATGACCAGATCTGGCCCCCGACCCCTGGCGACGCGAAGCAGCTGCGCCAGAGTTGCGTCCGTCGTGCTCGACGCGTCCGGGGGCCGTTGCGGGGCCACGGAACCGTCAGAGATCGGCGGCGAGCCCGTGGGGGAAGCGGGAAGGAGAAGGCCTTCTCGGAAGGCTCGGAGGTCTCTTGGCTTCCCCGGCGGCGCGGAGAGCTTCTCAGAGGGCCGGGAGAGTTCTGAGAAGCCCCGCTGCCTTCTGGGAGGGCATTCGCCTTCTCACTTCCCCCCCTTGCCCGCCGCTAAAGAGAGCAATTCGGTCGGAGGGAAGCCTCATCTTGTCGCGCGGACGCGGCGGACGCACAGGTCGGGAGGGTTGGATCGAGCTGCGAAAAAGCGATTCGGCAGGATGATGATGAGGAAGAGAGGGAGGGGGAGGCGGGCAGGAGGGGGTTGTCAGGGGCAAAGGTACACGTCGGTCGTTGGAAGTAGGTACTTCTGGATTCCTGGATCCCACTTCACTTTAGGCAGTCGACGAGTGCTTTGTCCTTTTCCTTCCTCTTCAGGGGGGCGGAAGCCCTGTCTACTTCCAGCGCCTCCCTACCTCATGTTTCCACCCTCTCCTTCCGACCGACGGGCAGGGGCGGCTAAGTTCAGGATCGAACACATCGACCCCCAAATCGCCCACCAATCGCCAGGAGGGGTCTGATTGCCCCACCCCGCCCAGGAACTTGGGGATTTGCCATCGGGAGCCTCGCCGATGCCAGGTCGACGCCTCCTTCCCCTGGGCCAGTCCCCTGTTCGACTAGACGTAAGAGTGACCTTTCGCCGGAGTGACCTTTGGTGCGGGCCCAGTGGGTTCCCCCGATCGCCGAACGCGATGCGATAGCAGCGTCTTGCGCGCCCGTGTTTGGTCCCCCCGCTGCCCCCAAAAAGCCGCGCACCGAAGGGCACTCTTACCCAGGGTCACTCTTGCGAGTAGCCGATCGCATCTCGCTCCTCATCGCCGTCCCTCCTGCTGGGACGATCTGGGCAGTCCCAGACACCCCGCGGCCCTCGGCGTGGCGCAGCCGCTGGAAGGCATCCCCAGGCTGGAAGGCCGCCGAGACCTGGCCCAAAACGCTTGAGAACCTGGAGCCCCGAACCCCGAGAGCCTCGAACCTGAGCCAGTCCCCTCAAGGTTGGGACCCAAATGCTGATACGAACCTGGCCGTACAAAACGGTGCGTCCGATGCAGTGGAGGCCCATGCCAAGAAACACCCTGCTTGCCTCCGGGGTGCCCCCTGGGTTTCTTGGGCTTCGATTTCTTTGCTGTTAAAAGCCTGACGCTCCCACACCAAAAATCAATGGACGTCCTGGGGTCTCAGGATTGGGTTTCTTGTGGAAGGTTTCTTGTGGACTGGCCTCCACTGTAGAGGGCGTTTTTCTTTAGATTCGGGCAAGGTCATTTGCATGGCATTCCCCCCCTTCCCCCCCCTCTCCGCCGCCTTTCTTTTCAAGAATTGTTGGGCCGAAACGGCGTGCCAATGCGTCCCTGTGCTTGCGTGAAGTCCTGATTCCATGTCAGGCGTCGCCAAGCCTCCCCCCATTCCCCCTTCCATGCAAGCAAAGCTTGCTAGAACGGTTGCCTGCCTGCTTTCGCGCGGGAGGTACGACGAGCTGTCGCCGGCGCCGGGCGAGAAGGTCGTCATTGATGGAGGGGACGCCGCGTTGCATTGGGGGGACGGGTCGGACTCTGGCATCGTGTGGCAGAGATCACGACGGAAGGTTCTTTGTTTCAATTTCTAGCTTTTGGGGGTTCTTTGCCAGGCCCCAGGACCGTCAAAAAGCAATTCAGTGCGATGAGTTGGTCCCAAAGAAGGGGTCCAGACCTCGGGGGGGGGTCGATGGTGCGTTTGAAAAAAGCTCGATTGGAGGAGGACGAGGGCGAAGACGAGGACGAAGAGGAGGTCGGCGGCGATCCCAGGGGGGAAGTGAGCGAGGGCGGGACTTCTCGGAAGGCTCCAAAGTTCCCCGCCGTTCTCAGACCTGTTCTAAGCCGTCCCCGAAGATGCAGAGGATTTCTCAGAAGGCATGACGGCTTCTGAGGAGTCCCGCCGCCTACTGAGAATGCCTCCGCCTTCTCACTCCCCCCCCCTCGCTCACCGCCGAGGAGGAGGAGGAGGAAAAAAAAGGAGGACGAGCGAAGAGGAGAAGGAGGAGGAGGAGGAGGAGGAGGAGGACATCGGGCAGTCCCTCGTCCGCGCCTCCTTCCCAGAGTCCATCTTCCAGAGGCTGCCCGGGCGGGGCTTTCTCGGGAGGCCGGCGCGCCGCCTTCTGCTTCACGCTGGGCGTTCTCGCCCGGTTTCTGGCATGAGGCCAAGCTTCGACTGCGTGTACACCTTAGGCGATGCTTAAGAAAACCTAAGTTTTCGGCCAGAGTCTCGATTATTCTTAACTTCCCAATGTAAATCCCAAGATTTTGATAGAAGTTCTGGGTTTTTATTCAAGTTCTGAGACCATGAGTTTCTTAACCCATGATTTCTTAAGCATTTCGCAGGGTGTAAGCGTGACCTTTCGCCAGAGTGACTTGTGGTGCGGGCTCGCTGAACCCCCCCCGAAGGTTGAGCGCGATGCGATAGCAGCGGCCTGCGCGCGTAGGTGTGGCCCACCAGCGCCCGTTCAAAGCCGCTCACCAAAGGCCACTCTTGCCCAGGGTCGCTCTTGCGTGTAGTCGAGCGCGGAACAGACGTCGTGGCGCCTCATCTTCAGCGTCCCTGGCCCACCTCCTGTGCCGCGCGCACGCCGCCGGTCATGATTTGCGCCCCCCCCCCTCTGGACGCCCCCTTCTTGGACGCCCCCGATGGTAGTAGGCCTTCGCGGGGTCCCCTGCCTCGGCACGGCGGGGCGCAGATCGGAACATTGGCGCGTGTGGACCTCGGGATGGGGTCCGCGGGCCGATGTTGGGCTGTCGCTCTCCGCTCGCCCTGCCCCGAGGGACGAAGACGGACAGCAGTCCCTGCCCTCACGTCGGGCCTGTCCCTTTACGGGGGGAGTGTCCCCAAATAGTCAAAACATAGTCTGGGGACTATTTGTTGAATAGTTTTTGACCACGTGGGGGTATGTTTTACAATTGGTTTGGTTTCGTTCAAAATCCCCCTGGAGGGGGACATGCTTGACCTAACCCTGACCAGTTTGAGCGGGGCGCGCTGTTGGTGCCACCGCGGGCGCTGCCGCAGTGGAGGCAGAAGGCTGCCTGCCCAGCAGCGGCTCGGGGGCGGACAGACCTCCCACCCTGACACGTCGATGAGTGAACTGTCCGCCTTCGGTGCTCGAGAGGGCGCCGCGGCCGTCGATTCTCCAGGCTTGCGCCCGCCGGCTTTGGGCCCGAGGTCGTTGTCACTAAACCACGTTTTACTAAAGGGGGTTCTGTCCATCCCCGAGCGGCCGCTGCCGAAATTCAACGACATTTGCTGTTGGGCATCGCACCCGTTTTGCCCGACCCACTTCGGGCGTCCAGAGGGTAGCTTGTCGTGGGGCCGCTCTTCCAGGGGGGGAACGTGCCAGGTTGCTTCTGGTCACGTGCCTGGCGTTATCCCTGCAGGTCCGTCCGTCAGTGCATGTGCATATGTGCACAAGACCACCAGGTCTACCTCGGCATCGGCTTCATGATGTGTTCACCAGTTCGTATGTGTTTGCAGTTGTTATGTGTATTGCTGCACTTGGTTAGCGTCTTGGTATCTGTGTGTCTCACTAGCTCGCCATCGATCCCGTTCACGTTCCCACTCAAACGCTCTTATGATTCCTCCTCCCTCTCCTCCCTCCCCTCTTTCTCCTTTACTCGCCCCCCCCTTTCTCCAGACTCGTCCCTCTGAACTTCTGCTCCTCTATTCGTCGTGGCAAAAAATCTACTTGAGTACTGCTCCCTCTTTCATCTGACTCCGTCCGGAAGATCCCGGCCCCTCTCCGCGAGTTTGTTTTACATCCAGGATTTCAGAAGTTGTGGTCTCACACGTTACATAGTTGTTACCACTCGATTGTTCTCTGTGCTTCGAAGTGATTATCCCGGTGCAGCGTGTGCCTCATATTCGGTTCGGCGTTTTGTCTTCGTCGTTCAGAATGGCGCTCCCGACCCAGCGCGGGCAACTTTTCTGGATCCGAGCCGTTCTTCATTGTTGTCGCCCCCCTCCATTACACCTCCGCCTTCCCCTGGTCCTCCCGGTCCTCCCGCTCCTTCCACTCCGGTTCCTACTGCTGCTGTTCGACCTCGTCCTTTCCCTCCCGCTCATCCTCCGGCTCACCCGCCACCTCCGCGGCCTGTGTAGGCAGGTCCCGTTTTCCTGACTGCGCAACATACGATGTGGTCTTTTGACTGGAGTTGCAGGTCGGCTATGACACGCGTCCGCGGATAGAGAAGAACAGCGCAATGGGAAGGGATGAAAGGAACGGACAGGATGTCAGATGATGCGCAAGCACCTAGCTAGCCTCCTCGCCCTCCCCCCTCCCCCCGGCACCACCTCCCCCCTCCACGCCATCGTGCCTCCTTCCCCATCCCCCCCTGCGCCACCTGCCCCTCTCCTCCACATCCCCCTGCCTGTCCTCCTCTCCTCTCTCGGCGGCGCGCCCACGGGGGGCAAGACGAAGAGTGCGCGTCCCGTCTCACAAGGCTCAGAAGTCCTTCTGGGAAGTTCCACGAGCCTTCGCCGAAGGCACGGAGGGCTTCTCGGAAGGCCAGACGGCCTATGAGAAGCCCCCGCCGCCTTCACGGACTCGGCGGTTCCAAAGATGGGGCCTTGAGGGACCGGGCCCCAAGGGTTAATGCACAATGCCTGAGGCGCCTCGTCCTTAGGCCCCCATCCTTCAAGACCCCGTTTGTGAACCACCGGGAGGAGGCCTGCCCCCACCCACCAAACCACCCCAACCCAACCCGAAGCCCTCAATTTGCCCTTCGTTTCCAGTGGGGGGGGTGCGGCGAACGTTGCAAAACACACACACGGAGCCCATACCCCTCCCAACCCGAAATTCGGGTCTTCGGGTTGGGTTCGGGTGGTCTGGTCGGTACAGTGCCGTTTTTTTTATACATGCTCCACGTGCGGACCATGTATTAAAAATGCATGGGTTCAGTACTAAAAACAACGATGAGTTCATGCAAAACTTTATTCATACATTAATATTGCATTACAAATCCTGTATGTTTAATTACCCCAGTGCGACCCTACCTAGAAGTTGGAGCCCCTAGGAAAGCAGCATTAGTTGCTATGCTAAACTATGCTATGATATGCCATGCTATGCTGCGCTATGCTATGCTATGCTATGATGCACTTTGCTATGCTAAGCTAAGCTATGATATGTTATGTCATGCTGCGCTGTGCTATGCTATGCTATGCTAAGCTGCGCTATGCTCTGCTATGCTATGCTATGCTGCGCTGTGCTATGCTGTGCTGTGCTGCGCTATGCTATGCTATGCTATGCTGCGCTATGCTATGATATGCTGGGCTATGCAATGATATGCTGTGATGCGTCATGCTATGCTACGCTCTGCTATACTGTGCTCGGTTATGCTAAAGCTCAGCGAAGCTAAGCTGAAGGTAAGCTAAGCTAAGATAAACCTCTAAGATGAAGCTAAGCTAAGCCAAGACGAATTAAGTTAAGCCAAGCTGAAATGAGCAACGTTAAGCTAAGAAGACGTAACTGTGGGAACCGCGGGGCGGATCCTGGGGGAACCGCCCGGGGCGGGTTCCACTGCCCCGCCCTTGAAGCCCACACAGTAAGAGCCCTTCTAGGCAGAGTCTAGGTAGGGAAAATCCTATGTATCAGGAGGAAAAGAAACACACAGACACAATTAATCCTCGATTCCCTAGAAAATATGGGAAAAGATGGGAAGTGGGGGGGAAGACAGAAACCCCGAAAATATGGGAAAATAGGGGGATTTGTTTTGTTTGTGTGTATTTATCTGTGTGTCCTGGCGCCCCTTCAGTGTATCAAAAACTGCCCTGCAGTCAGAGGCCCCTCCCTCATCCTCCATCATGTCATCCTCTTCTTCGTCCCCGAAACTCCTGGGCCCTTTTTTCTCGGTCCTTTTCGGCCCCCGCCCCTCCCCTTTCGAAGCCAAGGCGGCTTTCACTTTGCCCTCCTGGCGGGGGTCTGTGTCGGGGGGGGGGTCCCCCCCCACGCGCCTAGGGCGCGCGCGCGTAGCTCCGGCCGCGCGGACGGCTGCGTCCGACTGGACATCGAGCCGATAGCGATAGCGATAGCGATAGCCCCTCGGCGCGCCGCCGATGCACGCCCACGGCCCGGGCCGGGGGGGGCGGCAGCGGGCGGGCGGGCGGCGGGAGTGCGAGGCCCCAGCGCCGCCAAGCGCACCCTGCGCAACGTCTGCCTCGGCTACCTGGCCTCGGCCAAGGCGGGGGAGGAGGCTTCAGTCGGGCCTCCTCCTCCTCCTCCTCCTGCTCCTCCTCCTCCTCCTCCTCCTCCTCCTCCTCCCTCTTCCCTCCTCCTCCTCCTCTTCCCTCCTCCTCCTCCTCCTCCTCCTCCTCCTCCTGCTCCTCCTCCTCCTCCTCCTCCTCCTCCTCCTCCCTCTTCTCTCCTTCTCCTCTTCCTTCCTGTCCTCTACAGGAGGGAGATTTAGAAATGGTGAACAAATAGTCTGGGGAGGATTGCTTGACTATCTGTGAGCATCGTTTGCGCATGTCGGGGGTACTTGTAATTTTTGTCATCCAAAATCGGTCTGTGGGGGGACAGACCCGGCCTAACAGAAGGCTGACGGGGGGGGGGGGTCAGAGGAGGCAAAGGTACCCATCCCCGTTGCCATTCCCTCGTTCTGCTACTTCCTGCGGGCCTCCCGGGAGGCGATCGTCGCCGCGGCTGGATTCGCCCCGAGATTCTCGTCTGAACGCACGCCGGGACAGGTCTGAGGAGTACTTTTTGATTTCCCCAGGGGGGACGGGGGAAAGACTAGGAGCAGGAGCAGCGCGGGGGGGCGGGGGAACGGATGCAGGAGGATCGGGGGGGGGATGGACAGGGCGAGTGGAGGGCAGGGGGGGGGAGGAGGGACGGGGAGGGAGGGGGAAAGGCAAAACGAGCAGGAGGGAGGAGGGAGGAGGAGGGCGGGAGGAGGACGAGAAGGAGAGAATGAGCAGTACACGCGCGTGGTAAGAGGAGGGTGCTCAGCGTTCCAAGGGAGGGGGATTGGGGAGGGAGGAAGACGGAGCTCGGAGGGGGGAGCAGCGGGAGATGGAGGAGCACACATATCAGGAGGGAAAAAAACACACAGACACAATTAATCTTCGATTCCCAGGAAAATATGGGAAAATATGGGAATTGGGGGGGGAAGACAACAACCCAGAAAATATGGGAAAATATGGGGACTATTTTTATTTGTGTGTATTTATTTGTGTGTCCTAATTTCCCTTTAACATAGTCGCAAGTAGGAGCGCTGGCGTCCGCACGGAGGTCTTGCTGTGCGTTGCCACTTTACGTCTGATCTCCATCGCCGTTCTTCCTCCCACTCCGCCTCGTTCCCGTCCTCCCTTCTTCTCTCCCTCTTCATCATCACGGTCGCCGTCATGATCATCGTACGCGCCAGGGTGGAGCACCTTGGGCGCGTCGCCAGGGCATGCCATGGGCTGTCGCATGGTTGGGTGCAGGAGGGGGGGCGTCGAGTGTTGCCTTGTTTGCCCAGTGCGCAGGGCACCCCGAGAGGAATCCAGACCTGAAGCCGCCCTCAGTCGGCCTGAGCTCGGCGATCGTTGCCGGTCATGTCGGGGGAACAAGGTGGGTCCTCACCGTTCAGGCCCCATGGGATCGCTGATGAAACAAACCCTCCCCCTCCTCCCCCTCCCCCTCCTCCGTCCTCCTCCTCTTCCTCCTCCTTCTCATCTTCCTCGTGCTCCTCCTACACAATTACTCAATCTGAATACTACTCTCCCTCTTCCCCTGATGACGTGCTGGGAGTGTTCCCCCCCCCCCCCGCGTCCTGTTGTTTTTACACAGGTTTCCCGGGAGTTTGGTTTTCGCTTGCATTTTTGTTCGACATGCTGCTCTCGCTGCGGCGCCGGCCTCATTTTCGGGCCCCGCTCGTTCCGAATCGTGCTCCCGCTGCAGCGCTGGCCTCATTTCCGCGCTTCCGCTCGTTCCGAATCGTGCTCCCGCTGCAGCGCTGGCCTATTTCCGCGCTTCCGCTTGTTTCGACTCGTGCTCCCGCTGCAGCGCTGGCGTCATTTTCCGTGCCATGCCACGGCGTGCAATGCAATGCTAGGTTGATGCTACGCTTTGCGGTGCTCTTCTACGCCATGCCACGCCGTGCTCTACAATGCATCACGTACCCTTTCGGGATAATTGCCCTGCTCGACATCCGACTGTGCGAGTAGAGAGGGGATCTGCCCCATGGTAAGGGATGGGAGGGAGGGGTAGGATGTCAGATATGACGCGAGCGCACCTAGCTTGTCCCTCCCCCCCTCCTCCTCCGCCCCCCCCCCTCCTCCTCCCTCCTCCTCCTCCTCCTCCTCCTCCTCCTCCTCCTCCTTCTCCTTCTCCTTCTCCTGCTCCTTTCCCTCCCAATCATCCTCCTCCCCCTCCTTCTCCTCCTCGAGTAAAGAGCGCGAGCTGTCCGCAATCGGAGCGATGAGGTCTTTGGGGATTCCGAGGTCACCGCTGGGTCTGTCACCACACGGTTTGGGGACCCCCAATGCACAGACAACCTCTCAGAAGGCGCGAGGATTTTTGAGAAGCCCCGCCGCCTCCTGCGAAGGCCTTCTGCTTCTCATTTCCGCCCCTCGCTCGCCGCCGACGGATCTCTGGGCGAGCCCCGATGTTCACCCCTTCCCCGTTCGCGGGGTCCGGCACGAGCCAGGTCGCTGGAGACAGCACGTCGCACCGTCGCCAAGGGACACACGGGGCGTGCTGACCGTAGTGCTTCAGGAGGGGAAGAGGAAACGTCGATCCCCAGGAATGGGGAAATGTAGGACGGGGTGGGGAAGGCAAACGTCCAGAAAAGATGGGCAAGTGTGGGACATCCTGGGATGTGTATCTACAGTGGAGACCCACACCAAAAAACACCCTGCGTGCCGCCAGGGTGCACTGGGCTTCTTGGGTTACGACGGCTTGGGCTTCTCGTGGAGGGCTTGTGGGGGGCGTCTTGCTGCTGGGCC
>CAUYUJ010016407.1:143368-163368 GCA_963575745.1 Prorocentrum cordatum | reverse complement strand
TCAGGTTCAGTGATGGCCCCTTCAGACCAACCAGAGTCCCCCGAACCCGAGCCTTACGTCTCCCCGATAGGAGGGCCCTCGGAGCGCCCTGAGAGGGCCCCAAAAGAGCGCCCTGAGAGGGCCCCGGAATCGCTCTGGGAGGGCCCCAGGAGCGCTCCTCTTCCTCCAACTCCTCCTCCTCCTCCTCTTCCTCCTCCTCCTCCTCCTCCTCCTCCTCCTCCTCCTCCTCCTCCTCCCCCTCCTCCTCCTCCTCCTCCTCCTCCTCCTCCCCCTCCTCATCACCATCATCATCCTCCTCCCTCTCGAAGGCCCTGGGAGTGCCCGTGTAGATTCGAGCCTGGGCGGCTGCCGTTCGCTCAAAGGCTTCACGCAGCAGGTGCAGGCATGCGTGGCATACATAGCTGCCGCTACTCATGCAAAGTACAGTGGAGGCCCATGCCAAGAACCTGCTTGCCTCCAGGGTGCCCTGGGTTTCTTGGGTTTCGATTGTTTCGAGATGGACAGCGTGACGTTCCCACGTCAAACATCAAGGGACGTCCTGGGGTCTCAGGTTTGGGTTTCTTGTAGAAGGTTTCTTGTGAAAGGGCCCCTACTGTACATATCTGCCGCTACTCATGCAAAGCATGTGCAAGCACGTGTTGCAGTGGCAGTGGCAACGATGCTCGGCTCAAGCTTTTGTTATCGCAATTGAGCAGAGCAGCGTCTCCACTGCAGCACGGGGTTGGCATGTTATTTTGTCCGTTCAGGGTGTGGAACGCCCAGATGTCCGACGATCTGATTTTCTCAATCTTGGCGTTGATTGAGATTTCGGCCCTCGGGGGCCTTTCTCGGGCCCCAGGAGCAATCACAAAAAAATCCGGAACGAAAAAACATCCCTGGGGAAGGAGTCGGGGCTTTAAACTTATCGTCGACTGTCTGGGCGTGATGTCTGCCAGAGTGGGACCCGAACAGTGGGACACTGCAGTCCTGATGTCCAATCTTCAGTCGAAATCGATGATAGGAGAGGTCACCTTCCCAAGGGCACTCTTACACAGCGTGGCCCCCGGAGGTCTGGACCACTTCCCCAGGGCTGGTTTTTTGTCCTGAGTCGTTTTTTGACGGCCCCGAAGCCCGGCGAGGGCCGCCAGAGGCCAAAAATTGGTAAAAACCGGCCGCTCCAATGTTTTTCGAGCGTCGGATCTCTGGCTGTCCTGGCCGCTTTCTCAGCCCACACCGATCCACGCGGACCCCAGAGCCCAGGTCGGGCCCCAGGGGCCCGACCTCGAGGCAGCTCCTGGCCTCTTCGGTCCATCCCTTAACCACTCTGCACGAACGAAATGGGCACGGAAAGAATGGGTACAATGCCCAACAGCAGTTCCTGTTCATTTTGAACAGGACTCGCTGTCCGCGCCGCCGCGGCCTGTGTCCACTTGAGACAGGAGGCCGCCTGCCCAACAGCGGCCGCTGTTGGTTTGGGACAACATTTGTTGTTGGGCATTGTACCCATTCTTTCGGTACCCATTTCGGGTGTCCAAATTAAGTCGGGCCTGTCCCTCTACAGGAGGAACAGGCAGAAATAGTAAAAGAATAGTCTGGGGACGATGTGTTGACCATGTTTGAGCATCATGGGGGTCTTTTCTGAGTACTTGCCATTTTTCGCTCAAAATTCCCCTGTAGGAAGACGGGCCCGACCTAACACGAGGTTTTGTCTGCCGTTTTCAACCTCGTTTCGGAGTCCACTGATTTTGTTCCGTGTTGGCACTCGCGTTCGCGCCGTTGTCGGGCGGATTCCGCTCTGTACTGCAGCTTGTTCTTGTTCTGAAAGGCAGTGCTGATTTCGTTTCGGTTGGCCGAACACCGAGATCGGGGGAAAACGCCCTGAAATTCGGAATGCCCCCAGCGTGTTGAGCATGAATGGAGCACGCGATGGCAGCACAGCAAGAGAGGCCAGCGCCGCTTCCTCGGGGCAGGGACGGCACCCTTTGCCCCGCGCCAGCGCGGCACCCTTGTCGCGTGCAGGAGGCGGTCCAGCGGTTCTACGACGAGGCCAAGGGCGATTTCAACGTGATCAACAAGTGGTTCGCAATGCAGGCCCTGGCGGACACGGAGGATGCACGGGGCCTCCCCCTTGGGGCCGCCTTTCTTTGCAGTCAGCCCGCACTGGAAGGGTGGGCAACTTTCCCAAGGGTACCCCCCTTGCATCGTTGCTTCCTCGGTCCATCCTTGGCCACTTTCGTTGACCGCGTCCCGCTCGAGAAGCTTCGAAGTGGGCGACCAAGGCCCTTGCATCCTATTGTCGCGCATCCTTGTGATCGGGCCGACTGTATCGGGCCAGGAGCGGTATGCGATAAACGGTTCCGCCGCTGGGGGCGCGCTTGCCCCACGGGGAAGCGTGAAAAGGTGCATGCCCTTGCGTGGCACCGTGGGGGTATAAACTTTGCAGCCGCCCGGGGGGCAGGCGCCCTTGGCGGCGGAGAGCAGCTTCGGTTCTAGACGTTCTTCGCCCGCTACGTTCTGCACGTCGCTCCTCCCTGCGGCCCAAGGCAAGAACAAAAAGAATACCCGGGGACGTACCCAACATTGCTGGGGAACATGTGCAGACCATATACAGGACCGTTCCTCACAAACGAATTTGTTGCGCAGGAGCACTCAGAAGTGAAATCAGATGAGCGCGGTATCATCATCCATCATCACCATCATCAGCATCAGCATCATCACCATCATCATAATCATAATATTCATCCTCATCACCATCAGCATCATCACCATCATAATCATACTCAGCAGCATACTCATCTTCATCACCAGCATCATCAGCGGCATCATCATGAACCCTCTTCCTCTTCTTCCTCCTCCATGTCATCTTCCTCCCCCCTCCTCTTCCCCCTCCTCCTCTTCCTCCGCCGCCGCGTCCTCCTCCTCTTCCTCTTCCTCCTCCACCGCGTCCTCCTCCTCCTCCTCCTCCTCCTCCTTCTCCTCCTCCTCCTCCTCACCGTCCTCATCCGTCGCGTTCACGGCACCACAAGGATCCGCAGTTCGCAGCCCCGCAGGGAGCCGCGAGGTCTCGGCAGATCCGCGTGGACCTCCATTACGCTGGACCTCTTCTCTTTTGATTCCCTGCAGCCCCAGACGCCGCGCCGTAGAAGGCCCCAAAGACTCCTTTACACGGCTTCTGGAATACCATTTGGATTGGCAGCAGGTCCCACGACCAACCTTCAGGGAACTCCCGAGTCAACCTTGCAGCACCCAATTGCAGTTTGCGATGATAGGTCTTCGAGCGCGACTAGAACCTGAACGCGCATGAAGCGCGCGTGTGGTTCCAGTTTCAAAGGTGTTTCCCCCGTGGCGTTGGCCACATTTCAGCACGGGTGTTTCGTTCCCGTCGTTCAGACAGGCGGGTTCGCCTCAGCGTGGGCCACATTTCTGCATCGGATTCATTCCTCCTCGTTGCCGGCCCCCTCAGTTCACCTCTGTCCACCTTCCGCTGATCCTCATGCTCCTGCTCCTACTTCTGCTGATTATCCTCCTCGTTCTCTCCGTCCTCCTGGTAATCCGAGTCCTCCTCCTCCATTACGCCTCCGGCCCGTGGGGATGGCGAATTGCATGTCAAAACGTTGGCGATCGTTGAAAGGTGGTGTTTCCGCCGCGACGTTGGACACTTTTCAGGACGGGTGCGTTACTCCCGTCGCTCAGAATGGCGGGTTCGCCACAGCGTGGGCCACATTTTTGGATCCGATTCGTTCCTCGTCGTTCCCGCCCCCGTCCTTTCACCTCTTTCCACCTTCTGCTGATCCTCATGCTCCTGCTGCTGCTGCTGCTGCTGCTGCTGCTGTTTCGCACCCTCAACCTCCTCATCCTCCTGACAACTCATTTCTCCTCTTCCACTGTACCAAGCCCCCTCTCTGATTGCGCATCACGCGAAGCGGCCACTTGGGGGATCATGGTCCACTAGGACACCCCACACCCCACGAATGCAAACGAATTCAGCGCAAAGGGAAGGGATGAGTGCGCTGGGCAGGATGTCAGAGATGGCGCGAGCGCGCATACTTCCTCTCTCCTCGCTGGGGAGAGCGGCGGTTTGGACAAGAGTCCTTCTCTTGACTCTCGGGGTGAGATCCTTCGGCAAGACGGCCTGCAGACTGCCACAATGTCAAGTCCGACTGGTCTGCTCCTCCCCCCTCCCCGCTCCCTGTCATTTGTCCCCCCCTCCCCTAACCCTCTCGCCTCCGCCCCGCCCCCAGCAATCCGCAGCCAGGCCTGGGGTCGGGAGACATGACTGCAGGGCTTTCTGGGACGCTCCCGCAGCGATCTTGAACGCTCCAGAACGGCCGCGGAGCGCGATTCATCCTCCAGAACCGCAGGATCTCAGAGATCCCCAGTTAATCCTTGTCCGATTTCGACCTTGTCCTGGCTTCGTTCCACCCCACCCTTTGACGATGCTAGAAACGCTGGGGGCGTTTTCTTTGTTCCAGTTGTCAGGGTCGTCGTTGTTTCCCGTTTTGGGGTTAGGTGTTTGTTTCTCCCGTTTCGGAAGTCGCATTCGCGCCGATTTCGGTTCGGTTCCGATTTGTATTATTTGTACTACAGTTGTTGTTATCGTTTTGGTTGCCGCTGTTTTTCTTCGTCTGGTTGGCCGTAAACCGAAGAGTCGAGCATTAACAGTACGAAGCAGCGCTTGTTATGTAGATTAAGACGGCGCAGGCGAGAATCCCACAACGAAAAAACAGACGAACCCCGAATCGGAGGGGCCACGAAAGAAAGGACGCCCGCAGCGTTTTGTCCAGCATCATCTAAGGTCCTGGCTCCGTCTTGCCCAATCCCTGAGGTCCGACGTTGCAGACACGTTGCCACATCGCATAACATCACGACGACCGGAGCCCCCCGACCCCACCTTTCCGCGTCACCTGCCGAGCCGCATCGACCTGGGAGGGCCCCGGCGCCCGAAATTCTGCGCGGGAACGCCCGCTGTGCTAAACTTGCAGCGCCAGGGTCTTAGGGATCCTCGACGCTGCTCTTGGCGCCCCAGCGCGCCAGCCGCTCATCGTCGGCCGCCGTCGTTCGCTGGTTGCCGTCGCCGCCGGGTGCCGTCGTAGTCGACGGTCATCGTCGTCGGTCGTCGTCGTCGTCGGTCGTCGTCGGTCGTCGGTCGTCGTCGTCATTGTCGTCGTCGTCCGCATCGGCGTCGGCGTCGTCTGTCGTCTGTCGACGTCGTCGACGTCCGTCGTCGTCGTCGTCGTCGTCTGTCGACGTCGTCCGTTGTTGGCGTCGACGTCGTCGACGGTCGTCGTCCGTGTCGTCCGCCGTCGTCGGCCGTCGTCGTCGTCGGCTGTCGCTTCGGCCGTCGCGGCCGCGCCGCTCGCCCTGCGCGAGGCCGCCCTGTTTGGCTCCGCGGGCCGCCCGCCCTGTTTGGCTCCGCGGGCCGCCCTGTTTGGCTGCCGCGGGGGGGGGGGGGGGGGGCCCACCGCCCCCACGCCGCTGCTCGACGAGCGCGTCCGTGTCCGTGCCCCGCTGCGGTCTGGGTGCCGGGGCGCCCTACCGGACTCCAGATCGGGGCTCGAGAGGCGGGGGTCAACGCAAACGAGGGTCCGCCAGGGCACCAGATCCTGCAGGATCCTGCGAAGACCCCCTCTGGCTGACCCGGGTTAGCGAGCCGCTCGTGGCCGCGAGGCGGCCGCGCATATTGGCTGACCCGGGTTTGCGAAGACCTGCGTTGCAGTTTTTGTTTCTGCATTGCAGTTTTTGGTTTCCTGCTGACCCGGGTCTGGATTGACCCGGGTCAGAAGATCCCCGACCAGACCCCGTGGAGCGTCGTGGGAAAAAATCTCGACGGGCGGTGTTTGGTGATTCGAGCAGTGGCGAAGCGTCTTGGCTTCCCTTTAGGCCCACCAAAAATGTTCTAAGAACCCTGTGTGGTTTGCGCGAGATGTGTTTAGAGCATTTCTGGCTCAGACGGTCTTGTCTTAACACATCGACTGTATGTTCTACGAGAAAAGCGCTTGTTCTAAGAACATCATTGGGTTCTTGGAGCATTTCGTGGCAGGCCTATACGAATGCCAGGACGGTCGGTCCCTGCTCAAATGTTCGAGCGTTCGGCAGTGTTCGCTGGTTCTTGGAAGCCACTGCGCTGCGCCGAGGTGGGGACCTCGCCAGGTAGCAGGCGGGTGGAGGAGGAGGAGGTCGGCTGGTGAATTCGTGGCGGGACAGGGGTGGGACCACGGCCGTGTTTACTTCAGTGCATTCCCCAACCATTCTGTGGTGTTGGGTCCTCGCTTTGAATAGAGATCCCCGCGTCCCCTCCTCTCCTTCTCTCCTTCTCCTCCCCTCCTCCCCCTACTCCCTCGTCCCGTCACCCCCCTCACGTTGGCACACCCCTCGCACGCTTCGTGGCCCCATCGGGAGCTCCAGCGCCCGCATGCCGCCACACCCTCACTTGAACGCACACCCCTCACACGCTTCGTGGCCCCATGGGGAGCTCCACCTAACTCACGAGCAATTGCGCCCGCATGATGCCACCCCCTCATTCTGGCACACCCCCACACACGATTCGCGGTCCAATAGAGAGCTCCACCTGAGGCCTCAGTGGCTGCGCCCGCATGCCGCCACCCCTCCATGTTGGCACGCTTCTCAAACGCTTCGTGGCCCCATAGGGAGCTCCAACTGAGGCCGGCTGCGCCCGCCTGCCTCCACATTCTGGCACACCCCTCACGCGATGCGTGGTCCCATGCGGAGCTCCACCTAAGACTCCAGTGGCTGCACGCGCCTGCCGGCACTCTCTCATTCTGGGGCACTCTCCTCACACGTTTCGTGGCCCCATAGGGTGCTGCACTTCAGGCCCCAGTGGTTGCGCCCGCAGGCCGCCACCCCCCTCATTTTGGCACACCCCTCACACGCACGCACACACACGCACGCACCGCCCACAGACACGCACGCATACGCTCGCAGACTTTACGCGCACACACGCACACACACACACACACACACGCACGCACGCACGCACGCACACATACACACACACACACACACTACACACTACACACCCACAGACACACACACACCACACACACGCGCGCCACCTTCGCAGGCACCTACACACGCACACGCCGGCAACACACACATATATATATATATATATATATATATATATATATATATATATATAAACACACACACACACACACACCACGCTCACCGCACAAACACACACATACACACCACAATAGACACGCATTCCACCGCCACCTTCGTCTTCCCCCACACCTGTTCCCCGTTTTCCGCTCTGGTCCCGTTCCACCTCTCTCTCTCTCTCCCTTTTTCCCTGATTCCCTTCTCGCGTGCACGGACAAACATTAATAACCCCACGCACACGAGCGCACCCTCCCCTCCCCTCCTTCCCCGGCAGAGCCACCCCTTCAACCCCCCCAAACGTTGAAGCTCAGCCTCGAGGGTGTAGCTGAGGCCCCTTCAAACTCACGCGCCACGGACCCCCCCCTTCCACTCCCCCACGCCATCGGAACCCACGCCACCATACCCCGCCCCTCTTCCCCAATTTCCCTTGTCCACAGGCGGGACGGGGGACCGGACCCCCCCCACCCCCGGCGCCGGAACCTACACCACCGAACCCGCCCCCACTCCCCCTACCCCGGCATAGCCACCAGACACCCCCCCCCTAACCTCACACGCCTGATCGGCGGATTTTGGAACGCCCCTCGCACGCTTCGTGGCCCAGTAGGGAGCGTCACCTAAGGCCCCAGCGGTTGCACCCGTGCCGCCCCCCTCCGCCCCTTCCGCATGTTGGCACACCCCTCACACGGTTCGAGGCCCCGTAGGGAGCTCCACCTAGGGGCCCAGTGGCTGCGCCCGCATGCCGCCACGCCTCCATTTTGGCACACCCCGTTCCGGCCGACCTCTGCTCCCACATGCCCCCATGCGGGCTGCCTCAGCGGCAGCGCCCGCATGGCAACCCCACCCCGTTTCGGCGCTCTCTTCACACATTTCGCGGCTCCACCGGGAGCTTCGCCGATAAAGTTTCTCACACCAGGGGCACCCACAACTGCATCTGCTTGGGTCTTTCACCAGGATAGCTATTTGTTTTACCAGGGATCGTGGCCGTCTGGACCAAAACTTTCGTTGGCAATGGGACGAGAGCACGGCCGTGCGCACTTCAGTGTATGTTTTACAAGGGATGGCCGGCCAGACCAAAAATGTAGCTGGCAATAGGGCGAGAGCACGATTCTTGTGAGGAGGTCTCCGGCGAAACCGCCTCCACACTCCAGACCGCTGCCGCACCGGGCGGTCTCGTGCTCCCCGTCCCAGACGTGGGATTCTTCTGCTGTTGTTTCCCATCGACCAGACGTAAGAGTGACCTTTCGCGGGAGTGACCTTTGGTGCGGGCACAGATGGGTCCCCAGATGGCTGAAAACGAAGCAGGAGTAACGGCTTGCGCGCCCAGGTTTGGTCCTTACGGGGCCCCCAAAAAGCCGCGCACCAAAGGTCACTCTTACCCAGGGTCACTCTTGCGTGTAGCCGATCCCAGCAGTAGAACCCTTCTTCAGCGAAACGCTATGAGCGAAAAAGTGCCGACACAGCATCCCCTGCATCGCTTTCGCCGGTATGAGGCTCCTTCGGAGGCCGCCGTCGCCACCGCCAGATTCGCCTCGAAAGTTTGCCCTGCACGCAACCCCAGAGAGGTCCCGCAGCGGTATCTGTTGGTTGCCCCACGTGGACATGTTCGGTGACATTCAAGTCGGACTGGCCATCCGCCAGAGCGACCTCTGGTGTGCAGGGCCCAGCCCCAAGCAGGCATCGCTCGGACGTGGGCATATTTTTTTCCTCGGCGAGAACCATCGAGGACCATCCTGGACCATCGAGCAAAAAGAAACAGGCACGAAATCGAAAAATGCACGGGAAATGGACGTCCGAGCGACGGCAAGAAGCACGCAGGCCGTTGCGGTCGCAGCATGCAGCGATCGGCATGCCGCGCGCCAGAGAAGTCACTTTTGCCCAGAGGTCACACCCGCGCGTGGCCGATACCCGATCCATTCGGATGTCCTTGGCGGTCGTTGCAGTCAACCCGCCTAGTAACGAATGAATGAGCAACGTTCCAAGGCTGCCCTTGCATCCTTCCCTGCGGCCTATTCTCGGCCGCTGTCGCTGGCCGCGCCCCGCTCGCGGAGTGTCGACATGGCCTTGGAGGCTTATGGTGTTCCAGCCGACTTTAGCCTGAATCACCAGAAAGAGTTTCGAGCACCAAGAAAGTACCGACACTGTAGGGTTTTCACGTGTCGAGCCTTGGGAAGCGACACTCATTCAACATTGCGCTAGCGTGTGGGGTATAAACTGCTTCGATAATTTTGGGGTTGATCGACATTATTTCTGGGAAGTGGTCCATAAGTGCGATGGGGACACCACGATTCAAGGCCCTTGCCTCCTTATCGTGCGTCCTTATTGTGCGGGTTGACTGTACCCTGGGTTCGTCAGCAAGAACGGGGCGGCCCTCCCGGCAATTAGTCCGCCTCGCCACGCCAGCGCGCCGCGCCAGGGATCGGAGATCCTGCGGCGCGCGGCAGGTGTCCGCGATTCGGGGTCGAGTTGGGGCTGTCAGGGGGGGAGCCCTGCTCCCTCACCTCGGTTTTTGTTTTCATCAACGCTGGGGGCGTTTCTGTGTCCCGTGTGTCACTTGTCCTGCTGCGGTTAGGCCAAAAGCAGCCACCCAAAACAGAACGAAGACGGCACCCACCAGGCCCAGAAACAGGAAAAAACAATTGCCCCCAAAGCAGGGAACAAAGACAAACAATAAGCGTTGATCTTGAACATGGAAACAGCAAAAACACATATCTTCATACATATATATATACACACACGCACACACAAGAATAAGCATAAAGCACAGTTCCTCCAGCGCTTTCTAAGAACATCGAAGCCCCTCCCCCAGGTGCTTGTTACGAAACTTGAAATCGGGGGCCCAAGCCGTATCCGTGTGGTGACGGACGGCGTGGTGGCCTCGGAGTCCCCAGCGAACTCGCCGCGCGGTCCTTCACCGCGCGGTCTCGGGACCTCGGAGGCCCCAGACGCCCGAGACATCGGAGAGCAACCCGAGTCCCGGAACCGTGCGGTAACCTCGAGCCCTCACCGACTCACCACGCGGTGTGGTCACCGCACCGTCTGGGGACCTCCGAGGATTACGCGATGCCGTGGACCCAGACGTCTGGCGCTTCAATGTGTTCGATGCGTGTGCCCCCTGGACCTCTTTGATAACTTCCCGAGCCGGCTTTGCATCCCAAGCAGTTTGGCTGGCAGGCTGCGCAAGCACGTCAAAGCAAAATCGACGACAATCGAGCGGGCGCCTGCTAGGCGCTGAAAATTGGTAATGGCTTGCGTTTGCGCGTACACCTTTTGTAGAGCTGAGCGCCCTGGTACGAGAAGCCGTACGACCCGTAAAGCAAGACATGTTACTGACACGGTCAGCCGCCTGAAAAGAACACATGCTTTTAAGGCAGAGCGTTCCGGAGCCTCTGAGGTGGCCGCCGCGCCCGATACATCTTCTGGAAGCGTCGGATCCCAGAGATCTCCGATGTGCCCCTGTCCGTTAGCATGTGGGAAACGGGTCCTGAGGGAAGCGGGTCCTGGACGCGGGGGCTTCCCCCCAGGACCAGTTCTGCATCTTGAGGTGTTTTCTGGCGGTCCTTTGGGCCCGTGGAGGGCCCTGGGAAGCCGAAAACGGCGGAAACCCTGTCGGCGGCCGGCAGCCAGCCCAGGGGGGCAGTGCGAGGGGGCGGGCCCTCTCAGAAGCCTCGGAAGTCCCCCGACCTTCTGACAAGTTTTCTGAGCCGTCCCCCGAGGGCACAGAAAATTCGGCAGGAGGCCCGGGGCCTTCTGAGAAGCCCCGCCGCCTTCTGAGAAGGCCTCTTCCTCGCTTCCCCCCCACGCTCGCCGCCAGCCATGGCTCACCGAGCGCGCCCCACTGCTCGCAAAGTGTCTGCTCGCAAGCGCCCGAACAACAAAGCACGTGCCTGATCGTATTAATTCCCCGCGGCGGATCCAGGCCGTCTTGGAGCAGTTTCTTTTTGCGAGTAGTGGAACGCGCTTGTCTAGTGGCGATGTCCTCGCTTTGTTACGCTGCATCTTCGTGGGACCTCGCCTGTCTCCAAAATCTGTGTCGTTTCTTTCACCCGACGCGGGCCCGATGCGGACTCGACGCGGAGTTGGCGAGGAGTCGGCGCGGTCTCGACACGGATTCGACACGGATCCGACGAGTCCGACCTGGATTTGACAGGGGCTCGGCGTGGACAGGACCGCGACGGGACAGACGGAGGCCCCCGAGGATGCCACAGTCAGGAGGGGGAAAAACACAGAGACACAATTAATCGTCGATCCCCAAGAAAAGATAAAAAATATGGGAAGTGGGGGGGACGACAGAACCCCCCCAAAAAATAGGAAAACATGGGGAATCCTTTTGTTTGTGTGTGTTTAGTTGTGTGTCCTGGGGCCCCTTCACACAGGAGCGTCGCCTCTTCTGCTCGAGGCGCCGGCTGCCGGGGGGAGACGCCCCCGCCCGCGCGGGGGGGGGAGGCCCGCGCGGGGAGGCCGCCCCCCGGCACACACCGCGGGGGGCGCCGCGGCCGCGAGGCACCGCCACGGGGACTCACTCGCGGGTCTTTTGGCGAATCGCCGGAGGTTGCCGCTCGAGGGCCTCTTGGGCGCTGCGTAATGGGGGGGTCATAAATGGGGGGGTGGCGAGGGTGGTCCGAAAAGGTACCCAAACGGTGCCTAAACGAGCCCCCTGGGGCTCCAGGGGGGCCCGAAAGGGGCACGAAAGGGGACCGTTTCTGACCCCCCCACTTGTGACCCCCCCATTAAGCCACGCCCAAGCCTCTCTCTGGCATTGGTAGCGCTGCCCACATCGGGGAGGACTTGGTCCACCGGGCCTCTGGCCAAAGTGCCCGTCAGTGGAGTCCCCGTTGGAGTCTGCAGGAACGAAGTGGGCACGGAGAGAATGGGCAGAATGCCCAACAGCAGTTCCTGTCTATCTTGAACAGGACTCGCTGTCCACGCCGCCGCGGCCTGAGTCCATTCGAGGCAGAAGGCCGCCTGCCCGACAGCGGCCGCTGTTGGTTTGGGACCACATCTGCTGTTGGGCATCGTACCCATTCTTTCCGTGCCCATTTCGGCCGTCCAAACAGAGGGGCGTTGATTGCGGCGCGTCCAGATCCCTCGGGCTGCCACCGGAGACGGGCGCGCTTCGCCCGCTCCTGCGGCCGCCTCGTGGGGCGGCGGGGAGCCATGAGCGCGGGCAGCCCCGCCCAGGAGCCGCCCGCCCCGGCCAACGCCGGCCTCGGCCGGCCTCCCGCGGGCGCGCGCGGCGAGGGAGGCGCCGTGGACGGCCCCGGAGCCAGGCGAGGGCCCCCATGGAGCCCGAGAGTTTCAGTTGAGCGAAGCCGATGGCGCCCAGGGCGTGGCAGGCCCGTTCGGCGGCGCCCCCGGTGATTTGAAAAACCGAGCATGATTTTTATCCCGGTCAAATTTTGCCCCGATCCTGGCTTCATTTTAGAGTTCAGGGGCCGGGCTCCACACACCGACGTGTTCTGCGGCCCCGCACCGGAATTCGCACCGGCAAGCGGATCCTGGTGTATTTTTCGGGGGCCGAAAAGAGAGGGGGGGTGATGACGAGGGGGGGGTGGATAGCATGGCGTGGGCCATGATATTTCCCCAGATTTCATGGCGCCTCTTCTTATTTCATTACGTCCCTGGCCACCCAGCTGGGCCGCGCACATGCCGCCAGTCATGATTTGCACCCCCCCCCTCTTGGACCCCCCCCTCTTGGCCGCTCCCGAGTATACGGGATCCTGGTGTTTTTTTTTTTATGTTTCGTTGTTTCCACGAGAAAGCGGGGAGACTAGTAGATACCACACCACTCCGATGTCGCCCCCGACCCTCAAGAAGTTCTGTGACGGAAAGAAAGCCCGCCACTGGTAATGTGTGTGTTCTTGTTTCTGGAGAATGGCAAAACAAATGTCGGTCTTGAGTTCTGAAGACGCAAGCACTTCTGGGCAGGTTGGTCATCACCAGCCCAGCATCGTTTCACCGATCCCCATCCCGATCCCCATCCCGAGACCCACCATCTCACCACCCCAGTTGGGCACACACCCCTCACAATGCGAAGGGAGCAGCCCATATCCCCATCAAGAGGGGTGGATCGGCCATTTGGGGCCCAGGCCGCGCTGGCGGGGGTCGGGATCGGTTGAACGAGGCTCCACGGTGTCGTGACGAGGGTGGCGCCGACACGGTGGCCTCGGCGAACAGAACGCTCGGGCTAGTTTCAATGTTTGGTCGGCAGCGTCCGCACACGGTCTCGCGGCACCTGCGGAGGCCGCTCCCAGCAGCAAGCTTCGAGTGAAGAGCCGCTGGCTTTTATGTCTCGGAACCCACGAGGGCAGCCTTCTCGTAACATGCGCCCAGGAGCGGTGTATATGTTTCCTTCGCCAGCCCCTGGACACAAAAGGCTAAGCCTTTGGCAGTGGATCTGTGTAGATCTTTTCGCCCTGAGTGTGTCGTGCTGAGTCTGTCTGTGGACGGTCTTGGGACCGGGAAGCGGCCGAAGAGGTTGGAAAATTTGCCGTCGCGTTTTTGGTGCTTCCCCCGGATCTGAGGGAACGTCCGCCAGCAACGACCCACGACGACCACGGCGACGTCGCTCTCCGGACGCGACGGCTGCTTTCCGGAATGCATTTTGGCCAGGTTTTTGAGGCGTATCCAGTCGCGGCCATGAGGGCCCCTCCTCTGGGCCCAGAAACTCGGAGGGGCTCGATGTATGTTTCAGTCCGGCGTGTCCCTCCCCAGGGGGAATATTCAAAAATAGTCAAAAAATAATATGGGGACGATTTGTTTACTATGTTTTAGCATTTGAGGGGTATTTTTTGAGTACTTCTTATTCTTCGCCCAAAACCCCCCTGTAGGGGGACAGGCCCGACCTAAATGTATGTGCCACGTCGTTTGGTCGGCCAGGGAGCCGCGGAGCCCGGCGAAGGTGTGCGGTGTGTGCACGATCCAGCATTACGTAGCTGGGGCGCCCAGACACCGAGCTACTCCGTGGCTGGCCGAGCAGGCGCCATGGCGTATGCACCGGGCCACCCCTAGTTCTCTGAGTTCGGGTGTTGGCCCTCGAAGTGTGCTGCCTGATGCAATCCGATTGGCCGGTGACTTGGCATCGCTCGGACGTGTGCATTTTTTCTCGGCGAGGACCATCGAGGCATCCTTGATCATTTGGCGAAAAAAACACGTACGAAACCGAAAAAAGCACAGGGAATGGGCGTCCGAGCGATGATGCAATCCGATTGGCCGGTGAAAGTTGCCGGCTTCAGGATGCAGCTCGGGACGGTCGGAATGGGTACGGAAAGGAGGGGTGCGGTGCCCAGCAGCAGTTTTTGCTCATTTTGAACAAGACTCGTTGTCCGTGCCGCCGCCGACGCTGTTCACTGAAGACATATCTAGCCGCCAGCCCACAGGCGGCCCGCTGTCGGTTGTGGACAACATTTGTTGTTGGGCATTGTACCCACTTGTTCCGTACCCTTTCGGGCGTCTAAAGCAGTGAATGCCGCTTCCAAGTGGCGCCATAGAGTGCGCCATGTAGATTCGCAGAGTCGATCTGCCACTGTGCACGCCCGTGGACTGTCGCAGCCTGCAGCTGGCACGAGGTATAAGACCCACCCTGGCGTTGGAGAGGTACACCTCAGGCGATGCTCAAGAAAACTTAAATTTTCGGCCAGAGTCTCGATTATTCTTAATGTTTCAATTTAATTCCCAAGATGTTGATATAATTTCTGGGTTTTTGTTAAATTCTGAGACTATGAATTTCTTAACCCATGATTTCTTAAGCATTTCGCAGGGTGTACCCTCGCGTTCTTCGCGTCTGATCTCTCCACCGTGCAGTGCTCTTCCTGCTTGGTATCTGCACCGGGGCCTCAAGCCTTCGGAGTAAGGGGCTCGTGTTGACCCACGCTCTGTTGTGGCTAAGTGCTTCGACTGCACGGCACGAGCCAGCGAGCAAGCGACTCTTAGCCCTCGATCTTCGAGGGCCAAGCGGAAAACATACCATCACCAACAACAACAATAACAGCACACACATCCTGGAGGAGCCCGCGGCGCCCCAGCGCCTCGTCTACGAGACGCCCTGGCCGGCCTACGCGCTGGCGTGGTCCGCGGACCCGCGGCCGGGCGTGCGGCTGGCCGTTGGGAGCTGCCTGGAGCAGGGCCGCGCCGCCGCCGTGGCCGCCGCCGCGTACCGCCGCGGTCGTCGCCGCGACGTCGTCGCACCGCCGCCGCCGCCGCCGTGGCCATCGCCGTCTACGCCGTCACCGTCGCCGTCCCTTGAGATCCAGGCGTGGCAATTTTCGAAGAAGGAAAAAGCGGCATAAACATAAACGTTTGGCGTTCCGCGCGGACTTCTTGGGTCCGCGCTGGGCCCCACGGCGGCGCCTCCAGCGCTGCCCTAGGCGTGCTCCGCGCGCCAGGAGGCGGGTCCAGAGCAGATCCAAGAAATCAGCGCGGAGCGCCGAAAGTTTATGTTTATGCCGTTTGTTCTTCTTCTTCTTATTATTATTATTCTTCTTCTTCTAGTCTCCGCCTTCGTGGCCGTCGCCGTCTGCGCCGTCGCCGTCGACGTCCCTTGAGATCCAGGCGTGGCAATGTGTCTCACACTGGGCGTGGTCGACCAGTCTGGGTGCCCGGGGCCAATCACAGATCGATTCAGAGTGGGAAGTGCCGCAGAAGGACGGGGTCTGCCGCCGAATTTGATTAGTAGGTCGACCCTTCGAATCAAGTGTACCCTTGTGTCCTGCGTTTCGCCACCCACGTCCTCTGCATCCCTGTGGCAGCGTGGCCTTCGGAAGGGCCTTGTATCTTCTCCCGAGTAGGGCTACGGTCGTGATTTCTCGCGAGTTCGCAACGCGAAAGCTCAGGGGTCTCGTGGTCGCGTCGTCGTCGCCGCTGTCCTCGCCGCCGCCGCCGCCGCCGTGGCTGCCGTGGCCGCGTCCGTGGCCATCCTCGATCACGATCGGGCGGAGGTCATTCCACGAGGTTGCATTCGTTTCACTACGGGCGTTTCTGCATCCTTGGCATCGCTCGGACGTGTGCATGTTTCCTTCGGCGAGGACCATCGAGGAGCATCCTTAATCATTTGGCGAAAAAACCATGCACGAAACCGGAAAAAAACAGGGAATGGACGGCCGAGCGATGGCCAGGATCCGGCTCGAGACATGAAAGAAATCACACCCAGGGTGGAAAGCTGCACCAGGCTGGACCCTGGGAGAGGGGCTCCAGTGACCGACTGTGACCAGATTTTGGTGGTCGTCGTCGTCGTCGTCGACTCGGGGCTGGAGGGGAAGGAACACACACACAAGTAATCGTCGACTCCCATGAGAAGATTGGAAAATATGGGAAGTGGGGGGGAAGACAAAAACCCAGAAAATGTTGGAGACGATGGGGAATCCTATCATTCGTGTGTATTTATTTGTGTGTCCCAGGGCCCCTTCATTGGGGCTGGATTCTTCAGATGTTCGAGGATCGAGAGTCGAAGTGTTCGGGCATCGTTGTGGCACTGTTTGAGGGCTCCGCGTGGGCCTTTGGGGACGTCTGCAGGCCCCCCAGGGACCTGAGGGGCACCTCCGGAGACTGTCGGCATCGCCGTCGTCGGCGGTCCTGCTGTCGTGGTCGTCGTCGCCACCGCCGCCGCCGTCGCCGCCGCCGTCGTCGTCGTCGTCGTCGTCGTCGTCGTCGTCGCCGTCGTCGTCGTCGTCGTCGTGATCGTCGTCGTCGTCGTGATCGTCGTCGTCGCCGTCTGCATCTTCGCCTCCGTCGTCGGGCGTCTCGTAGCTGTGTGGTTTCCCTTGTCTCGCTCCGGTTTTCCTGGCCGATGGCCGTGCCCGAACAAGGGCGATGCTTGCAGAGCCTCAGCCAGACCAGACCCTGATCCTTGACTGCTCCAAGCTCGTCGTGCCGCGTATCCTCCTCCCCCTAATCATCATTATTTTCGCTCTGAGGCCCGAGAAAGATCGCCTGGACACGGAGCTCGGGTCGACTGCAGCGAAACGGCTCCTCTCTCTCTTGATGCTGCTTCTCCTCAACATGCACCACCTCCCCGCCGTCGAAGTTTCCGTCGTCGTGTCCTGTCGCCGCTCCAGACTCGAACAAGATCCACGTGGTTGAGCAGGCCGAGGATAGGACGGGTGCTCTGGAGCTGAAGGCAGCCGTGGACCACCCGCTGGCCCCCACGAAGTTGATGTGGAGGCCGACGTCGTCGTCGCCGCCGCCGCCGCCGCCGTCGCCGTCGTCGTCGTCGCCGTCGTCGTCGTCGTCGTCGGCGTCGTCGTCGTCACCCTCGTGAGGCCGTCGTGCGCGGAGACCGGCAAGGGCGACGACCTGCTTGTGTCGGCCAGCACCATCGGGTGCCCAGGAGTCGTGAGGCTCAGACTTCCCCCGCGTCTGGGAGAGCAGCACCGACGGGCGTCTGATCTCTAAAGTCTATGGAGTTTTGTTTGTTATCCTCTGGCGCGTAAAGTCGTAACCCAGGCCAAACCCCTCCCCACCTCCCCCCGAGGTAACGGTATCGATCGTGCTGCACCCATCCCACATGCTGGTGCTCGCGCGCATACTATGGTACGATGGCGATCGCAGCGCACCCTTGCTCCAACGTGCCCCTCTCTGCCCAAGCGCTACTCTTACCTTTACCCTGGTCCCCAACCCCCTCCCCCACGGGTAACGACCGTCACCGGAAATATGTTGAAACACCATATCCGGGGCTCAAGGGACGGGGGTCCATGCAAACGGGGGTCAGCCAGGGCGTCGGACCTTGCAGGATCCTGCAGGGCCAGGGCTGCACTGACCCAGGCTTGGGTGCAGGATCCTGCAGGATTTTGCAGGATCTTGCAAAGCTTGACTGACCTGGGTCTGGATTGACCCAGGTCAGTAGATTTAGGTCGGGCATGTCCTCCTACAGGCGGATGTTGTACGAAAAGAAAATAAAAAACGAGTTTAAAACATCCCAGATAGTTGAAGAATTATCCCTAGAATCTGTATTTTGAATTTTCCTCCTGTAGAGTGGCATGCCCGACTTAACAGTAGATCCCCGACATATCGTGAGGTCTTTGACGTTTTCGTCGCCACGACCAGCCTGGCTCCGAGATCCTGACTGGAGGGCGAGCCAGGACAGGGGCGTGCGTGTGTCTGCTACTCGGCGGCGAGCGAAGGGGGCAAGTGAGAAGGAGAAGGCCTTCCCAGAAGGCGACGTGGCGTCTCAGAGGCCCTCGCGCCTTCTGAGACGCTCTCTGTGACCTTGGGGGGGAGGTTCAGAACACTTCTCAGAAGGCCGGCGGACTACCTACCTTGGAGAGCGAACTGCTCGTCCTGCGGGGCGACCGCCTTGGTCCCTTCGCCTCTTTAAGGAAAGAGAACCCTAGAGGCTCCTTAGTCCCCCCCCCCCTAAAAAAAAGAAGGCTGGCGGACTTCCGAGGCTTCTGAGAAGGCCCGCCCCCTCTCGCTTTCCCCTCCCGGGCTCGCCGCCGAGCTGCGCCCGCTCCTGCCTTTTTTGGGGGGGGTCGAGGTCGGGCCCGTGGATCCCCCCCCGCCGCGGAGGTCGACCCAGCAGGGATGGGGGGGCGGCAGCCCCGAGGCTGCACCCGGGGCTGGACCTCAACGGTGTTTTGGCGATTTCGTGGGCCGCTTTCGTTTCGACTTCGTTCTGCGGTAGGGGCGGATCGAAGGCAGAACGAGGGAACGCGAGAACAAGACGAAAACGACAACCACCGCGTAGGTTCAGCCTTGGTTGCATGGATTGCCCAGGAGAGTGGCTGTCGAGTGGGGCCCATCTCGAGCCCCGGAACTCTCCAGAGCCCATCGCTCGCAGGTGCTCGAGGGCTGCTTCTTCGTGGCCCGCCCGGCCCCAATCCTGGACCCCAAGCGGGCCTCCGAAGCCCAAACTCAGGAACGTGGGCCGCCCTGATGTTTCGGTGGCGGCAAAGAGGGGGGTGATGACTAGGGGGGGGGGGATAATATGGCGTGGGCCATTCTCATGGCGCCTCTTCTTCTTTTGTTTCGTTACGTCCCTGGCCCCCCCCCTAGCCGCGCACATGCCGCCGGCCATGATTTGCGCCCGCCCCCTCTTGGACGCCCCTCTCTTGGCCGCCCCCGAATTTCTGCCCAGGGCGCAGGCGGGGTCGGTTCTATTCAGGAGGGCAAGAAACACAGACACAATGAATCGTCGATCCCCCAGAAAATATGGGAACATATGGGAAGTGGGGGGGAAGACGAACAACCAGAAACTGTGGAAAATAAGGGGGAACCGTTTTTATTTGTGTGTATGTATTTGTGTGTCCCAGGGCCCCTTCAAATATGCCCCCCCCCGAGCATATCTTATCCCGGACACGAAAGTGGCACCTGTGCGCCATCCCCTGCCAGCATGCAGAGGTCGTGTTCTGTCCCGTCCAGGACGCGCGGGGCAGCCAAGGGCGCGCCGATCCGGGGTCCGAATCTGCTTCTTGGCGCGGGCGGGGTGCTTCAGAACCGCGGTGTCGTGCCAGTCTTGCCCTGCCCCCCTGCCCCCCCTCCCCTCCATCGCATTTCCTCACGCCTCTCGTTCCTGCGCCTCCCCCCGCCATCTCATTTTCTCACGCCTCTCGCCCCTGCGGGAGGAGAGGGGTCGGCAGACGCGGGGGAACGGAAGAAGAGCATGTCGGACGGACTCCCGGGCCCCGCCCATGCTGCAGCTCTGGAAGCTCCAGGAGGGCAAGCTGGTGCAGGTGGCGAAGCTCGCGAACACGCGCTCGTCGCAGGGGAACCACGGCATGGCGCCCGTGACCGCCTTCGACTGGAGCACCGAAAACACCGCGAAGATCGGCTCTTCCTCGGTTGACACCACCTGCACGATCTGGAATCTGGAGACTCACAAGATAGAGACGCAGCTGATTGCGCACGACAAGGCAGTGTACGACATCGGCTTCGCTCACCAGGCATCCCATTTCGGCTCCGTGAGC
>CAUYUJ010016407.1:71497-143268 GCA_963575745.1 Prorocentrum cordatum | reverse complement strand
TTTTTTACACATTACACAGCGAGCCCGCCGCAGGCGCCGATTGTTTCTTCAACGCAGCGTTCAACGTGGGTGGATCGCAGGGGGTCGCGGGTGGGTCGCGGGCGAGGGCGACGACAACAACGACGCAGCAAAGCAATGCAGCATCGCAACAGCAATCCGCACCGCGGAGCCCCGCTTCTCCGACGCATCCAGGGACTGACTGACCGTTCGGCTCCCGCAGTCTGATTTCGGTTTCCCCGTAGTGGGCGGGCAAAGTGTGGGCGTGTCGGGGTTCCAGAAGTGGGTAAGCCAAACTCGGGCAGGGCTGCGATGAGCGATATCGCTACCCGTCACTCTGTTTTGCCTGTTTGAGCATCCTGGGAGGCCCTGGTTGCCACGGCTGGATTCGCTTTCAAATCATGGTCAGACCGCATTGCTGGAGAGGTCCAGGGAGCTGTACCAGGCGCGCCAGGGCTCTCAAGAACGCAGGAGGGGAAAAAAGCACGGACACGAATCATCGTTCACGAACACCAAGAAATATGAATAAGCAGGGAATCCTGGGACTTATGTCTGTTTTTTGTATGTGTCCCAGGGCCCTGTTAAAGAATGGAGGGAGGCCAAGCTCAAGCAGGATTTTGATGGGCGGCGCGTAGCGGGGGGAAGTGAGAGGGTGTACGTCTTTTCAGAAGGCGGCGGCGCTTCCCAGAAGTCCTCCCGCTTTCTGCGCCTCGTGGTCGTTTTCTGATTCATTGTATTGCCGATCGGCGCGGGCCCTCGCAGCCCGTGCCCCCCCCCATGGAGTAGATCTTGGCTGTTTTGGGCGTCGGTGTCAAGCAGGTGGAGCCTCCCCCAATAGGACGCACTGTTGCAAACAGCCGCATGAAGCAGAGGTGCGCAGCCAGCTGCCCCCCCCACGCTTCCGCCGCAACGCCGACTAAGAAAACGTTAACCTTCTAGTAATCGGCGGCGGGCCCGGGGGGCAGGTGGGAAGGGGCGGGCCTGTTCGGAAGGCTCGGAAGTCCCCCCGGCCTTCTGCGAGGTTCTCTACAAGTTTCCCCGAGGAGAGAGACAGCATCTCAGAAGGCCCGAGGGCTTTGAGAAGCCCCGCGGTTCTCTGAGAAGGCCTTCTCCTTCTCACTTCCCCCCCTCGCTCGCCGCCGAGAGAAGGCCCGCCCCCTCTGCCTGCTCCCCTGGGCGCGCAGCCGACTGGACGAGTGGGCGAGCAAGTGCAGCGGCACGGTGCGTGCAGTAACTCCGCCGCCTCCCGCCCTTCCATGCCGCAGACGGATCCATCTTTCGGGCCGAACGAAAGGGGGGGATAGGGAAAGGGGGGGTTACGAAATCGGCTGCACGCAGCTGGTTTCGGCCCCGCCGCCGGGCCCACTCCTCGATGCATAGCCGCCTCCCGGCGCCGGGAGGCGCCGGGGAAATCAGTTGCGTGAGTTGAGTCTCAAGCCCCCCCTTTGTTATCCCCCCCCTGTCGCCCGGCCCCAGAGACGCGGCCAGCGCGTGGTGCCCCCACCCATCACCACCGGGATCACGAAGGCGCGAGGTATAGGGACGGTGAACCGAAGGGTCGGGCGGTGGGTAATTGGGGCCCTTGGGGGGTGACCTCAATGGGGGGGTGAAGGAAAGGGCCATTTGGGGCCCTCGTCTTCGCTTTCCTTCACTCCCCTCGGGGGTGGACAGACCTCCTACGCTGACACGTCGATTGAGGAATTGGCCGTTTTCGGTTCGCGAGAGGGCGTCGCGGCCGTCATCTTTGCGGGTCCAGGTCCGTCGGTTTCGGTCCCAGGCCGTTTTCACTAAGGAGAGGTCTACTAAAGGGAGGTTTGTCCACCGCCGATCCCCATGTGCACCTTAGGCGATGCTTAAGAAAACTTGAATTTTCGGCCAGAGTCTCGATTATTCTTGACGTTTCAATGCAAATCTTAATATTTTAATGGAAATGCTGGGTTTTTTGTATTCAAGTTCTGAGACTATGAATTTCTTAACCCATGATTTCTTAAGCATTTCGCAGGGTGTACTCGGTTCACCCCCTATTGCCACCCGCCCGAAGGGCGGGAAGCGACCGAGCGAGTCCGCGCGCTCCCTGCGCCTCCTCGCCGAGGTCCAGTGGCCGGCGGCCCTGCCCGACTTCTGCGCCCTGGGCTCCGCCGACCGGGTGACGATGCTGGAGATGTAGGGAATCGCCTCCCGCATCCCCCTTCCGTCCCCTCCTGGACTGCCGCGGTGGTTGCTAGAAGGGGGGGGGGGTCAGAAGCGCGGATGCTGAAGCGGATCTTACTCCGCCTAACTCGGCTCAGAAGTGGGTTGCAAGTGCCCTGAGTGGCTCCTTCGCCTAACTCAGCTCAGCGCAGAAGTGAGTAAGAGCGCACAGATCTGGGCTGAGTGGGCGGAGCCCGCTTAGCGGTGTTGCCTCGTCATCCTGAGCCGCACAGGGCACCTGCAACCCACTTATATAAGTTGGGTTGGGCCAGACCCCCAGCAACCACCGCGGCGATCCAAGCCCCCCCCCCCCCGCCCGGACATGCCTTGGTATCGCTCGGGCGTGTGCACTCTTTCTCGGCGGTGACTGATAAGGAGCACCCTGGATCATCCTGCGAAAAAAAAAACACGCACGAAACCGAACAGCACACGGGGAAGGGACGGCCGAGCGACGGGGAGAAAAGGGTCGGGACTCGTGGGCAATCGTGGCTGGACTGACCACAAGATTCAGGCCATCGCATGTCTGGGCGCCTCCTCCCCGTGTGCCTCCCGGGTGCCTCTTCCCCCACCCCCGGGTCCCTCCGCGCTCCGCATTTCCACCCGCTCCTCTCCTCCTCTCCCTCCCTCTTCGCTCCCTCCCCCCCTTCGTTCCCTCTCCCTCCCTCTTTCCCCCTTTCCCTCCCCCTTTCCCTCTTTCGCTCCCTCGTTCCCTCCCTCCCCCCCCCCTCCCGTGCAACCACCTTGTCTCAGCGGCTGGCGAGAGGGGGAAGGCCTTCCCGGATGGCTGGGAAGTCCCCCGGCCTTCTGAGAGAAGTTTTCGAAGCCTTCCCCGAAGACAACACACGAGCTTCTCGGAAGGCGCGAGGGCTTCTAGTAAGCCCCGCCGCTTCCTGAGAAGGTCTTCTCCTTCTCACTTCCCCCCTCGATCGCCGCCAATTGTCGGAGACCCTGGACACGAGAATTCGGGCGAGAGGGCCGAGGGTGCCAGAGTCCAGTCGCCTTCCTCCCATGGAGCGGTCGCTGACTCCCCAAATCCTACTCGCTGCGGACGGCTCCGCCAGATCCTCGGCCGCCCCGCTTGGAGACACGCTGGGGCCAGGAAGGGGGCCCCTGGCCCCAGCCTCCCGCGGCCGGGGGAGCGGCCGCCCCTCGGACGGCGAGTCACCCAGTGAACCGACGGAGCCCCGAAGCCGCCCACATTCTGGGCAAGCACCGGCGAAAGGGTCCAAAGAGAAGCTCCGACGCCCTTGCCAGGGCGCATCCCTCTCGGCGTCGCAGCCACAGAGAGGGCGAAGGTGACGCGGCGCTGGAGAGGCGAGGTGCTGTTCCGGGGAAGACAGGAGACCCTCCCGCCTCCGATCCCCCTCCGCGGCCTGAGTGCACCACCCGGCCTGGCGCTCGTCCCGCCGCCCCCCCAGGCACAGGCAGCGCGCCGTGCAGCGTGCCGTGCCGCCCCCCTCCCCCGCTCGCGGGGTGGCGCTGAGGTCCGGGATGCGGTCGTATTGGAGGCCTTGGAGGAGATGCGGCCCCAGAGCCTCCTGCCCTGCTGTCCGCCGTCACTCCTCGCCGCGGGGGTGACGGCGGGACCCGAGCGAAGCAGGCCGTGAGCCATCTTTTCCCTTCTGGCATCCCGTGGCCCTACACGGGCCCCGAGACCGTCGGAAAACGACTCGAGATAAAGAGCTGGTCCTGGGGGAACGCCCCAGGGCCCCGTTTCCCACAGGACCCGCTTCTCCCATGCGATGCCCCCAGCATGCGGCTTCACCGCACGGTCTACAGTCAACCCTGATAGTAACGATGACCGACTTCTCAGGAGAACCCTCCTCTTCGATCATCTTCGGTCCATCCTCGACCACTCTTGATGGCCAGCCCCGCTCGAAGAGCCTCGGCATGGGCGCCCAAAGGCTCTTGCATCCCCACTGCGCATGCTCCCTTGTGGGTTGACCAGTCCGTTCGACAATCGTACACCGGTGGCCACCACTCGGATATGGGAGCCCCCACCCACTTGCCTCGCGCTGGAAGAGAGAGCTTCTCAGCTGCCGGTGCCCGGAAGCCGGCGCCCGTGCAACGGAGGCAGGCGCGCTGGTAGCGCGCAGGCCCTCCAGGACGGCCACTTGTTGTGGGAGTGCGCCAAGCTCCTGACCGCCCAGATGGGGTCGGAGTAGGCGGGGCCGGAGGATGCTCAACGTCGCCGATGCATCGGCGATGCAGTGGCGAGGCATCGTCGAGGTCTGCGATGCATCGGCGACGTCGACGTGAATCAAATCGGGCTCCGCATCGAGCCGCATCGGCGATGCATCGGCGATGCGGCGCAATCCTCCGATGCCACCTACTCGGACCCCATCTAGCAGGCTTCTACAGGAGCCTCTCAGTCGTTGAGGCTCAGCCATCTGACGCGGTGGTTATCACTTACGTCAGTGTGGGAGGTTTTTCCTCTTGATGGAGAGGGCGAGTCAATGCCCCAGATGGTGCCCCCTTCTGCCCCCCGCGCGCTGGATACGTTACACATCCAGAGGAGCCCTCCGCAAACAGAGCCCCGAGTAGCTCACACGTTGCCACAGCCAGAAGGCCCTCACCTCCACAGACTTCCATGCGCTGTCGCGCCATAGGTTCACGGACGCCCTTGTTAAATCAAGGATCAGCTACAGTGGAAACAAGCCCCAAGAAACACCCCGGTTGCCTCCAGGGTGCACTGGGTGTATTGGGTTTCGATGGTTTTGCTAAGAGAAGCGTGACGTTCCCACACCAGAAATCGATGGACGTCCTGGGGTCTCAGGGTAGGGTTTCTTGTAGAAGGTTTCTTGTTGTCGAGCTCCTACTGTACCCAACTGCAACTGCCAACCTCCAGTTCTTCCAGCGGCGGGAGCTTGCCCCAGGAGTGATGTGCGCAGTGTGCCCAGGCGTGACCCGGTCTCCACCGGGACCCTGAGCCTAGCCTAACCTCCAAATCTTCCCGCACGTCCCGCGCCCACCCACCGACGGCCCCGGGGCCTTCACCACCCCTCCGTCTCTCCTAGCCTACCCCCATATGTCCCCCATCCTCTCATTCCCCCCCTTCGTGGGCCTTGGAAACGACAGGGCCGTTTTTGTTACCGGGTTCGGTTTGCCGTTTGTTGCGGGTTCCGACGCAGTTGTTGCCGATTCCGTCCCCGGTTCTGGTTCCGGCTCCAATCCCAGAGCCGTTGTTTTCCCGCTTTGGGCCCCGTTCATTGCCGCTTCCATTTTCAAGAGACATCTTTCGGAAGCGGTGAAAGAATGGCCTTGCCATGTCCATTGCCCACTTACGTCCCTGGGCCTTCACTACCCATCCGTCCTTCCCTACCTGCTCTGAGATGTCCCCTCTCCTCTCACTCCCTGCTTGCCTGCCCTCCCCAAGGCCCCCGACGTCGTGACCAATGCATCATGTGTACCCCGTGACTGTTGCATCGGGCCCGTCCCTCTACAGAAGGAATATTCAACAATATTCATAAAAATAGTCTGGGGACGATTTTTTGAATCTGTTTTTTCACCATTTGGGGCATTTCTTGGGTATTTTTAACTTTTCGTCCAGAATCCCCCTGTAGGGGGACAGGCCCGTCCTAAGTGTATCCCCAGAAGTCTGGCAGGGACTAGCTATTTATCCTGAGACTCCCGAGACACTGCCTGACAGTCCCGTGGCCCGGCGAGAGCCCCCGCAGGCGGAAGCCAGCGCGGCATGTCCCGCCATGTTTTTTTGGTTCACGACGCGAAGGGCTTTGGGCCCCCTTTGGTTTCGGAGGTGGACAGACCTCCTACCCTGACGCGTCGATTCAGGAGTCAGCCGTTTTCGGTTCGCGAGAGGGCGTCGCGGCCGTCATGTCAGCGGGTCCAGGTCCGTCGGTTTCGGCCCAAGGTCGCTTTCACTGAGGGGAGGTTTACTAAAGGGAGGTTTGTCCACCGCCGATTGTTCCATCTCCTTTTTCTTTTCCCCTCCTCCTCCTCGTCCTACTCCGTGTGGCAGCAGTCGCGCCCGCCTCGCCTCTGCAGCATGCTGTTCCGACGGGAGTTGCTGGACAGTCTCTCTCAACGATGGGTCGTTGAGCAGTTCTTCCTCTTCCTCCAGGAGGGCGAAGGATGAGGGATGGGGGAAAAGGAGGAAAAGGAGGAGGAGAAGGAGAAAAAGGAGGAGAGGTGGGGGTGATGATGGTGAGGAGGAGGAGAAGACGAGGAGGGGAGGGGAGGAGGGGGGGGAGAGGGCAATGAGAGAGGAGGAGGACGAGGAGGAGGAGGGGGAGGAGAAAGGAGGATATTGATTCGGGAGAGGAAGTGGTGAGCGAGAAAAGGAGAGGTTCCGCGTGTACCTCTCTCCAGGCAAGAAGGGAGGCGTGGAGGAGGAGAGGAGGAAGAGAGGCGGAGGAGGACGAAGCGGAGGAGGGCTTGAGGGCTTGAGGGGCGAGGGCAGAGGGCGGAAGGGCCTGAGGGCTGCGGGTTGGAGGGTTGGAGGGCTGAGGGTTGGAGGGCTGGCGGGCCGGAGGGCTGAGGATTGAGGGCAGCCGGGCTGGAGGGCCGAGGGTTGCTTGGCATCGCTCGGACCTGTGCATTTTTTCTCGGCGACGGCCATCGAGGACCATCCTTGATCACATGGCGAAAAAAACACGCACGAAATCGAAAAAAAAGCACAGGGAATGGACGTCCGAGCGACGGCAAGCTGAGGGTTGGAGGGCCAAGGGCTGGGGGGTTGGAGGGCCGAGGGCCGAGGGCTGCGGGTTGGGGTGTCCGAGGGCTGAAGGCCGAGGGCTCGGGGCTGGAGGGCTGGAGGGCCAGAGGGCTGAGGGCGGACGGGGGGGGAGGAAGCGGAGTGGGAGCCTCCTCCTCCTCCTCCTGACGGTGGCCAACGCCCGCGCCCGAGCCAACGGGCGCAAGGCTGTGCCGACCAACGCGCCTGACAGTGCCCGCCGCCCTGACGGGGTGCCCGCGGCAGTGCGCTCGACTACGCGCCCGCTACCCGCGAGGCAAGGGGGGGCAAAAGGCGCCGACGCTGACGACGACGACAACGACGACGACGACGACGACGACGGCGACGACGACGACGGCGACGGCGACGGCGACGGCGACGGCGACGGCGACGGCGACGGCGATGACGGCGACGACGACGATGACGATGACGACGCCACTGCCGACGAGGACGACCCAGATTTCACCCGACGATCTGATTCTTTCCGTCCGGGTGCCCTTCCCAGATGTCGGCCCTTGTTCGCCGTCGGGCCCCGGGGGCTGTCCAAAAAGGAGCCAGGACGGGAACAAAAACATCTTGACGGCGATGCCGGCGATGGCGACGCCGACGACGACATTGACGAAGACCACGGCGACGACGTCGACGTCGACGTCGACGACGACGATGACGATGCCGGCGACGGCGACGACGACGATGACGATGCCGGCGGCGGCGACGACGACGACGACAAGGACGATGCCTCGAAGACGACGACGACGATGACGACGAGGCCATTGTTGACGAGGACGACCCAGATTTCATCCGACGATCTGATTCTTTCCGTCGGGGGGCTCTTCCCAGATGTCGGCCTCTGGGCGCCGCCTTCGGGCCGCGGGGGCTGTCCAAAAAGGAGCCCGGACGAGAACAAGAACAGATCGGCGGATGTCTGGGGGCTGGCAACGACGGCGACGACGAGGAGGACGACGACGACGACCACGCCGACGACGACGACGACGACGACGACGAGGACGACGACGACGACGACGACGACGACGACGACGACGACGACGACGAGGACGACGACGACGAGGACGCCGACGACGACGGCGACGACGCCGGTGGTGGCGGTGGCGGTGGTGGCGGCATTCGGGCTGCGCCTGGCGGCGCAGGGAGGAGAGAGGCGTCGTCGCCAGCAGGGTCGCCATGGCAGCGTGGCCACGCGGTGCAGGAGGGAAAAAAATCACACACAGAGACAATTAATCGTCGATTCCCCAGAAAATATTGGAAAATAGCGGAAAATATGGGAAGTGGGGGGGAAGACAAGAAACCCAGAAATTATGGGAAACTATGTGGAATCCTGTATTTGTGTGTATTTATTTGTGTGTCCCAGGGCCCCTTCACAGGAGCCACTACCTCTACCCTTCCCTCATTTCCCCTTTTTTGGGCCTCCTTGGAGGCCCTCGTCGCCACCGCACCCCAGGAGAGGTCCAGGGAGCAGCGGCATCGGTGCCTCTTGCCTGCGCCGTCACTGATCCCAGAAGTGCACCAGACGGCGACAGGACGGTCCCAGGCACCAACTGTCACGTCGATGGCAGCATGGGTGCAAGGCCAAATCGGGTACAGCCCGGACCCCAGGTAAGATTAAGTCGGGCTTGTCCCTCGATAGGGGGAAAATTCAAAAATAGTCAAAAAATAGTCTGGGGCCTATGGTTTAAGTAATTTTTGGGCATCTTTGAGCATTGTTTGAATATGTTTATTTGTCGTCCGAAATCCCCCTGTAGGGGGACAGGCCCGACCTACAGGTAAGGGGACCCGGTTAGTAGTAGGGCCCTGGAGCCCCTAAGTTGGCCAGAATCACTAAACCAGGTCTGCCGTAGTTGGTGTTCTTTCGGGTAACGGCAGTTCCGATTAGCGGAACGGGGCGGGGGGGGGGTCCCCCAGTACGCATCACTACGCCAGGTCCCACTAAACCCAGTTCTGCCAACGCCCGACCAAAGGCCGTCTATACGGAGCACAATCAAGCAAAGACCACGCGCAGTCGACATTATAGAACACGGGGGGCTCTCACCGAGCCCCGGGACCGTCAAAAAACCTGCTCAGGATGCCAAGTTGGACCCCTGGAGGGAGTCCTGACCTCTACTTGGATCGCCGCGGGGGTTGCTAAGAGGTTAAGAGGGATACAAGTGGATGCTAAGGTGGGTTCTATCCGGCCTAACCCTGCTCAGAAGTGGGTTGCACGTGCCTTGAGTGATTCAAGGGCGCGCAGATTTGAGTTAAATGGGTGGGGCCCCTTTGGGGGAATTACCTCATCATCCTAAGCCACACATGGCATGTGTAACTCTCTCATAAGTTGCGTTAGGCCCGATAAAAACCAGTTTAGCGTCCACTTCTAGCCCACCCTATCCCCTTAGCAACCCCTGCGGCGACCCAAGTAGGCTCCCAGAAGGGGTCGGAGTGGATGGGGTCGGAGGATCGCGCCGCATCGGCGATGCATCGGCGATGCGGTTCGTTATGGGCCCCGATTTCTTCACGCCGACGTCGACGGTGCATCGGCGATGCAGCGCCAATGTATCCGCGATGCAGCGAGATCCTCCGACCCCATCTACTCGGACCCCGTCCAGGAGGCCTCCACAGGGGTAGCTACAGATTCGCGCCTCGGGGGCCAAACCGGAGTTACTGCGGACCGCAGTTATCCCGGGGTACTCGGGCGTCCAATTTTCCCGAGTCAGCGGGCAGGGGTCGCCATGGGGGGAACAGGTCCTGATGAAAAACGGGTCGTGCGGCTTCTCCCCGCTGTCGAGCTCTCGGGGCCGGGCCCCAGGACCGTCAGAAAACGACTCAGGATGACGAGCTGGTCCTGGGGGAAGGCCTCGGCCCTGCCAGGTCAAGGGTAGGTAGTGCCCTTTGTGTCCTCTGTTCTCCGCGGCCGACGCCTTTGCTTTCCCACGGGCCCTCTGCAATCAACCCCGACTGCTGGGGGAGGGGGGACGGCTGCTTCGAAGAAAGCTGCATCTTAGGAGGCGCGGGCCTTGTCTATAGATGTACAAGCCGGCGCCTTCTGAGAATCAGCCTCTTTCTGAGAAGCCTTCCAACCTCCCCCCTTTCTCCTGTGCGCGCCGCCGAGCATGGTGACCATCATCGACACCACACGCCTGGCGGCCTCTACAGTCTTAGATGAAAAAACTGCGTAAATAGAAACTGTCGGCGCTCCGCGAGGAATTTCTTGGATCGGCGCTGGGCTCCCCTGGTGGCACTTCTGGCGCCGCCCCTGGCGCGCTCCTCGCGCCAGGGAGGGGGGTCCAGCGCAGGTCCAAGAAATCCGCGCGGACTGTCGAAAGTATACAGTGGAAAAACCATGCCAAGAAACACACTGCTTACCTCCAGGGTGCCTTTGGTTTCTCGGGTTTCGATGGTTTAGCTCTGGGGAGCGTGACGCTCCCACACAAAAAGTCAGTGGACGTCCTGGGGTCTCAGGGTCGTGTTTCTTGTGGAAGATTTCTTGTGGCCGAGCTCCTGCTGTATGCTTCTACAGTTGTTCTCCTCCTTTGTGCAGTGTGCGTTCGGGCCCTTCCCTTCATCTAGCTCGGAGCTCCTCTTCGTGACCGAGGCTCGCGGCTGCCTGAAAATCCCCTCCGGTCCTTTCGCAGCTCACCGAGCGCGCTCCACTACTCGCAGAGAGCCGACCCGCAAACGTACGACAAAAACCACCGCGTCCTCCTCTCACGCAATGGCTCGCAAATCCCTTGCGGCGGATCCAGGCCATCTGCGACCAGTTGCTCTGCGAGTAGTGGAACGCACTTGTCCATCCATCGGCGTTCCTTGGGGTGGCGCGATCGCCGAGTGCATTCTTGGGGTTTCTAGTGGGGGGCCTCGTGGCCATGGCTGGATTCCCCTCGGGGTCCCAGCGGGTCGGCTCTGAGGCCCAGGTTTCGGGAGGGAAAGAACACAGATACCGATAATCGACCATTCACCGGAAAATGTGAGAAATTACGGGACGTGGGGGGGAAGACGAAACCCAGAAAATATTGGAAAAAAATGGGGCATCCTGAGATTCGTATGTATTTATTCTTGACGTTTCGCGTATCCCCACCAGTGTGCTGGTCGCTCGCTCACTTCGCACGGTCAGCACGAGTTTGGCGCCGGAATGGCGACTCACTCTGCTGTCTTCGCACGTGTAGTTCGTGCCCTTCGGTTCGCTGCTGCGCCTATGTGCGTTTGTCTGCGATTTTAGTTCATTGTGTACTGTGCATGTGCAACTGCGAGCATGCTTGCAGGCGCGGTCGGCTGTCGACAGTGACGGCTGGATTCGCAAATTTACAATGTACCGCGCCGCGGACGTTGTGCCCGCTCCCTGGGCTTCTCCTTGGAGCCGCGAACCCAAAAAAATATCCCCACCAGTGCCCCTGGTCCCCAGACACTGCCACAGCCTGGCCGTGTTTGCAGCTGCCGCCTTGCAATGGTGGGGTGCACCTCCACGTGGATTGCTCATGAGTGGTTCAGCTTTCCTGTTCAACCACCTGAGGTTGCCACTGTTGGCATGCGACACAGGTACGCTGGGCTGCCTGACCAGCCCCACGCTATGCCGTGCTTTGCTCGGGTGGCTCGTTTACCTCTGGCGCCTGCCGCGACAAGGTACTGTTTGTTTGCCTTCCCGGTGGTCTCGCCCCTTGAATGGTTGCACTTCAGCCGCTTGGCACACCTAGCACCTCTTACAGCTCTGCCTTCAGTCCCCGGCGTCCCTCGGCGGCAGTTCCGGCGGCCGTTATCTCGCACGCTTAGGTAATTTGGTTGGGCTCGTAGCCCGGGCTGACTTCGGACGCCGCCTGCGCTTCCGTTTGCGGCCGCGACGAAAAAATGGAAAAATCCCCACCAGCCTTCCCTTGACGCCGCCCGATATTCTCGCCGCGGTCGCGATCAAAATATCCCCACCAATCCATCCAGAAGCGATGCCCATGAGAGCTGACGGGGGGAGAGATGAAGAAACACGCATAGTCAAACAGCGATCGGACAGGCGCAGAACTACACCCTGGGCGAGTGGATTAGCTTCTTGCGCGGATCCCCACATTCCAAACCTATGTTTGCGACATCGTCTTAATATTGGTTCGCCCGCCATACGAGGGGCCGATCGCGCCTGTCGGATTTCCCGGGGCCTCGACTTCGATTGCCAGCGTCAGTGTGGAGTCAAGACTTGCGCCCCGCGAGCGGATTGGAGGATGAGCGCAAGGTGAGTTTTTTAGCTGCGGGGGGGCGCGGGCGTTTGCCGCCGCGCAGGGGCCAGGGGCAATTGGGAAACGCTCCGGGAAATGGAAGGCGGCAGGTAGAGGAAGAACGGGGGAGGTGGAGGGCAAAGCAGCGGGCGGGAATGGGGAACATAGTGACCAGGAGATGCTCTGATAGGGGGGGCGATGTGGGCGGAGGCCGCGGGTGGAATTCCCTCGGGAAGCCGCGGGGCGTTCAGACACCTCCGCCCGGAGGCCGGCAGGGGGTTCAGCGGCCGTTGCCTTCCTGACTCTGCGGGCGGGGCGCGACGACGCACCCGACCTGTACCCCGCCCCTTTCGCTAGGTGTCGGTCTGTGCGTGTTCGCCCCGCGCGAGACATCCAGCACGTTCAGAACTAGCTGGTTTCGCCAGAGACATCCTCACAAAACGGAGCACTTATATAACTACACCTAGCCAGCGGGGCGGGGTGTATGTCGGGTGCCGCCACTCGCGCCCCCAACGTGCACCGCGCCCCGGCCGCTAAGTGGCGTTCTGTACGTGTCCCCGTTTCGCGAAGCATCGGCTGACCGCGCTGCCCATCGCCGAGGCCCTGCCCCCTGGGCCGCTTCCCACCGACATCCCACATCCCCTGGCTCAGCGAACCCAGCCGTGTGCCTGGGGGCCTCGACCTCGCGCGGCCCGCTTCCCTCCCCCGCCTGTGCCCCAGCAGCAAATTCGCGATCCGACCCCCCGCGATTTCGAGTTCTTCTTCGTGCCGGGTTCCCCGTCCGAGGGTGAAGCGCTTGTTCGTGTTTTGATTTTTCTTGCGGCTGCCGCCACGCCTCGCCGTGAAACATGGCGATCGCTTCCACGCTTGGCGCGCAACATCGTCGGCACGACCATCGCCTTCCATCGTAGGTCGTGCGGCGGCGTCCGTCCACCCAGACTGACCGACGCGCCAAATCGAATTATGATTGCCACCCCTGGTCCCCGCAACAAGGTGCAGTTTTGTTGTGTGTAGTTGTATATGTGTTCGAAGCGAGGGAGGCCAGCCTGGACGGCGTGTTGGGGCCTATTGGAGCATATTGGGAGCCATCTTGAGCCAGCTTGGGCTATCTTGAGCCATCTTGGAAGTCATCTTGGGCTCTTTGAGGCCGTTGGTGGCCTCCTGGGTGCCGTTTCGGGTGCCTCTTGGAGGCCTCTTGGGGCCTCTTGGGCCGCTCTTGGAGCCCTCTAGGGGGCCTCTTGGGAGGAGGAGGAGGAGGAGGGAGGAGGAGGAGGGAGGAGGAGGAGGAGGAGGAGGAGGGCGACGAGAAAGAGGGGGAGGAGGAGGAGGACGACGACGACGACGAGGAGGAGGAGGGGGAGGAGGAAGACGAGGAGGAGGGAGGAGGAGGAGGAGGAGGAGGAGGAGGAAGAGAGAGAGGAGGAGGAAGAGGAGGAGGAGGAGGAGGAGGGAGGAACGAGGAGGGAGGAGGAAGGAGGGAGGGGGGGGGGCGCGAAGGAAACGACGTCGGGAGTCTGGGTCCATCACAGCGCGTGGGGATTTCGCTTATCTTGTTCCCCCCCACACACGCTGTCACCCTCCTGTCTCCCCCAGTCGCGCTCCCCCCTCCCTCCTCCACGACTCCCCCCGCTCTCCTCCTCTCTCCCTCCCTCCGGATCCTCTGTCCTGCTCTGCAGGGCTCGTCTAGATTCCGCCGGTTCGATTCGATTCGACTTCGATGGCTTCCGATGCGGATTCGATTCGGTTTGGGACTCTGCTTTGGGTCCCGATTTCTCATTGAAGGCATGCTACCCTGCTGATTCAACTTTTCCCGACTCGGCTGCCGATTTCCGCCGATCCGATAGATTTCGATCGCCGATCAGATCTATCGATTCGATTCTGGGCTCTCCTGCTTGTGCTTCTTCGCCCTCCCCGCCCTCCCTCCTCTCATTTCTCCCACCTCCACTCCATCGTCATCATCGCCTCGCCCCTGCTCTCCCCCTCCTCGTCAACCCCTCCACCCCCCTCGCATCCTCCGCTCCCCCATCATCCTCCCATCTCCCTCGCCCTCACCCTCTGATACCGCCATCCCTCTCCAACCCTCCCCTGCCCCCTTTCCCCCCTTTCCAAGGATTCGCTCCAGCGCGTGGAGAAGCTCATGGAGCACCCGGACTTCACCCTGAAGAACCCAAACCGCCTCCGGAGCGTGGCGACGAGACCCGTTTCTAGTGTCCCAGATTTCATATACACATACGCGCGCGCTCTTACAGATGAAGCCGTTGATGGGCGTCTTGGGTGGCCTGTGCGGAACTGAGGTGTGTCCAGCATGAGTTCGCCGCTCCCTTCGGGAGGAAGGAGAAGGGCCACCCCCTGTGTTCCCTCCGGCCTGCGCCATGATCCTCCGCCTTACCTCCCTCCTCCTCCTCCTCCTCCTCCTCCTCCTCCTCCTTCTCATCCTCATCTTTATCCTCCTCCTCATCTTCCTCCTCCTCCTCCTTCACCTCCGCCTTAATTTATGTTGGCCATACACATCATGGCTGCTGCGTTTCCTCCCTTCCTTCGCCGCCTCCTCATCTTCCTCCTCATCCTCCTCCTCTCTGTATCCTACTGCCTCCCGTCTCCCCCCCTCCATCCTCCTTGTCCCCCTCATTCTCTGGAGTCGGGCTGCTGAGGAGAGATCGAGGAGAGGACTTGAGATGCAGGTGAGATGTTGATGCCTTCTTCCTGTCACGAGAACTTGTCAGGCGCACCCGTTTGGTAGTAAAGTTATTGGGCGGCATGTGTAGCCGTTTTCTATTCATTGGCAGTTATTGCGCAGCCATTTTCACATTGTTCTTGCTCGAAAGTGCACTGATGTGAGTTGTGCGTCTGCACATTTCTTTTGGCTGCGCTATTTTTCGTGTTTGTGACTTTTGCACCTTATGGCATGCACTGGGACATCTGCTGAGGTGAGCATGTTCGTTGGCAATGTGAGCGGCTTCCACAAGGTTGTTCCTGCGCCTCTCTCTCTCTCTCTCTCTCTGGCTAACGCTCCTACGCCCTCCGCCTGCTAATAGAGCTCAGCCTTCTGGCTATCAAGGACATCCAAGCTTGAGTAATTCGATGTTCTTCGCCTGGGACAATTTTTCGCCAAGCACAGAATGTCCTATGGCAGTGTCCTGGTAATTCATTTGCATGTCCCCGCCCAGGGCAGTACGTCTTCAAAAAACATGGTGCATGTATAGTTGGCGTACTTCGTTGACCCTAGAAGTGCGAGCCCCACTAGCAGGCGAGAGAAACCTGCGCGCGCGCAAGAACAGCCTTGTTGCAAGACTGGCAGTAGTCCGTGCTCATTTTGAACAGGACTCGTTGTTGGTGTCGCCGCGGACGTTGTCCATGTGAGACAGAAAGGCCGCCTGCCCAACAGCGGCCGCTGTCGGTTTTGGACAGCACTTGTTGTTGGGCATCGCACCCATGTTTTCCGTACCCGTCCTGGGCGATCAGATGGGACCCACGTCGATCGAAGAAGAACGATTGACCACCCACACGATCCGTCCCTCCCGTCCATCCTCTCCCCTCCCCCCATCCTGCTTCCCACGCCTCGTTCCTTTCTGACCGAAAACGCGACGGGAGGTTTTTGGGCAAGATCTCCGCATCTGGGGGCTCTCACTGGGCCCCTGGGCCGTTCAACAGAAAGTTCGGGATGGAAAGCCCGGCCTCGGGGAATCACTTGGTATCGCTCGGCTGTGTGCATTTTTTTTCTCGGCGGGGACTCTTAGGGAGCATCTGGATCCTCCTGCGAAAAAGCCACGCACGAGACCGAACAAAAACACAGGGAGTGGACGTCCGAGCGACGGGGAGGGAAGGGGTCTGTCCAGGCTCCTGGCGCTCCGCGCTGCGAAGCCTGGGCGCAGGAGGGCCTCCCCCAGTGGCCGCAGAGGGGGAAGACGCGGGCCGCTCGGCAGGAGGTCGGCCAGAGGAGGCATGCGACAAGGGCGAGGGCGCGGCCACGTGCGCTTTCTGTTCAAGTGTCTCTGATAATAGGGGAACAAAAAGTGACATAAAACATAAAATTCTGAGGTCCGCGCGGATTTCTCGGATCGGCGCTGGGGGCCCCCCGGCGGCGCCTCCGGCGCCGCCCCTGGCGCGCTCCGCGCGCCAGGGAGGGGGGTCCAGCGCCGATCCGAGAAATCCGCGCGGACCTCCGAGTTTTTATGTTTATGCCACTTCTTGTTCCCCTAGAGAAAGGAGTCGACGAAGGCCCGCTCCTTGTCACCTCCCCCCCTCGCTCGCCGCCGACGGGGGGCTCCCGATGCCTCCCCATTACTTCCTTACTTCCTCCTCCTCCTCCTCCTCCTCCTCCTCCTCCTCCTCCTCCTCCTGCTCCTCCTCCTCCTCCTCCTCCTCCTCCTCCTCCTCCTCCTCCTCCTCCTCCTCCTCCTCCTCCTCCTCCTCCTCCTCCTACCAGCCGTTTCGGGGCGAGCACGAGGCTCGCTCGTGCGGGTGCATACTTCGAAGCGGCGTGCCCCCGCGGGCCGATGGCGAATGGTGCTGCTGGAGGCGCACGCGGCGCCAGCCAGGGTGGCGACCCCTGGACGTGCAACGCGTGTGCAGCTGGCTACAGCAACATGGCGTGGCGCACGGTGTGCAGGCTCTGCCAGGCGGCGCGGCCGCCGAGAGGTGCTGGCACGATCGGCGACGCCATCGACAAGGCCAAGAAGGTCAAAGCCAAGGGGAAGGAGGCGAAGGCCGTGGCGAAGCGGGTGCGGTTCGCCTCGGATGGGCCTGGCCCGTCCGCCGCCGCGGCCACGCTGGCGCCGTGGGCGCAGGGCGCGGCCAAACAGGCGGCCGTGGAGAAGCCCAGCAGCGGCGGCGGCAAGGACGAGCAGGTCCGCCTGGCCCTCCTCCGTCACTTTGGCCCCACGGACGGCTGGTCGGCGGCCCTGGTCCTGGACTTCGGGGCCCTGGTGCCCGAGGCCGACGTGCCGCCGCCTGCGAAGCACTTGGCCGAGCTGTCTCTCCAGGCCCTCCTGGCCAGGGAGGCGAAGGTCAAGGGCCAGGTCGGCCGTGCCGAGGCCATGCTGGCGGCGACCAAGGAGGAGCGGGAGGCCGCCGCGGCGCGCGTGGCGGAGCAGGAAGGCGTCCTCCAGAAGCGCCGTGACCAGCTGGAGGAGGTGGCCGAGGCGGTGCGCGCCAGGAAGCGCGCCGACCTGGCGCAGCACACAGGCCCGTCGCCCATGGAGGTGGGCGAGCCCGAGGAGACGGGCGACCTGGGCAAGGCGCTGCTCAAGAGCCTCGAGGGCCTCGAGGCGGAGCGGGAGCGGGTGCTGCAACTCGGGGAGGACGGCGACGCCCTGCTCGCGATGGCCGCGGAGGCCCGCTGCCTCGTGGAGAAGCTCGCTGCCGCCGACGCCTGCGCCCGCGAGGCAGCGGCGGCTGAGCGAGCCCGTGCGGCTGCTGCTGCCGCCGAGCGGGCCGCCGCCGCGCAGGAGGCCGCCCCCGCGGCCGCTGGCGAAGTGGGTGGCGCTGCTGGTCCTCCTGGAGACCGCAAGCGCGTCGGTGACCTCGGCCTGGGCCCAGAGCTCGACGGGCTCGATGCCTTGTTCGACGAGGTCGGCATGGAGGACGAGCAGCAGCGGGAGGCCTGGCGCGCAGCGCTGGCCAAGCGCCAGCGAGTGACAGGCCCAGCCTCTGGGTTGCCGCCCGCAGGCGGTGGACGTGGTGAAGCTGGTGTCGGCCAACACCACCGCGTGGGGCTCCGCGCAATCGCTGGTCGAGTGGCTGCACGACGGCGCGGGGCGGCTGCCCGAGGTGCTCTGCCTCCAGGAGCACCGCCTCAAGGGCAAGCAGGCGGTGGCCCGCGCTGCGGGCTGGATGCAGGCGCGCGGCTTCAGCTGGCACGGCCAGGCTGCGATGGCGACGGGCCCTGGGCCGCTGGAGAGCTCAGGAGGTGCGGCCGTGGCCACGCTGCGGCCGTCTGCGGCAGTCGCGACGCCAGGGCTCCCAGCCCATCGGTTCCAGGTGTGCGAGGTGAACCTGGGATTCAGGGAGCCGTGCTGTGTCATCTCGTCTTACTTCGTCACGAAGATAGACAGGGCGAAGGAACACATCGGGCTCATGGCGGCGCTGCACGAGTACGCCGGGCAGCTGGAGTCGCCGTGGCTGGTGATGGGCGACTGGAACATGGAGCCCGAGGACGTCCGTGAGTGGGCACGCAGCGCGGGCGCTGCCCTTGTCGCCCCAGGAGAGCCGACCTGCGGCTCGAAGGTCTTCGACTTCGCTGTCGTCAGCAAGGTCCTCGCGGGCTTCGTGGAGACGGTGGGGGTGCTGCTGCAGGCGCCGACGGGGGGCCACGTGCCGCTGAAGGTGGTGCTCCGTGGCGTGGGGCCAGCGGCGAGGGTGCAGCGGCCGCTGTCCCCTGCCGCCTTCCCGCTGCCGCTTCCGCCGCCAGCGAGGCCAGCGCCGCGCGAGCGTGGGTTCTCGGCCTGGAGCCCAGGAGGTGAGCAGCCGCTCAAGGTCGGCTGCCAGGAGTGGTTTGAGGCGGTGGAGGCCTACCTGATCGACCTCCACGAGATCGTGCCGCCCAGCCGTTGGAGAGGGCGGGCTGACGGGCTGCGCACTCAGAAGATCAAGATGGAGGCGGCCTGGAAGCAGGACCTCAAGAGGAGTGTTGGCGCGGCGCGCAGACGCTGGATGTCGTTTGCGGCGGCGTGCTCCCGCTGGCGCGCGCTGCAGGAGGCGGCGCCAGGAGGTCGCTGCGCGGCGCCGCGGCGCAAGCAGCGTCAGGTGCTGGAGGCGTTCGAGCTCGAGTGGCCTGAGGACGGCCCGCTCGCAGGGCTGTCGGTCGCCCGCGTTGTCGGCCTGCCCAGCACCTCATCGTGCAAGCTGACGGTGCAGTTCGTCCAGGAGGAGGCGAGGCGGCGCTGGATGCAGGACAAGCAGCGGAGGGCTGCTGAGTGGCGCGCCTGGGCCCACGCTGCTGCCACCGAGAGGGGCGGCTCGGCGGCCTACCGCTTCATCAAGCAGGTCACGGCGCTGCCCACGGTGGTGCACGCTGGCGCAGACGGCGACGATGGCCCGCGCATGCTTGTAGCAGGCGAGGCCGCAGTGGCTGCACTGCTGAAGGCGTGGCAGCCCCTCTGGATCAAGCCGTCGCGCGCTGGCGAGGTGGCGCCTGAGGACTGGGACATCCAGGAGTCGGTGCTGCCGCCGCTGGAGCTCGAGGATCTGGAGCGGGCCCTGGGCACCCACCGCGAGGGGTGCGGCCTCGGCTGGGATAGGCTTCACCCGAAGCAGCTGCTGCGCCTCCCGCGGTCTTACAGGGAGCGCTTCCTGGAGCTCCTCCAGGCCTGGGAGCGGAGGCCCACGCGGGAGGCGCTGTGGCAGCTGGTTGTGGTGTTCATCCCCAAGGCGACTGGAGGCCAGCGGCCGATCGGCCTCACGGCCATCTGGCTGAGGGTGCGGAGCAGGATGCGACAGCCGTTGGTGGCCCGCTGGGAGGCCTCGCTGCAGAACCCCGCCTTCTGGGGCACGTCGGAGTGCCCGTGCGAACGCGCAGCAGTGGTGCACAACCTCCTGGCGGCCTTCGCTCGCAGCAGGGGCCTCTCGGCGGCAACTGGAGTCACCGACCTGGCGAAGTTCTACGAGCATGTCAGTCACGAGGAGCTGCGCGTGCAGGCGGTCGCCACGGGCTTCCCGCTCGCGCTGCTGCGGTGCTACTGCGTGTCGTACTGTACGCAGCGGCGCGTGTCGTGGTGCGGCTCAGTCTCCAAGCCGTTCGAGGCGAACGGCACCATTGTGGCGGGATGCAGTGGGGCGGTCGGACTGGCCAAGCTGCTGGCGCATACCCTCTTCGTGAAGATCATGCGTGAGAACCCTGTGGTTCGCCTGCAGAACGTCGTGGACGACGTGCTGCTGCAGGCGGCCGGCGGCGAGGCTCAGGTGGTGCAGCAGCTACCCAGGGCCATGGCTGCCCTCATCGAGGGCCTGGCCGCCAAGGGGCTGGTCATCTCGGAGGCGAAGACGGGCTACCTGGTGAACAGCGAGGACCTGGGCGACGCGCTGGACGGCTGCTGGGCGCACGGGCCGCTGGCCCGCTGGGCAGGCGCCCGCTGCCTGGGAGGTGACGCTACCGACGGGCGCTGGAGGCGCGTGGGCGAGCAGGACGCGCGGCTTGGCCGCGCGGCGGCGGTCAGTGCGCGGGCGCGCCTGCTGCGCGGCGCTGGCGCGCGGGTGGGCCACATCCAGAAGGGGGAGCCCCACTGCCACCGCTGTCTGGGGCCCCGCCGTGACGGGCCTCGCCCGCGGGAAGCTGCACGGCCTGCGGGTCGCCGCCATGCGCGCGGAGGGCAAGCTGCCCATGGGCGCCAGCGTTGGCCTGCGGCTGCGGGCGCAGCAAGGCGCCGCCTACCGAGACCCCTTCGTGGTGCACGCGGTGGAGGTGGCACGCTCCTGGGGCATGACGCTGGAGACGGGCCTGCCCAGTGCCGCGGCGGTGCAGGAGTGCCGGCGCGGGGCGCAAGGCCTGCTGGAGCTGCGCCGCCCCTGGGGGCAGCGCCGCGACCCTGCACAGGCGTGCGCACTGGCGCTGAGGCGGTTCGGCTGCGAGATGGTGGCCTTCAATGCCGTCATCGATTGGAAGGCGCGGGTCTTCTCGTTGGAGTTCTGCTCGCCAGGCATGCTGGTGCAGGTGGTGCGCACGTCGGCGCTGCTGGCCTCGGATGTGCTCGCGCAGCAGCGGCTGCGCGGGCCTGGCGCCTGGGCATGGCCTGTGAACTGGAAGGGGCTGGAGCGCCTCCTCCGCGTGAGCTGCCGCCTCGAGGAGCAGGCCTCCGCTGAGGCCGCCCCTGGCTCTGGCCGCCAGGGGCCCGCGCGGCCGCCGCTGCTCTGGCAGGCCCGTCACAGGCGCGCGCTCGCGGCGGTCATTGGCGGCCCCCACTGGCCGCAGGAGCGGCTCTGGAAGAAGGGCAAGGCGCTCGACGGCCGCTGCCGCTTGTGCGGAGGCAGAGGCACGCTGCGGCACAGGGCCTTCGAGTGCGACGCCTGGCAGCCGCTGCGGAAGGACGCGCGCTCGCCCGAGCTGCTGGAAGGGGCAAGGCTGGTGGCGCAGCGCGGGGATGCCGCGGCGGAGCTCTTCGCGCGTGCGCTCTGCCCCGACCCTGCCCTTGCCTTCCCCGCGGCGGCAGACGCTGCGCTCGCGGCCCCGCGCTGGTTCGGCGCGCCGCCTGGCTCGAAGTTCGCGGGCAGGGTCTTCGTGGATGGCAGCGCCAGGTTCCCCGCGCTGCGAGGGGCACGCCGCGCTGGCTGGGCCGTGGTGCAGATCGGCCTCGGCGGGGAAGTCATCGGCGGGATGCGCGGCATCGCCCCGCGGAGGTACGGACCCGAGCAGGAGGCCAGGGACGGCGAGGACTACGCGTTCCACATGCTGGCCCAGTACTGGCAGGCGTCGGACGACGGCGCGGGCCTCGAGGTCTTCTGCGACTGTTCGGGCACGGTCGGCCTGGCGCTCTCGCGGGGCAAGGCCCTCGCGCCGCTGCAGGCGCGCCGCCACCTGTGGCAGGGGTGGTGGGCGGGGCCTGGCCTGACGGCCACAGTGCGCAAGGTCAAGGCGCACAAGGCGCTCGCCGCGGCGTCCACCTGGGAGGAGGAGCTCATGATCAAGGGCAACAGGGCAGCCGACCTGTGGGCCAAGAGGGGCGCCGCCCTGTGGCCGATCGACGAGGAGCTGGTCTGGTTCCTCCAGGCGTGCGCCTGGCGTGCGGAGGAGCTCGGGCGCTGGATTGGCGAGCTGGCCGCCACCATGGTGGACCACGAGAAGCTGGACTCCGACGGGGCGGTAGGCACGGCCGACCTCGTCTACGACATCCCGCAGGAGGCGCTGGACGCGGCGGAGCAGGCCGACGAGGAGGTGGCGGCGGCGGCGCTCGAGGCCGAGCTCGTGCATGGCCAGGCTCCTGCTGCCGGTGCTGGGGCTGCTGCTGGCGCGGAGCTCGGCCAGCCACCCGACGCCGCCGCCGAGGCCGCCGCCGTCGAGCTCGAGGACGCTGCGGCAGCCGCCCCCGAGCTGCAGGCAGCAGTGGCAGGAGCAGGCGTGGCGCGGGAGGTGCGAGGGCACTGCGTCGTCGTCTCACGCCTGGAGAACGGCGACGGGGCCATGGCCTGGTGCCTGAAGTGTGGCTGCCGCTTCTGGGAGAGGCCCCCTCCTGCAGGGCGAGGCGGCTCCTGACGCGTCTCCAGGAGCCGAAGAGCAAGGCGCGGCTCCTCGCCCCGCAGGCGCCCACGGCCGAGGAGCAGGCGCGGCTCGCGGCGGTGCTCCGAGCAGGCGCTGGCGAGGCAGGCGGCGCTGGGGCCCCCGCTGGGGCCGGGCGGCCGCCGCGCTGGGGGCTGCGGCCAGCCGTGGCGGATGCCTGGCAGGCGGCCGCGCTCCACGGCTTCGCCTCGCCCGCCGCCGCGGCGCGCTGGGCGCAGGCGCGCGTGGAGGCGGGCTGGGAGTCGCCCTTCGGCGACGGTGGCGCGGCGTGACCGCGCTTCGACGGCGCCTGGTTTGGCCCGCGGGCAGGGCGCCAGGGGGCCGAACGGAAAAACAGCCCAAAATGGCCTCCTGCTCCTCCTCCTCCTCCTCCTCCTCCTCCTCCTCCTCCTCCTCCTCCTCCTCCTCCCCCTCCTCCTCCTCCTACCTCCTACCTCCTACCTCCTATCCCTCCTCCTCCTCTCTCTCCTCCTCCTCCTCCTCCTCCTCCTCCTCCTCCTCCTCCTCCTCCTCCTCCTCCTCCTCGATCCTCGGAAGCCCGAGGAAGTCGGCGCCCGGAGTCCGCGCCGTGCGCCCTCCTGGCTTGGCCAGTGCCTCGAGCTGCGCCCAGGCGTGGCGTCGAGAGCCTGCCAGGAAGCCAGAGGAGTGGAGGGGCACGCTACGAGGAGGGGGAAGGACGCGGAGGGGGGGAGGGAGGAGGGGAAGGGAGGAGGACGAGGGAGGGGAGGGACAAGGGCTGTGCTCATCCTCCCCCGCCCCGCTAGCAAAAATACGTCGCCGACGGCTCCGCTTGCGCAGGGGAAGAAGAGAAGGGGGCATGATGGGCCGAGTTTCCACCACCACCACCATAGGTGGGAGGAGGAGGAGGAGGACCTCTCCATCCTCACTTCTCCCCCGTCCTACCTGTGGTAGTGGCGGTGGAAAATCGGTCCATTCCCCGGGAATGGATTGTCATCCTGAGCCCCCAGAGGCAGAAAATGGCCCGTCATGATTTTCGCAGGACCCGAGGGGATTTGGGTCGGACGTGGCTAGGACGAGGATGAATCCGTTCCAGAGCGTTCCGGAACGCTCTCAGAGCGTTCCGGAACGCTTTCAGAAGACTGCGGCGCCCGAGACATTTGCCAGAGCCGCCGAACCTCAGAGATTCTCGATTTATCCTCACCCGAGTTTATCCTCGTCTTGGCTTCTTAGGTTGTGGTCTTCCCGCAAGGCGGACGGCTCTGGCTACGCCTTCATGGCGAAGATGGTCCTGGAGGTCGACAAGATCAACCCGCAGGCAGGCCCCGCAAGAGGGGAGGCAGTCGTAGGAGAAAGTGGTACTGCTACCTTTCCATCGTCGTCACGGCTGGACTCGCCTTCAAATGATGGTCATATTGCACGCAGGCGAGGTACTGGTAGTAATTAGCGGTATCATTATTGTAGTGGCATTCAGCCAGTGCCGTCGATCCGGGTCGTCGGGGGTGCCCCCCAGTTTGGGCGGCGGCGACATTTCGCCGACAGACACGCACGCACACGCTCGCAGGCAGTACGCGCGCACACACACACACACACACACACACGCACGCACGCACGCACGCACACACACACACACACACACACACACACACACACACACGCACACACGCACACACGCATACACGCACACGCACGCACGCACACACACACACACACACACACACAACATACACACACAGACACACACACACACACACACCACATTTACACACGCGCGCCACCTTTGCAGGCACATACACACGCACACGCCTGCAACACACACACACACACACATACACACACTACGCACACCGCACAAACACACGCACACACAATACACACACACAACAGACACGCATTTCACCGCCACCTTCGTCTTCCCCCCATTTATTCTCCGTTTTCCGCGCTTGTCCCGTTCCACTTTCTCTCACTCTTCCACCGATTCCCTTCTCGCGCACACGGACTAACATCACCACACGCACACGCGCACCCCCCCCCCTCCCCTCCTTCCCCGGCAGAGCCAGGCGGGCAAACCCCCCAGCGGCTGAGGCCTCGAGGCTGTAGTGAGGCTCCTTCGAACTCACACGCCACGGAACCCCTTCTTCTCCCCTCCCCCACGCCATCGGAACCCACGCCACCAGAACCCTCCCCCCTCTTCCCCCACTTCTCCGTGTCCACAGGCGGGACGGGGGGCCAGACCCCCCCCACCCACGCCACCAGAACCCACGCCACTGGACCCCTCCCCCTACCCTGGCAGAGCCACCCCGGCCACCGGAAGCCCCCCCCCCTCTTCCCCCAATGTCCCCTTGTCCACAGGCGGGACGGCGGACCGGACCTCCCCCCCCCCCCGCGCCACCGGAACCCACGCCACCAGACCTCCCCCCCCATCCCCCCCCCTCAGTTCACACGCCGGATCGGCGGACGATTGTGTCCCAGCAGTTCGGGGAGAAAGACACAGCGATACAGATGTATACCACCCTCGCCCTCTCCTTTGCGGCCTGGGGGGCGCGCGTGGCCACAGCCGGAGTCGATCCCGCTTCTTCGTCAGAACGCACCTAGTTCAGGAGGGAAAGAAACACACAGACACAATTAATCGTCCCCTCCCAGGAAAATATTGGAAAATATGGGAAGTGTGGGGGAAGACAAAAACCCAGAAAATATAGGAAAATATGCGGAATCCTTTTATTTGCGTGTATTTATTTGTGTGTCCTGGGGCCCCTTCACTAGTGAAAGCTCTGGGGAGCAGCGGTGTCGGTATCGTGATGTTCCATGCGGGGCCCAAGGGAGGCGCGAGGTTCCACTGGCACGGCATGCCTTCACGGGGCGCCCGGGATGGGCGAGGCAGGCACGTCGGCGTTAGAGGTATCGCCGAAGCAGTACTTCCGGTCGCCTCGCCTCCGATGGTCTCGATTGTCCCGTTCGATGGCCTTCCGCATGTGGATGAGAAGAAAAGACAGAAGGAAAAGGAGGAGGAGGAGGTATCTTGGGGCTCTCTCCACTACTTGCTTCGTTTTCTGTTTGCTTTACTATAACTCGCTATAAGGGCACCCGTCCGCGGCATAATTCAGTTTGCTCACTCCGACCAAGTCGGCAATTGTATGGTGTTCTCTTTCTCTCTCTCTCTCTCTCTTTCTCTCTCTGGCTCTCTCTCTCTCTCTTTCTTTCTTTCTCTCTCTCTCTCTCTCTCTCTCTCTCTCCCTCCCTCACTGTCCTGGAGCACAAGAAGCCTGGCCTAACGTCAGAACTTGGGGCTCTCTCGGGGGTCTGCTGGGCCGCTTTGGGGCCCGGCGGCAGGGGCGGCGCAGAGGCATTTCGCCAGAGTGACCTTTGGTGGGGGCCTTCTGGGGTCCCATCGCCGAATGCGAAGCGGCAGCAGCGGCTTGCGCGCCTGGGTTTGGCCCCCCCGCGTCCCCCATTCATCGAAGGAGAAGAACGAAAAAAAAAAAAAACATGAACTTCCGGAGCTCCGCGCGGATTTCTCGGATCCGCGCTGGTGCCCCCCGGCGGCGCCTCCAGCGCTGCCCCTGGCGCGCGGAGCGCGCCATGCGCAGGTCAGAAGTCTGCGCGGACCGCCAAAGGTATGTTTTTGCCGCTTGTATCCTTCCCTCAGCAGCGGCCGCATCGGCGAGCGCGCCTGGGTGTGGCTCCCCCCACTCGCTACCCCCTTCCGCCGCGCACCAAAAAAGGTCACTCGTACCCCCGGGGCCCGCTCTGGCGTGCAGCCGGGAGCGGCCCCCCGAGGGAGGAGCAGGGGGGGGGCGCCCGGGGCAGCGGCGGCGGCCACCCAGGCCCCGATGCCCCCCCCGCGGCGGCCAGCGCGGGCGGCGGCCGAGTATCCCGCCGGGCTCCTGGGCCAAGATCAGCGGTTGATGGGCCTGGTTTCCACCACCACCACCATAAGTTGGAGCGGGAAGGAGGTGGAGGAGGATGAGGAGGAGGAGGGGGGGGAAGAAGAGGAGGAGGCGGATACCCTCGGTCTCCCACTTATATATGGTGGTGGCGGTGGAAAACAGGCCCGCCAGAGGTGGGGGTTTGGATCGCCGCGGTGGTTGTTGAGGGGATGGGTGGGTCAGAAGAAGATGCTCAAGTGGGTTTCCTCTGGCCCAAGTGAGTTTCGTCTGCGCCGACATTGGCGCGTAGATTGCCCACGTAAGGTCGCGCGAAAGCGCTCGTTTACAGTGTGACGTGCCGCGCCAGCGGCCCGCGCAAGCCGCGGCGTAAGGTCGCTATGTCATTTCGCATGAGACCCATTTCGATTCGTCGTTCCGTTCTCGATCCTCGAAATATAATCTTTTACATCGGAAAAGAGTGTGTGTTTGTATATATGACATATATGTGTATATATATATATATATAGAGAGAGAGAGAGAGAGAGAGAGAGAGATGTATATAGATATGTTTGGCGCCGCGCGGTTTTCTTGGATCCGCGCTAGGCCCCCGCGGCGGCGCCTCCCGCGCCGCCCCTGGCGCGTTCCGCGCGCCAAGGAGGGGGGTCCAGCGCAGACCCAAGAAGTCCATGCGGAGCGCCAAATGTTTACGTTCATAGCGATTTTTCTTCTTTTAGACATAGAACCTCAAACCTCGATCCTCCCCTCCCGGGAGTTGGGTGCCGAGCCAGGTGGCGTCGAGGATGGCGCTGGCGTTCTCCACGTGGGCCAAGTTGGACGCGGCGCGGCAGGCCCTACCCTTGGCCGGGCCCCTGTACGAGGAGGAGGAGGAGGAGGAGGAGGAGGAGGAGGAGGAGGAGGAGGAGGAGGAGGAGGACGGAGGAGGAGGAGGAGGAGGAGGAGGAGGAGGAGGAGGAGGAGGAGGAGGAGGAGGAGGAGGAGGAGGAGGAGGAGGAGGAGGAGGAGGAGGAGGAGGAGGAGGAGGAGGAGGAGGGAGGAGGAGGAGGGAGGAGGAGGGAGGAGGAGGAGGGAGGAGGAGGAGGAGGAGGAGGAGGACTTGGTGGAGGAGGAGGAGGAGCTCGAGCTGGCCGCCTGGGCCGGACCCTCCAGGGGGAGGACCCGGAGATCCGACGCTCCGACAGGAAAGGTTGGAGCGGCGGGGTCTGGACCGCTTGCGGCCTCGGGGGGGCATCGCCGGGCCTCGGGACCCTGGCATCGCTCGGACGTGTACATTTTTCCTTCGGCGAGGACCCTTGAGGTGCCGCGAGGACGAAAACGTTAGCCCCAACATAATTTCCTATACGCGTTCGCAACGCAAACGTTCTCATATGTTTAAAAAACTACCTACGAAAAAAATCACCTTGCCGCTGCCACCCAACTTTTTCGCTAGTCGGATTTGGGCCCCGACTGACATGGTTTACTCCAAAACACCTCTCCTATCTAATGAAATGTTGGTGATATCCGCCGTCGATCGATTACCTCCCCAGTCATTTGGCAAAAAAACCACGCACGAAGCCGGAAAAAACACAGGGAATGGACGTCCGAGCGATGGCGAGCGGGGGGGCATCGCCGGGCCTCGGGACGGTCAAGAAACGGCTCGGGGCGAAAAGCTGGCCCCAGGGAAGCCCGGGTGTCTGGGGAGGGAGGAGGGCCCCCGGATCCAGGCGTCGGCCAGACCGTGCCGTCCGGTTGTTCTTCGACGTCCTCTGCCCCTGCCTCTGTGGGCCGCTTCCCGACCCCCCGGGACAAAAAAACAAACTGCTCGGGATGAAGAACAGGTCCCAGGAGAAGGGGTCAATTATCCCGGGGTCGAGTCAATGACCCAAGATCGAGGAGGAGAAGGAGAAGGACTGATGATGGTCCAGGTTCAGGATCGAGGCTCCAGCAGCAGGAGGGGTTAAGAGGACAGAGGAGCGAGGCGTGGTCGGACGGGGCTGGGACGAGGGCAAAGCCGTGCCAGAGCGTTCTGGAGCGCTCTGAGAAGGCCGCGGCGCCCAGGACATCCTCCAGAGCCGCTGGATCTCAGAGATTCTCGATGTGTTCTCCCCCGAACTTGTCCCTTGGCATCGCTCGGACGTGTGCATTTTTCCTTCGGCGAGGACCATCGAGGAGCATCCTTGATCACTTGGCGAAAAAAAAACACGCACGAAAAACACAGGGAATGGACGTCCGAGCGATGGCCAGTGTCCTCGTCCTGGCTGCGTCTTCTGTCGGAGCAGCTCTGTGTTTAACAAGGCGTTCTCCTCGCCACTGCTGGGGCCTGCTCGAAGCTGTCGGCAGAGCACACCCCAGGGCAGGTCCAGAGCTCCATCTGAGGAGGCGGGCCCAGATCTCAAGACTCCTGGCAGAAGCACGGCGGCTGTTGTATGCGTGTGTTTGGCTTGGGGGGCCTTTTTTCGAGGGCACCCTCGAGGGCGCGAAGTTCTTCGCGCTTCGCGGTTCGGTTCCGATTCCTTCTCCTCCTTCCTCTTCTCCCCCGTGGGGCGGCGCGATAGTGCGAAGTTGTTCGTGCTTCGCGCACAGAGGGAAGCGAATTAGGCGCCCTTGCAAAATCACCACGGCCGTTGTTTGCATGCGTTTGGCCTCTGGGGTCGTTGCTGGACTCAGGGACAAACAGACGATCCGGGGTGGAAAACCCGTCCTCGGAAGGGGTCGAGGGCTTTGGACGGGCACGCTTTGATCAAGTCATAACGACGTGTGCGCTAGGCTTGGCATCGCTCGGACGTGTGATTTTTTCTCGGCGAGGACCATCGAAGAGCATCCTGGATCATCGAGCAAGAAAAACACGCACGAACCCGAAAAACGCACAGGGAATGGACGTCCGAGCGACGGCAAGTAGGGGGTTACTGGCGTGGGATTTTTCAGAGGTGATTTGGGGTCCTGGGGGGTGGGAGCTTATGCGGGGACGGGCTGGAGGACGGAGGAGCACCATGACGACGAGGAGGAGGAGGTACCCCATCTCGTTACCCGCACCCTCCTCATTCCGCTTCCATCCTCTCACTCCTCGTAATTCGTTTCCTCCCTATCCCTTATCATCCTGTTCATCGTCCCCCCCTCCACTCTCGCCTCCTCCTCATCATCCTCGCCATCCTTCCGCACTGCTAACTCCACCTCTCTGTCTTCATGCTGTTCCCCCTCCTTCTCCACGAACTCCAACCAAGAATCCCAAGAATGTCCAAGAAAGCCCATGGCATGGGTTTGTCGATGGCGCAGGGGGTGGATCGTTTGCCGTGCCAGGGTGGCTTCCGGGACGTTCAAGATGGGCGTCGTCGAGTGTTGATCTGATCGTATTCGTCGATGGTTTTGTGCTCTTCAGCTTCGCCCTGTCGTTGTTCGTGGTCGCCGCAGTCAAGGTGATGTGTTTCGCCGTGGCGGGAAGCGTACAGACACGTAAGAACCCTTGAGGTGCGGGAGAAATCTCGCTCCTCCTCTTCCCCCGCCCCATCCATCCTCCTGCTCCTTTCAGAAGGACAGGATCTACCCCCTCACCCTTGCCCCGCACACCATGAAATCTTGTTGGTCCTTCAAGGATGCGTACAACCACCTGGAACGTCCTACCCCATCCTGCTTTCGGCGGAGCGAGGGGGGAACTGAGAAAGAGAAGGCCTTCTCAGAAGGCGGTGGGACTTCTCAGGAGCCCTCCGGCCTTCTGAGAGGTTTTCTGCGTCTCCGGGGAATGCTCAGAAAACTTATCAGGAGTCAGGGGGACTTGCGAGCCCTCCGAGAAGGCCTTCTCATTCTCGATTCCCCACCTCGCTCGCCGCCGATACGCCTCCCCGTGTTCCTCCTCACCATCCCCCGCTCCTTTTTCCGTACATCGTCCACACATCTTTCTTCCCACGATTCGACCAGTTGACCAGTTGAACAGTCTTCAACCTGGGACATTATCAGAACTCCGAGGATCACTATCACCCTCTGCTCTTCCTCTTCCTCCATACCCGTCTGTACCACCCGTCTTCCTCCTTCCCATCGCCCTCCCTCCTCCATCGCTCATCGTTCCTCTTTTCCCCTTCCTCCTTCTCCCTCCCCTCGCTCCTCCGTCCTTGTCGTCCTCCCTCCCTACCCCTCCCTCGTCCTCCCACATCCATCCCTATTCCTACTCCTAGGACAAAGGGGATGTTCATTCTCCGTACCCTCCCTGTTTTGTCCTCCATCCTTCTCCTCCGCCCTCACCCGACGACGACCACTAGCGACGAAAATCAGGACCATCGACAAAGACGACGACCTGGTCGACGAAGACGACCTCGTTGTCGACGACGACGACGAATATCGACGGCGACAATTGTGACCAGGACGGGAACGACGACGACCGCGACCACGACGACGACGACGACGACGACGCCGTCCTCGGCCGGCGGCGGCGACCGCCGACGCCGCCGGGAGTTGTCGACGGAGACGTCGCCGTCGACGTCGTCGGCGTCGTCATTGGTCTTCGTCTCTGCCGGTCGCATCGGTGGCGGCGACGATTGGCGACTGCGGCGACGACGTCGCCAGGTGCCAGCGGTGGCCCCAGTGCCTCCTCGACCCGCCTCCCGATCGATCCTCCTCTTCCTCGATCTTCGATCCTCCTGGATTGTCCTAGCCTCCTAGATCCTCCTTGGCGCACAGCTGGCAGGCGCTGGTGAAGGAGCAGCTGGGGATGCTGCAGGGGCACCAGGGAGACCTGTCCAAGGACACCTTCGAGGCTGCGCGGCTCGGGCACGAGGAGGAAGATCGGGGGCAACGCTGGTGGGCAACGGGCTCTGGTGGGAACGCATCGGGGGGCCTATCGCTAAGATGTAGGCGGTGTGTCGCCGATTCCAGCTCGAAGGTTTCACCCACAATGCTCCCCCTCAGCGTAGGATCGAGGATCCACGACTCAAATGAAACGGGTGCTGGAGGTCTTGCGCTCGTGTCGGGCCAGGTCGAGGGGCCAGGGCCGTCAAGAAGCGGCTCAGGATGACGACGACGACCACGACGATGATGACGACTACCAGGATTGATCCACAGATCTGGACGCCGCCAAATCAAAGCGCGACGGCTGGCGTTCAATCTTTCTCCGCCTCGAGAGGCGGTGGTTCAAAAATGGCGTCCTGAAGGATGGGGTCCTAAGGATAAGATGGGATCCAAGGGTGGGTTTACATTGTTCGAGGCCCCCAGAGCCACGGATCTGGGGGTCCAGTTGTGGGGGGGCTGCAGGGCCCCAGCTTTCAAAAACATAGAAAATTGAATATGTCTGTTAGCCAGCGTGGTCCCCCAACAGTGCGTTTCTTGTAATCTACGTCGTGCAATCCACTTCGACTGTCTTGAAGCTGTCCTCTCCACTGCTCGTGCAAACATCCCACCCTCCCACCCGCAACTTGGTCGCAAGACATCTTCAGACAAGACCGTGACGGTAGGTACTGCGTGGCACTTGGCCACGACACCGATGCCGACGACGACAGCGACATCGACGACGACGGCGCCGCCGACAGCGACTGCGACGACACCGACGACGTCTCCAATGTTTTCGACGACGACAACGACGACGACGACACCGACGACGACGACAACGACGCCGACGACGACGACGAAGACGACGACGACGTCGCCAACGGAGACGACGACGAGGGAGGAGAAAAAACGACGACGGCGACAACGACGACAACGACGATGGAGGAGGGAAGACGGCGACGACGCCAACGACGAAGAAGGAGGAAGGACGGCGACGCCGACGACGACAACGACGAGGGAGGAGGGAAGACGACGACGATGACAACGACGACGAAGACGACGACGACGGCGACGAAATAGGAGGGACGACGACGAGACGCCGACGACGGACGACGACGACGAGGGAGGAGGATAACGACGAGGGAGGAGTGAAGACCACGACGACGACGACGACGACGACGGCGACGAAATAGGAGGGACAACGACGAGACGCCGACGAAGACAACGAGGGAGGAAGGACGACCACGGCGACAACGACGACGGAAACGACGACGACGCCAAAGACGACGAGAAAGACAGAAGACGACGACGGCGACGACGACGACGACGACGACGAGGGAGGAGGGAGGACGACGACGACGACGACGACGACGCAAGAGCGCGCGCGCACAATTTTGTTGAAAACCCGTGTTGCGAAACCTTGTGTTTTTGTAGGTTGTTTGGACGCACGATGTCGAAATTCTTCCGCAACCTAAGGTTTTTGAAGGATTTCAGCATACGCCCGCGACGACGCGCGCGTCTGCACTTCGTGTCATTTTTTTGCAGAGGATTCTCGCGACGGCACACGCGCAAGAGCGTTCGACAGATTTCGACATGCGCGCGCGCGAAGCCCGTTTGGTAGCATTTTGTGAAAATCTTGGAAAACCAATGGTTTTCTTAAGATTTCGCAAGAGCTCGCGCGCAAATTTTTTTTTGAATCAGCGTGGCGAAACCATGTGTTTTTATATGTTTTTTGGAAATTCAATTTTGAAATCTCTCCGGAACCGAAGGTTTTTGAAGGATTTCGGCATGCGCGCGCCACGACGCGCGCGCGTGCACTTCGTCCCGTTTTTTGCAAGGGATTCGTGAAAAAGTGCTATGTTAGAACAAAACATGTCACCGCATAGTGCTTTTTACAAGGGAACCGCAGGGGGGGGGAACCCGGCCTGGCTGGGATGGTATCAATTCATATTTAGGATGGACATGTGGTCAGAATCATATGTAATTTGCAGCACGCGCGGGGTAACCGATAAGTCCGGGGGGGGGTAGAATCTATTAGTCTTTTAGAAAGGAGAATATATGTTGAGCTATCTGCGTGGGGCAATATAGGTATATATATATATATATATATATATATATATACGTGGCGCAATATTTGTGGCTTCATTGGTTCTTACAAACGAGTCGACACATCTCATGCTCTTGCAAACGTCCCACCCACCCAGCCGCAACTTGGTTTGCAAAACCCATGCGGCGGCGATTGTGACGAGTGCTTGGCATTGGTTGGTGCGTCTCCGCGGCCGCGCTACCCGCGCCTGCTCGCGCGCGCAGCGGCAAGCTAGTTCGGCGCAACCGACGCGGCCGCGGTGGCGCTGACCGGTGGGCACATCCCAACGGGCATTTCATTGCGAGTCGGCGAATTTGGTGGGCGCGGTATCATGGCAACGTCGACAACAGTAGACACGATGATGGTAGTAGCGGTGCTGGTGAAGATGTTGACAGCGACGACGGCACGGCCAGTGACGGCACCGATGCGCCGATGCTGATCACGCCGGCGATGATAGCGTCCTGTCGGCGATGGGAGTTCGGGAAAAAGTTCGACATGCGCGCGCGGCCGGCGCGCGAGAGTGGCCCGCATTGTAATATTTAACACGGATCGTGCCCCCCCCCCCAGCACGCGCGCAAGGGCTTTCGAATAATTTTGGCATGCGGCGCGAGAGGCCCGTTTGCCATAATGCCATGACAACGTTGCAGGATTCATATTTCCCGTAAAGACTCCAAATCGAGCGCAAGTGTTCTTTGAACATTGATGTCGCGAGACCTATAATTTCATTTGGTGTGGGACACTCGGTTTGGAAATATTTGCGACATGTTTATTGCATGCGAACAATGATTTCGGCATGCGCGCGCGACGACACGCGCGCGCACTTCGCCCACTGTTTGCAAAAAAAAAAAAAAAAAAATGCTTCTATCGGCAGCACGCGCGCAAGGGCGTTCGAACCATTTCGACACGAGCGCGCGCGAAACCTGTCTGGTAGCAGTTGATGAACATGTTGGCAAACCTACGTTTTCCATTTGGATTCGCCACAGCGCGATTGCAATTTGCTTTGGAAGGTGTTTGTTCTTTGAACATTGCATTGTTGTTTTTTGTGTGTTGCGATTTTTACACTTGTTTTGGACACTCGATACCGAATGTCTTCCAGACCCTATGGCTCTCGAAGCTTTCTGGCATGCCCGCGCGACGACGCGCGCGTGCGCACTTCGTCCCATTTGTTGCAAGGGAGCATTGAAAACTGCAGATTGCCGTTAAACGAGTGCGCGCGCATAGTATAATATCATATGCGGTGTGCAATCTACGAGGTGCTATTTATGTTTGTCCGCATTGAGTTGTCAAATCCACTGTGCACGCAATCATCCCACCCGCCCAGCCGCATCTGGTTTGCGAAATCCATGCGGCGGCGATTGCGATGAGTGCTCGGCATTGGCTTGTGCATCTGCGGCAGCGCTGGCCCGCGCATGCTCGCGTGCGTTGCGGCCAGCTAGTTTGGAGCGACCGACGCGGCCGCGGTGGCGGTGACCGCTGGGCGCATCCCGCGGGCATTTCAATGCGAGTCGGCGACTTTGGCGGGCGCGGTATCATGGCAACGTCGGCAACGGTAGACATGATGATGATAGCGGCGCTGGTGACGATGATGGCAGTGGCGATGGCACGGCCACGCCGACGACGATGACGGCGTCTTCGCGTCGGCGATGCAGGTTCCGGACGGGGTTCGACACGCGCGCGCGGCCGACGCTCGATAGCGGCCCGCATGGTATGTTTTTGACACGGTCCCCCACCACCACCACCCCCCCCCCCGGAAAGTTCGCAAGGGCGTTCCAATGATTTTGGATAGCGGCGCGAGAAGCCCGCGCGGCTGAATTCCGTGAACACGTTGAACACCGATATGTTTTTAAGCGTTGGTAAGAGTGCAACCGTCTCGTTTTCTGTCAGGACTAAAACCGAAAGTTGCGACGCCAAGTTTTGTTTATGGTTTCGGGACACACGTTTTTGAAACCCTTGCGAAACCTTTAGGTTGTTGGCGTGTTGCGGCATTCGCGCGCGACGACGCGCGCGCATATGATTTTAGTCCCGTCGTTCTCGCGACAGCACGCGCGCACGGGCGCTCAAACGATTTCGACACGCGCGCGCGAAGTTCGTTTGTTATCACCTTGTGGGACTATTGAAAACGTATGCCCGTAAGAATTCGCAAGAGCGCGGGCGCGAATTTTTCCCAAACGTATATATACATATATATATATATATACACACATATACATATATATATATGTGTGTATATGCATCTTTTTATATATATATATATATATGTATATATATACCTATATATATATATGTATATATATATATATACAAACTGGTTTGCGAAACGTTGTGTTTTCGAATGCTTTTTGGCATCTGAAATCGTCGCGAAACCTAAAATTCTCGAAACCCACATGCTCGCGCGACGACGCGCGCGTGCGCATGTCGCCTTTTTGTGCGGAGAAACTGGATTTTGAATAGTGATGGTGTTAAGCTAGTGTACGCGTTTGGCTGGGATGGCACGAGTTCGTATTAACGATGGACGACGGGGCAGAATCAGATGCAACTTGCAATACGACAAAAAGGGTACGGATAACCCCAGGGAGTGAATCGAATTATTATAAAGAGTGTTGTTCAACCAGTGCTGCGCAATGTATGTAATGTCGTGGTTACAATATACGCGGAGCAAATCTATATGCCGAATATGGAAAAATCAGTTCCAGCGCTCGCGCAATCATTCCACCCACCCCATTGGATTTGCAAAACCTACGCGGCGGCGATTGCGGGGACTGTTTTGCGTTGGCTGGCGCCCCGCTGCGCTGGCGGGCGAAGGTTCGCGCACCGAGTGGCCAGCTGGTTTGGCGCGACGGACGCGGCCGCGGTGGCGCTGACCGCTGGGCATTCACCAGCGTGTTCCCCAGGCCGCGCCGACGCGCGGGCACTTCAGCTCGAGTCGGTAATTCGGGCGGGTGCAGTATCATGGCGATGACAGCAACGGCAGCAACGATGATGATAGTAGCAGTGCTGGTGACGACGATGACGATGACGACGGCAAGGCCAATGACGGTGCCGATGCAGTGAACACAACCATGGCGATGATAGTGCCCACGTGTCGGTGATGAAAATCGTGTAACGATTTCAACATGCGCGCGCGGCCGCCGGGCACGAGTGGCCCGCATGGTTTCCCTTTTTATTTGACAACGACGGGCCCCCCCCCCCCCCCCAGCACGCCCGCAAAGGCGTTCGAATGATTCGGCTTTGCGCGCGCGAGAGGTCTGTTTGGTCGAGTTTGGTGAACATGTTGGCAACTATACGGTTGCTAGCGAATTCGGGATAGCGCGCTCACAAACTGTTTTGGAACACCACGTTGCAAACCACCTGTTTGTTTGAAAAATATGTTGTCGGGGCGCCCTGGTTTTGATATCCGTACGACACCGAAGGTTCATGAACGATTTCGGCATGCGCGTGCGGCGACGCGCGCGTTCCGTCTGTTGCAAAGAATGTTTGCCATTTTGTTTTTTGAGTAAACGGGTTTTCGCGCACATGTGTATATATATATATATATGTATATATACACACGCGTAATTCTACTTCGATGAGGATGGCCTAGCTGGCCAGATCCGGCCTGGAAGGGGTTGTATGCGTTCATATGTACAGCGACCGTTGGGGCAGAGCCACACGTAAACTGCACACGTTCAGGGGGCACGGATACTCCCAGGGGCGGGGCCGATACGAATTTCCCAAACAGTGGTTGCACTCAGGGGTTCTCACTTTTTCCCTCAGAAACTGGGCCGTGTCTTCGGTTCGGCGGTTTTGTGGCCAGCGTCGCCGCCCCGTCGCCGCCCGTCGTCTAGGCAGTGTCTTCGGTGTGGCGGCTACGTCGCCGTCGTCGCCGCTTCGTCGCCGCTCATCCCGTCGCCGCGTGGATTTCCCAGTTTTCAAAAGAATTCGGACTTCCCCTCCGCCCCCCGGGGGGGACCTTTTTGTTTCGTCTTGTGTTTTTCTTTTATTATTACGCACACGCGTCCACCCTGAATGTGAGTTGGTTCTATCCAGGGCAGTCCGGCGGTCGACCCCCCCCCATCTTTCTGTCAGACAATATTGTGCGTTCGCGAAGGCACGTTAATCAGCAGTCATCAGTTTTGTAGAATACCTGGCAGAAAAACGGGACGAAGAGCACGCGCGCGTCGTCGCGCGCGCATTCCGGAATCTTTCAACAAACGAGCCATGCTTTGTAAGGATTTCAAAATCGAGTATTCCGACAACATGTCTGCACATGAGTTCGCAACCCGGATGTTCCAAATAAACACAGATGTGTTCGCGTTGTTTCGAATTCGTACGAGAAGCATAATTTGTTCCAATTGTTCATCACATGCGACCAAATGGGCTTCTCGCGCGCGCATGTCAGAATCATTCGAACGCCATTGAACGCGTATTGTGGGGCACGGCCTGTCCAATAATACCATGCGACGCGTTCGCGCGCGTAGGCCTCGCGCAGATGTCGATCCAAATGTGTCCAAAACCTTCATCACCGACGCGAGGACACCATCATCGTCATCGTTGTGTTCACCATAGGCGACGTCATAGCGCTTTCCGTCGTCATCGTCACTATCGCCAGTAGCACCGTTACTATTATGATCATCGTGTCTGCCGTCGTCGACGACGCCATGATACCGCGCCCGCCCGAGTCACCGACTCTTACTGATGTGCCCTCGCGTGAGCGCGGCCTGCGAGACGTGCTGCGACGTCCCCAGCGGTCAGCGCCACAGCGGCCGCGTCCGTCGTGCCAGACCAGCTGACCGTTCTGCGCGCGAGTTTGCACGCGTTAGCGTGGCCGCAGCGATGCGCCAGCCAGCGCCAAGCAGTCACCGCAGTCGCCCCCGCGTGAGCTTTACAACAAAGTTGCGGGTGGGCGGGTGGGTTGATTGCACGAGCAGCGGAGTGAAAAAGTGATTGCAAACAGATTTCCACAATTGGGATTGCATTGCAAATGCTGAACCACATTGATTGCACAGCGCATGTTGCGCAACATGGGTTGGACCACGTGCATTGCACCGCATATGTTGCACCACATAGTGTGCATCACAGAATGACACACCGTGGATTGCTTCAACAGACACTGCTCCACACAGGTTGCACAACATAGGCTAATGAACCACAGCCGGTGCACCGCATACGTTCCGTAGCACTTATATACATATACAAGTGTGTATACACAATGTGTGTACATAAACGTATGGGCATATCTATACGTATACGCAACTTGCTCCACAGATATTGCATTCGGTTGGTTGTACAAAAATCGCGCCACGCAGTTCGCACAGCATAGTTTGCATCACAAACATTGCACAGCATCGGTTGCACCACAATCATTGCATCACATAGTTCGCACAATATTGATTGCACAACCTGTATATCACTGCATTGACTGGCACCACATAGACTGCACGACATATACTGCACAACAGTTTGCAAAACATCTGTCGCTCAACCTAGACTGGTAGAAACACATTGTTTGGGGACCACGTTGGCTAACATATCCCTGTACAGAAAGAGAATGGATGGTGTGCAATATACGTGGTGCACTATATGTTGTGCTTTCAACGTGGAGCAATAGATGTGGTGCAAATCGACGGAGATTCGAATGCAATCGATTAGACTGCAATCGATTGGGTTGCCATGGGGGGGGGGGCAACGGGGCGGCGGCCGCGGGCGGCAACGAGGCTGCGACGGTACTGTGACGGCGGCAACAAGGCGGCGGAACCGACAAACGAGCCCAGACGACGGGCGGCGACGACGGGGCGACGGGGCGGCGAAGGCCGCAACAAGATGGCGGACCCGACAAGCGAGCCCTGACGACGGGCGGCGACGATGCGGCGAAGCGGCGGCGACGGCGGCAACGAGGCGGTGGATCCGACAAACGAGCCCTGACAACGGGCGGCGACGAGGCGTCGAAAGGGCGGCGACGGCGGCAGCAAGCCGGCGGACCCGAAAAACGAGGCCATTTCTGTAGAAGACGAATAAGAGTCCTTAAGCGCAAGCATTGTTTAGGGAATATGTAGGTATCTATATGTTGTTTTGCGCTTTTGCAAAGTTTTGAACCTCCCGTAGCGTTCTCGTCACCAGGACACCAGGACTAGGTGCGCACCCTGGGACATGACCGCCGGACGGGGGCCGGACATGAGCGCCCATACTCCGAACGTCCTAAGGGAATCACGACGGCATGTTCGTTTTCGGTTTGCGGAGGTCGCTTCGAGGCCCCTGGGTTGACCGAGATCCAAGCGGGGTGAACAGCCGGTCCCCCACGGAAGGGGTCGATGATAAATCCTTGGTCCTTTGCCTCCAAGCTTTTGAAAAGGGGGTCCGAACGGATGAGGTCGCAGGATCGCGCCGCATCGCCGATGCATCGGCGATGCGGTTCGATGTGGACCCCGACTTGATCCACGCCGAAAGTGCAGATGTGTCGGCGATGTGGTGCGATCTGCCGACCCCATCAGCTCGGGCCCCAGTTGGCAGGCCTCCAGTGCTTACAGAAACCCATGAGCAGATGCCTGGAGATGTTCATCGGGGCCGATCCTGGCGATAGACCCATCTCGGGCCGCTGGACAGCCATGACTGTAGCTGCTTCGTGAAATTCGCACCGTTCGCCCCCCCGATGAGCAAACAGTACCAGAAACAGGCACTGTTACCGACATACTATACATTTACATATATATATATATATATATATGTGTGTGTGTTGTGTGTGCTGTGTGTGTTGTGTGTGTTGTGTGTGTTGTGTGTGTGTTGTGTGTGTTGTGTGTGTTGTGTGTGTTGTGTGTGTTGTGTGTGTTGTGTGTGTTGTGTGTTGTGTGTGGTGTGTGTGTGTGTGTTGTGTGTGGTGTGTGTGTGTGTGTTGTGTGTGTGTTGTGTGTTGTGTGTGTTGTGTGGTGTGTGTGTGTGTTGTGTGGTGTGTGTGTGTGTGTTGTGTGGTGTGTGTGTGTGTGTGGTGTGTGTGGTGTTGTGTGTGTGTATTTATAGACCCGCGCAATAGGCCCTGGCGCCCAGGGCCAGGACCTGGAGCGCGCATGGCGGGACCGGGGCCTCCGAGACCGCTGCCGTGGAGCCCCCAGATGCCCCGAAGAGCTCCAAGACGTTCCCAAAAGCCCCCGGGGGACTTCGACAAGCCCCTCCAAGACAGCCCAGATAGCCCCAAGGTGGCCCCAGATGGGCTCCAGACAGCAAATGCACAGCCCAGTAGCCCTTCAAGAGGCGTCAAGAGACCTCCGAGAGACGTCCCGAGAGAGCCCGAAGAGGCCCAAATCCTTGATTTTCATATGTTTTTGGATGTTTTTCGGTGTCTCACGTTTTCGACCTTCCGACGCTCCACGACGGCCGACCCCAAGACCGCCCCAAGACCGCCCCAAGACCGCCGAAGAGGCCCCCAACAGAGCCCCAAGACGGCCCCAGGGAGCCCGAAAATTGCCAGGGGCGAGCCTCAGACTGCCCAAGAGAGCCCTAAGGACAGGCCCAAGCTGGGCCCCTTAGCGGGAGCGGGTGGCACCAAGGCGCTCCAAGACGGCCTTGATGGCCCCAACGTGGCCCCAGATGGGCCCAACACGGCCAATACACAGCCCAAGAGGCCCCAAGAGAGCTCCGAGAGACGTCTCGATCCTTGATTTCCAATCATGTTTGTCCCATGTTCTTCGTTTTCTCTCGTCCTCGAGCTTCCAACGCTCCAAGATGGCCGAATACGCCCCGAAGATCGCCCCAAGACCGCCGAAGAGGCCCCCAACAGAGCCCCAAGGCGGCCCCAGGGAGCCCGAAAATTGCCAGGGGCAGCCCAAGACTGCCCAAGAGAGCCCCAGGACAGGCCCAAGCTGGGCCACAGAGCGGGAGCGGGAGGCCCCAAGGCGCTCCAAGACGGCCCTGATGGCCCCAACGTGGCCCCAGATGGGCCCAACATGGCCAATACACAGCTCAGGAGCACTTCAAGAGGCCCCCACAAGAGCGCTGCGAGAGGCGTCCCGAGAGAGCCCGAAGAGGCCCATATCATTGAGTGTCGATAGTTTTCTCATATGTTTTTCGCTTTCTCGCGTTCTCGAGCTTCCAACGCTCCAAGACGGCCGAAGACGCCCCCAAGACCGACCCAAGACCGCCGAAGAGGCCCCGAAAAGAGCCGCAAGACGACCCAGGAGAGTCTGAGGACTGCCCAAGAGCAGCCCGAGACTTCCCAAGATAAAATCCCAGGAGAGGCACAAGATGGACCCCAGAGCAGGAGCGGGAGGCCCCAAGGAGCTCCAGGACGGCCCAGATGATCCCGCCGTGGCCCAAGAGGAGCTCAAGACGGCAAACACACAGCCCAAGAGGGCTCAAGAGAGTTCCGAGAGACGTCCCGAGAGAGCGCAAAGAGGCCCAAATCATTGGATTGCAGTGGCTTATTCGATGCTTTTCGCTTTCTCTCGTTCTCGAGCTTCCAATGTTCGAAGACGGCCGCAGACGCCCCGAAGATCGCCCCAAGACCGCCGAAGAGGCACCCAAAAGAGCCCCAAGACGGCCTCAGGAAACCGGAAAACTGCACAGGAGGAGCCCCAGACGGCCCAAGAGAGCCCCAGGACAGGCCCAAGCTGGGCCACAAAGCGGGAGCAGGAGGCCCCAGGGCGCTCCACGACGGCCTAACTGGCCCGGGCCTCCCCCCTCCGTCTCTCCTTCCCTCCCGCCCCCTCCCCTTGCCTCCATTCCCTCCTCTCTCCTCTTCCTCCCCTCACCCCTCAGCTTTCGTGCTCCTCCCTCTTCTCCTGGGACGCCCCCGCCAGAGCGCCAGACAGGCCCCGCCAGACCGAGTGGGGCATCGCTATACCCTATAATTTCACAAGTTGCTTTGCCCCTCCCACCCCTCAAGGGCGGCCCCGGCAGAGCGAGAGGGGTGGCGTTATACCATATACGTGCAGTCCCTGTTTGGTTTTGCTCCTTCCACCGCACCCGAGGTAGCCCCGTCAGAGCTCACGGGGTGTGGCTATACCATAATGGTCTTAAAGTGTCGTGTTCTTCCTTCCCTTCTGGGGCAAGCCCCGCCAGAGCGCCAGGGTAACTCCCGCCAGAGGGAGCAGGGCACCCATACACCATACTATGGCACGCGATTCTTGCTCTTCCCATCCACCCTTGCAGGGCGGACCCGCCCGAGCGAGCGGGGTGCAGCTATACTCTGCAATTTCTGAGGTTTCGTGCCTCTCCCTCACCTCCTGAAAGGCCTCGCCAGAGCGCCAAGAAGGCGCCGTCAGAGGCCCCGTCAGAGCTCCAGGCTGCACCATACATGGGATTTGCCTGGCAAATCATTGAGCATCCCCCGTGAGCCCGAACGTTGTGCCCCCACGGGTGCAATTGTCGCCAGCATGAGGCCCGGCGTCCAGCACAAAGAAGTTCCCCCATTTCCTTGGACGGACTCGATAGCAACTGATTACAGAGAAGGGCATTGATGACCAGGACATCTGCGCGCAACGAGGCCCCGAGCCAACCCCCAACATCAGGAGCCGGCGGACGTCTGCGTGATCGGGCACGGGGAGACCGAACAAATGTGCAAAAGCATTGAGTATCAGGACGGGGCAGAGCGGAAGTGAAAGTGGCGAATCAAGCGCAGTTCGATAAACCAAACAGAGGCGGCAGCGAGATTGGGAGGTACCCGGGAACGTGGCGCCCCGCGTTCTGACAACGCGTTTTTTGTTGCGTCGATGGCTTGGGCCCGAGAACGCTGGAAACCGTCGTTGTGGCCACAGCGGGGCTTCAGCAGCACCCGTGGCTCATCTGCGATTAGAACCTAAGCGCGCGCGTAGCGCGCGCGTGGTTCTATTATATATATATACATACAAATATATATATATATATATATATATATATGTGTGTGTGCATGTATATATATATATATATATACACACGAGCAACCATATCGTGCGCACGAAGAGCAGCATGCTCGCATTGGAATCGATCGTCGACGACAGACCGTCGACGACGACGACGACGAGACGACGACGACGACGACGACGACGACCTCGTCGACGACCTCGTCGACGACCGTTGTCGACAACAACAGCGATTTCGCTGAACGAAGGCGAAATCAGCGGCGAGGACGGCGACAACGACGCAGGAGGAGCAGGAGGAGCAGGAGGAGGAGGAGGAGGAGGTATCCCATCTCGTTACCCGCACCCCTCTCATCCCGGTTCTGTCCTCTCCCTCCCCGTAGTTCGCTTCTTTTTCTGTCCCTTTTTTATCATCCTGCTCCTCGCCCTCATGCTTCTCGGGTTCTTCCTTTTCTCGGCATCGCTCGGACGCGTGCCTTTTTCTCTCGGCAAGGACCATCGAGGAGCATCCTCGATCATTTGGCGAAAAAAAAAAGCCACGCACGAGAAACCGAACAAGAACACAGGGAAGGAACGTCCGAGCGATGGCCACCAGTCTTCCCCAAGCCTCTGCTCTTCGACGACGTCGACCCTCGGGGCCCCCCCGCGCGAGAGGTGGTCTCCAAGGTCTCCCGGGCGGCCTGAGCGGGGCGCCGCCGGCGTATGTACCGCGGGACTCACCGCGCACGCGGGCCGCGGGAGCAGGGCCCGGGGCCCTCCCTGGGCGGAAAAGGGGAAGGAGGGAAGAGAGAGAGAGAGAGAGAGAGAAAAAAAAAAAAAAAGAGAGAGAGAGAGAGAGAAGAAAAACATAGAGAAACAGTAAGATGATACAGAACGTAAAACAAACAGGTGCTGCCGGAGTTCCTCACAGGAAGCTGAAGCGGGGCCTCCGCTGGACGGGTGGACCGGGCACGAAACCTGGGAGGCAGCACGGTATCTGAACTTCCTCGTCGCTCAGGGGAGGCATTTTTGGAGATACGGGAGGGCACGAAACCTGCAAAATTTAACGAACATTGTGCTCGGCAGCGTGCTTTTCTGCAGCGCAGAGAGGGTAAGAGAACATCTACGGCACGAACCTACCTGATCAATCACATGGTATCCGAATATTGTCCTCGCTCAGGCGGGGCCTCCCTGGACTGGTGGGAGGGGCACGTGACCTAATAAATCACATGGTATCCGAATACTGTCCTCGCTCAGGCGGGGCCTCCCTGGAGGGGTGAGAGGGGCACGTAGCCTAATACATCACATGGTATCCGAATACTGTCCTCGCTCAGGCGGGGCCTCCCTGGACGGGTGGGAGGGGCACGTAACCTGATAAATCACATGATATCCGAATACTGTCCTCGCTCAGGCGGGGCCTCCCTGGACGGGTGGGAGGGGCACGAAACCTGATAAATCACATTGTATCCGAATCTTGTCCTCGCTCAGGCGGGGCCTCCCTGGACGGGTGGGAGGGGCACTACATTTGACACATCACATGGTATCCGAATACTGTCCTCGCTCAGGCGGGGCCTCCCTGGACGGGTGGGAGGGGCACGGAACCTGATAAATCATATAGTATCAGCATATTGTTTTCGCTCAGGCGGGGCTTCCCTGGAGGGGTGGGAGGGGCACGGAACCTGATCAATCACATGGTATCCGAATATTGTCCTCGCTCAGGCGGGGCCTCCCTGGACGGGTGGGAGGGGCACGTGACGTAATAAATCACATGGTATCCGAATATTGTCCTCGCTCAGGTTGGGCCTCCCTGCACGGGTAGGAGGGTCACGTAACCTGATAAATCACATGGTATCCGAATATTGTCCTCGCTCAGGCGGGGCCTCCCTGGACGGGCGGCAAGGGCACGAAACCTGATGAATCACATGGTATCCGAGTACTGTCCTTGCTCAGGCAGGGCCTCCCTGGACGGGTGGGAGGGGCACGAAAATTGATAAATCACATGATAGCCGAATACTGTCCTCGCTCAGGCGGGGCCTCCCTGGACGGGTGGGAGGGGCACGTAACCTGATCAATCACATGGTATCCGAATAGAGTCCTCGCTCAGGCGGGGCCTCCCTGGACGGGTGGGAGGGGCACGTAACCTGATAAATCACATGATATCCGAATACTGTCCTCGCTCAGGCGGGGCCTCCCTGGACGGGTGGGAGGGGCACGAAACCTGATACATCACATTGTATCCGAATCTTGTCCTCGCTCAGGCGGGGCCTCCCTGGACGGGTGGGAGGGGCACGTAACCTAATACATCACATGGTATCCGAATACTGTCCTCGCTCAGGCGGGGCCTCCCTGGACGGGTGGGAGGGTCACGTAACCTGATAAATCACATGGTATCCGAATATTGTCCTCGCTCAGGCGGGGCTTCCCTGGAGGGGTGAGAGGGGCACGTAACCTGATAAATCACATAGTATCCGAATATTGTCCTCGCTCAGGCGGGGCCTCCCTGGACGGGTGGGAGGGGCACGTAATTTGATAAATCACATGGTATCCGAATATTGTCCTCGCTCAGGCGGGGCCTCCCTGGACGGGTGGGAGGAGCACGTAATGTGATAAATCACATGGTATCCGAATATTGTCCTCGCTCAGGCGGGGCCTCCCTGGACGGGTGGGAGGGTCACGAAATTTGATAAATCACATGGTATCCGAACATTGTCTTCGTTCAGGCGGGGCCTCCCTGGACGGGTGGGAGGGGCACGAAACCTGATAAATCACATTGTATCCGAATCTTGTCCTCGCTCAGGCGGGGCCTCCCTGGACGGGTGGGAGGGGCACTACATTTGACACAGCACATGGTATCCGAATACTGTCCTCGCTCAGGCGGGGCCTCCCTGGGCGGGTGGGAGGGGCACGGAACCTGATAAATCACATGATATGCGAATTCTATCCTCGCTCAGGCGGGGCCTCCCTGGACGGGTGGGAGGGGCCCGAAATTTGATAAGTCACTTGGTATGCAAATATTGTGTGGTATTGTATGGTATGGTATGGTATGGTATGGTATGGTATGGTATGGTAGAGGAGGGAGGAGGAGGAGGAGGAGGAGGAGGAGGAGGAGGAGGAGGAGAAGGAGGAGGTGGAGGAGGAGGAGGAGAGGATCAAGGAGCGTTGTTGCTGCATCTTTGCAGTGCTCTCGGGATCCCAGAGGCCGCTGGAGACCTCTTCGCGGGAGGGCCCCATATTCAGGGGCGCTTGCCGGAAGGTGTGGCGCCTCCCCCGAGAGACAGAAGGAGAGGGAGGAGCAGGAGGAGGAGGCGGGAGGGGAGGTGGAAGGAGGAGGAGAAGGACGAGGAGGACGAGGAGGATCGAGGATCGAGGATCGAGGAGGATCGAGGATCGAGGATCGAGGGGGATCGGGGAGCACCAAAGTGCTCGGTGGTTCGGAGGCTTTGGCGCGGGCCGGGGTGCCCCCGGGGGGGCCTCGAGGGACCCAAGCGGCACAGAAGAGGAAGCGGAGGAGGAGGAGGACCGGCAGGGGGAAAGGAGGAGACGTCCCCCTGGCGCGTGCATGTGCATTGGTTTCGGCCTTCGGAGGAGGAGGAGGACGACGACTAGGAGAACAACAGAGGGGAGGAGGAGGAAGGGGAAGCAGTGGGGGGAGGGGGAGGAGGAGGAGGAGGAGGAGGAGGAGGAGGAGGAGGAGGAGGAGGAGGAGGAGGACGACGACGACGACGACGACGACGAAAAGGAGAAGGAGGAGGAGGGAGGAGCAGCGGAAGGAGGAGCGTGAGGAACAGGAGAACGCGCAGGAATCGCCCCCAGGGCGATGGTATACCCTTTCGTCGGTCTGGCCGATGAAAGTATGTCCTATTGTTTTGAGGGCTCGACCGCCTATGCTGCGCTGCTTGGACTGCATTTCCATTTTTTGGCGGGGTGTATACAGCATCCGCGCCCTCACCCAGCAGCCGCGCGACATTTTCGCATCTGAGATGTGCCTCGCATTGTAGGTGTTCTGTCTGTGATGCTCTTTCTTGGTAGACGTTTTCCAACTCTGCATTCTCTTCCATCATGTTGCCCAAACGTCGAAGGTCGTGACGGTTATCGGAACGAAGAAGGAAGCTAAGTAAGCTTGCAGTTAAGCATCGGCGTTCGCATATGAGGACACGATTCGCACATTCACTCGCACGCATTCATGCATGTTACATGCACGCATACATTGCTATACATTCGTAGATTCATATATGACATACAGGGTTCCCGGGGCACCAGCCAGGCCTCCGGGACAAAATATCCGAGGTACGGTTGTTTATACCGCCCTCCCAGGCGCCCAAGATTGCCCGAGACGGCTTCAGAAGGTTGCAACAGGCAGAAGAGTGACCGAAGATCCCCCCAGGACGGGCCAGAACGCTTACGATGGCCCCACGGCAGCATAAGGGTGCCCACGGGAGGTCAAAATCCTTCAAATGAAGGTCCCAGGATGGATGTGAAGTCGCTCTGGGGCTTCCCAAGGGGCTTCCCCTTGGGAGCGTTGTTCCTATTCATATACTTTTGCAGGGCAAGGGGCCCCAGAGAAAGCCACACCCACCCCCACCTAACGAATTTGGCCCACCCCGGGCCTTTCGGGCAGCCCCCCAGACGACATGGGAGGACCTCACGAGAGCCCGAAGACGCCCAGAGGGCCCCCCACGTTCCGGCGCGCTCCCGAAACGACACCGGAGAGCCCCAAGACGGTCGACGACGACCCCAAAGGAGCCGTCATACCCCAAAGATCATTCCAAAACGCCCCAAGAGGCCTCCAGGAGCACTCCCAAGAGGCAAAAATTACGTATTTTCTGGTGGTTTGTCGAGGGTTTGTGACGCTCCAAGACGGCCCACGAGGCCCCCAAGATCGCCCTAAGATGGCCCGACAGACCTCCAAGAGGGCCCCAAACTGGGCCACGAGGGCCCCCAGGCAGTCCCGACAGGGGGGCGGCGGATCTAGTGGCCTCTGGCCCATCCCGCCAACGTGCCCTGTTTAGTGGCCAGGTTCCTATCGTCCTCGTCCTTGTCCTCCTCTTCCTCCTCCTCCTCCTCCTTCTCTTCCTCCTCCTCCTCCTCCTCCTCCTCATCCGCCTCCTCCTCCTCCTCCTCCTCATCCCCCTCGTCATCCTTTTCCTCCTCCTCCTCCTCCTCATCCTCCTCCCCCTCTATCGATCAGCCTCTTGAGGCATCTTGTGATGCCTCGGGGAGGCCTGTCGGATGCCCCTTTTGGGGCCCCGCGGTCGCCTCTGGGAGTTCTCTCGGAGGGCGGCTCTTGTTCGACCCGCGAGTGTCTCTAAGGGCTTCGTGTGGGCATCTTGGCGGTCTCGGGGGCCATCATGCCACCCAAAAAAATCCCGTCCGAGGCCAAACACATTTAGAATCACAAGGTGTGTTCAGTGAATTCTGATATCGGGCAAAGCCGCGCGAGCGACGCCCAGAAATCCTGGGCCCTGGGCTTCAAGGGGCATCGAACACAATAGCCAATGCTAAGAATTCGAGGATTGAGGGCACGCACTCAGTGCCTGGCGGCACGGTTGCGGACGTATATACGCGTATGTGTGCGCATGTGTTTGCATGTGTTTGCATGATGCGTTGCACCTTGCACTTGTTTGGCGGAAAAGTTATATTGCTGCAGGAACGTACGCAAGCTGGCATGGATTCAAGCACGTGCCAACATTAACATCCTTACACGTTCACGCGAGTTGTTCGCGCATGTTGCCCATGACCTGTTTCGGAGTTTGCCAGACAAGTTCGACACACATCGCATGTCATGGTACTTGACGCCAACGTTCAGTATTTGTATTGGCTTTGCTGTCACACACAGCTCTACTCTAGACCAATATTGGCTCCATCCATGTCGTTTCTGTGTTCGGCCGCCTATACACAAAGTTCGTGAATGCTTCCTTCTGGATTGCAACTGCATTGTCAGCACGTGTACTCAGCATTGGTCTTCTAGCGCACACGGCAAACTCATAGTGTCAACGTGCCTCTGAGTCTTGTGTTCGTCGTCCCCTGAGCATGTCTCCAGTTACGCACTGTTGTTCTAGGGCGTGCTTCTCTAGAAGAATGCGCCCAAGAAGCAGGTGGTTTCTCTGGGGGGAAAAGAATGAGGCTGGCATTCTTCGGTTGTCGGGGGCAAAGTCAAAGCCGTCTTTCGGCGGCGGCGGCCAGGGGGGCAGGCAGAGGGGGTGGGCCTTCTCAGAAGGAGGCCTTATGGGGGGCTTTCTGAGCCTTCTCCGAAGACGCAGACGGCTTCTCGGAAGGCCAGAGGGCTTCTGAGGAGCCCCGCTGCCCTCTGAGAAGACCTGCCCCCTCTCACTTCCCCCCTCGGCGCGCCGCCGACTCTTTGGATCCTGTATGGTTCCGCACGCAGCTTCCGGGGGGGGGTACATTCAGCATCGACGCCGATATATGATCCTGCTTACGCACGCTGAATCCCATGTCTTCTGGCTGAATGTTATGATTAATCTGGCCTGATCTGGTTGCATGGCCCCTCCATCGGGTTATCGCGAAGATCTCCGAGGAGTGGCTTACCACTACAGCTCAGGCGCCACTGGCCCCCACGTTCGATCTCAGCTCCGCTTCTGGACCTCCCCGCCCTGCTCGCTCTCGCCCCCCCCGCGGCCCCCAGCGCCAACGCGCTCGACGAGTGGGGGTCCGCACCGCTGCACCGGGCGGTGGTGGTCAGCACCCCCGCCTCTGCTCCGCGCGGAATGGGGGACGACGACAAGGACGGCGAGGACGAGGACGATGACGAGGACGACGATGAGGACGACGAGGACAACGACGAGGACAGTGACGAGGACGAGGACGACGACGGGGACAACGATGATCCGAAGCACTTGGATCAGCGGAGGGAGAGGTGCCGACACGGCTGTTCTTCCTGGAGCGCCCTCGTCGCCACGGCTTGACGCTCACCGAAAGGCTGGTCAGAACGGATCTTGGGAGAGGTCCCGTGAGGAGCGGTATCGGTACCCGTTTGTTTCCCCATTGGATATCCCCATCATTTCCCCCCTAACAGTGCTTGCACTTCTGGGTTCCTGCTTCTGCTCAAAGGAACTGGGCTGGTTGGCCGGTCTGGCGGCTCCGTGCCCGCTGTCGCCGCCCCGTCGCCTCCTCGTCGCCGCCTGTCGCCTGGGCCGTGTGGGTGGTGTGGCAGCTATGTCGTCACCGTCGCCGCCCCGTCGCCGCCTCGTCGCGCTAGAAACACACTGCTTCGGGTTCACGCTGGGTAGCACTGAATATCACATTAATCTGTATCGTGTACTAGTTTTGGGCGTTGCTGTGCCTCCCGGGAGGCCCTCGTCGCCACGGCTGAGTTCTCCTCGAAGCTCTGGTTAGAACGCAGCTCGGGCGAGGTCCAGGGAGTAGCAGCAACAGAGCGTCTGCGCCCCCCCAAGGATCGGCTAGACGTAAGAGTGACCTTTCGCCGGAGTGACCTTTGGTGCGGGCACAGATGGGTCCCCAGATGGCTGAAAACGAAGCAGTAGCAGCTGCTTGCGCGCCCAGGTTTGGTCCCCCCGCGGCCCCCAAAAAGTCGCACACCAAAAGGTCACTCTTACCCAGGGTCACTCTTGCGTATAGCCGAAAGGAGGTTGACGCAGCCATGGGAGGGGAAAGGTGGCAGGATGTGATCTGGGCGCGCGCGGGCAGGGGCAGGGCCGATGCTGCCTCCCCCACGGAGGTGTCTGCGCGGAGTGGCGCTTCTCCCCTCCTCCTCTTCCTCCTCGTCCTCCTCCTCCTCCTCCTCCTCTTCCTCCTCCTCCTCCTTCTCCTACGGTCCTGAAGATTCGAGACGGCAAGTTCTTCACCATTCTGGGCATCTCGGGGCGGAGTTCGGGTCCCTAGAAAGTCAAGCAGCTATTCGCGTTGAAACGGATGTCCTCGAGAAGAAGTCGAGGAGTTCGGGGCCCCATGTCTCAAGCAAGTCGAGCCGGCCGATGTCTGGGCTTGCGCCGATGAATTGGAAATTGCTCTTTACTGCATGCTGCTCGTTGGGGTGTGGACTCGCACTGGCGGGCGAGGAAGGGTCGGTCCCGCGCGGCGCGCATGGGGCGTGGGGGTCCCGGAACGAGCTGCCTGGCGGGGAGGCGTGGATTGCACGCGTGGAATGTTCGTTGGGGTCCAGCGTTTCTCCGTAAATCTCGATGGGGCGGGCCCAGGTTCTACGATTCCCGTGCGCACTTTGGGTGTCGGCGGGCCGTCGGCCGGTCGCACAAGCCCTGCAGGCACGTTCGCATTCGATAGTTGAAGCAAGGATATCAGGTATCGTGGGCTTGATGCCAGATGAGCTAGATTGGAGGCCCCATGCTCGCACACAAGGTTGCACTCTCAAGGTTTGCTCGGCGTTCGTTCGAGATGCCGCTCGGAGGTTGACTGGGGCTTCTGAATTATTGTGCCTGGTCGCAAATCGCGGGGGTCTTGTGTGTCAGCGTCGGCTAGTGTTTGGTAATCGGAGTGAGCGCCGAAGCATCGACCAACGTCGATTTGGCGTCGAGTAGCATCGAGCAGAACTCATTCGCAACCGCCAGCAAGATTATGTGGGAGGCTCCAGTGAGGAACCGCAGAACTGTTGCGGGCCTCCCGCCGTCCCATCCGTTCTGCCCACGCACTGCAGCGTCACCATCGCGGGCGCTTTTTCGGGCGAGCTGGACAGCGGGGAGCAACGGGAGTTAAAGGCAGAGAGGCCGACGCCCTCGTCACCCGTGCTCAAGCACCTCGACTCGCGATGGTGGAGCAGTTTGAAGAGGAGAACCAGAGGAAATTAGAGGACGACCGCTGGTGGGAGGGGAACGACGAGGTGAACATCCACATTAGTCTTCATCCCCATCCTTCTTCGCTTCTCCCCTCCCCCCCTTCTTAATTTCTCGCCCTCCCCATCGCCCCTCCTCCCTCCGCCTCCTTGTTCCTCCTACACATCCTCCTACATTCCATCCTTCTCATCCTTCTCCTCCTGCTGCTTTTCCTCTTCCTCCTCCTCATCCACATCCTCATCCTTCTCCTCCTCCTCCTACCTCCCTTCTGCGTCCTCCCTCCTCCGCCTCCCCTCCCCATGACCCCTTCCTCTTCCTCCCCCCATTCTCCCCCCCACTCCTTCCTCCTCTCTCCCTCCCTCCTTCCGCCACTATCCTCCCAACACCTCTCCCTCTCCAGCCCCCCTCCTTCCCCCTCCCCCCCATCCCGCCCTCCCCTTTCATTCTCCTCCGACCTCCCCGCCCTCCTGCCCCTGATTACTCCGCCCCCCCCTGCTGACCAGGGCTGAACCTAAACGGTGCTTTTCGTTTTCGTTTCGTTTTCGTTTCCCCTCGTTTTGTCTTCCATCCACCTCTATCGCAAGACGAAGTCGAAACGAAAACGGCCCACGAATCCGCCAAAGCACCGTTTAGGTCCAGCCCTGCTGCTGACCTCCCCATCTCCCCGCGCCATCCCGCGCGCCGCCCGCAGCGCGGCCAGCTGGCCGTGGCGGAGAGGCTGCTGGGCGCCGACGGCGGCGCCGCGGACGCGAACGCCGCGGATCTCCGGCGCTGCTGTCGCCGCCGCCGCTGTGTACAGTCGGCCCGGATTAGTAGGTCGACCCTGCCAGCTCAATGGTACCCATGCGTCCTGTGCCTCGCGACGCGTGCCCTTCTTACACTCCAATGGCGATGTGGCCTTCGGAAGGGTCTTGTGTCGTCTCGCGTGTCCTGTCCAATCGAGTCCGACTGTATTGTTTCGTTTCGTGCGTGCGGATCGTTTCGTTCCGGCCAACTGGGGCGCGCGTGCGGATCGCCTTTTGCCGCACTGCGACGGAAAAAAGTGCGCTTGTGCGTGCGTGCGTGTGTTGTGTGTGTGTTGTGTGTTGTGTGCTGTGTGCTGTGTGCTGTGTGCTGTGTGTTGTGTGCGATGTGTGTGATGCGTGTGTGTGTGATGTGTGTGTGTGTGATGGGTGTTGTGTGTGTGGGTCACATCGCCTGAGCATTCAGCTCTGCCCAGCCGCCGACGCAAAAAAGTGTGTGTATGGGTGTGTGGGTGGGTGGGTGGTGGGTGGGTGGGGGTGGGGGTGGGTGTGAGTGTAGGTGTGGGGATGGGTGTGTGTGGGCGAGTGGGTGTGGGAGTGGGTGTGTGTGTGCGTGTGTTGTGTGTTGTGTGTGTTGTGTGTATGTCGTGTGTTATGTGTGTGTGTCGTGTGTTGTGTGTGTTGTGTGTTTGTTGTGTGTGCGTTGTGTGTATGTGTGTTGTGTGTGTTGTGTGTGTTGTGTGTTGTGTGTTGTGTGTTGTGTGTATGTGTGTGTGTGCGTGCGTGTGAGCGCGAGTGTGCACGCGTGCGTGCGTGCGAGCGTATGTGTGTGTATGTGCGTGTGTGCGTGTGTGCGTGCGTGCGTGCGTGCGTGCGTGTGTGGGTGTGTGCGGGTGTGTGCGGGTGTGGGTGTGTGTAGGTGTGTGTGTGTGCGTGTGTGCGTGTGTGCGTGTGTGTGTGTGCGTTTGTGCGTGTGTGCATGTGTGCGTGTGGGTGTGTGTGCGTGTGTGCGTGTGTGCGTGCGTGCGTAGCCGGCGTGTGGGCCGGCGTGTGGGCGCGCGTGCGCGTGTGCGTGTGCGTGTGCGTGTGCGTGTGCGTGTCCGTGTGAGTGTGCGTGTGCGTGTGCGTGTGCGTGTGCGTGTGCGTGTGCGCGTGCGTGCGCGTGCGCGTGCGCGCGCGCGTGCGTGCGTGCGTGCGTGTGCGTGCGTGCGTGCGTGCGTGCGTGCGTGCGTTGGTGCGTGCGTGCGGGCGGGCGGGCGGCGGGCGGGCGGGCGGGCGGGCGTGTGGGCGGGCGTGTGGGCGGGCGTGTGGGCGGGCGTGTGGGCGGGCGTGTGCGTGTGCGTGTGCGTGTGCGTGTGCGTGCGCGTGCGCGTGCGCGTGCGCGCGCGTGCGTGCGTGCGTGCGTGCGTGCGTGCGTGCGTGCGTGTGCGTGCGTGTGCGTGCGTGTGCGTGCGTGCGTGCGTGCGCGTGCGTGCGCGTGCGTGCGCGTGCGTGCGCGTGCGTGCGCGTGCGTGCGCGTGCGTGCGCGTGCGTGCGCGTGCGTGCGCGCGCGTGTGCGCGCGCGCGTGTGCGTGCATGTGCGCGCATGTGCGCGCATGTGCGCGCATGTGCGCGCGTGCGCGCGTGCGCGCGTGTGCGCGTGTGCGCGTGTGCGCGTGTGCGCGTGTGCGCGTGTTAGCGTGTGCGCGTGTGCGCGCGTGCGCGTGTGCGCGTGCGCGTGCGCGTGCGCGTGTGTGTGTGCATGTGTGTATACGTGCGTGCGTGCGTGTGTGTGTGTGTGAGTATGTCTGTGAGTGTGTCTGTGAGTGTGTCTGTGTGTGTTGTGTGTGTGTTGAATGTGCGTGTGTGTGTGGTGTGTGTATGTCCGTGTGTGCGTGTGTGCGTGTGTGCGTGTGTGTGTGTGCGTGTGTGCATGTGTGTGTGGTGTGTTTGTGTGTGGTGTGTGTATGGTATGTGTGTGCGTGTGTGTGGTGTGGGTGTGTGCGTGTGTGTGTGCGCGTGTGTGTGCGTGTGTGTGTGTGCGTGTGCGTGTACGTGTGCTCATGTTCGTCCTTGTGCTTGTGCTCGTGCTCGTGCTCGTGCTCGTGCTTGTGCGTGTGTTTGTGCTTGTGATTGTGCGTGTGCTTGTGCTTGTGTGTTTACTTGTGCGTGTGCTCGTGCTCGTGCTTGTGCTTGTGCTTGTGCGTATGCTTGTGCGCGTGCGCGTGCGCGTGCGCGTGCTTGTGCTCGTGTTTGTGCTCGTGCTTGTGCTTGTGATTGTGCTTGGCTTGTGCTTGTGCTTGTGCTTGTTCGTGTTATTGTGCTCGTGCTTGTGCTGGTGTTTGTGTGCTTGTGCTTGTGCGTGTGCGTGTGCGTGTGCGTGTGCGTCCGTGCGTGCGTCCGTGTGTGCGTGTGTGCGTGTGTGTGTCTGTGTCTGTGTCTGTGGCTGTGCTTGTGCCTGCGTCGGTGTGTGAGTGTGTGTGATGTGTTCCACCAGCCAGTGGTCGCCCAGGGGTCGAACTAAAGGATGCTTGGGCGATTTTGTGGGCCGTTTTCGTCTCGATTTCGCTTTGCAGCAAAGTCGGATCGAAGACACAGCGAGGGAAAGCGAATCCAAAACGAAAACAAAAAACACTGTCTAAGGCGATCCCGATGGTCGCCTGCCAGGCGGCGCATGCAACGACTCACAAATACGCCTTTTCTTGCGCCCTCCTCCAGTCATCCCCCCTTCCTCTTTTTCCCCTCTTCCTCTTTCGTCTGCCTCCCTTCCTCCTCCCTCCCGCTCCTCTCTAATTCCTCCTCTTCATCATCATTGCTCCTCACCGTCCTGTTCATCCTCCTCGCTCTTCCCTCTGTCCTCCCTCTCCTCATCCTCCTCCTCATGCTCCCCGTCTTTCTTCCCTTCTCTTCCTGGCTTTTCGTCGGCCTTCGGCCGCCCTTCGGCGGCGTTGAAGACGACAACGACGACGACGACGACGGCGACGACGACGACGACTACGACGACGACGACACCGACACCGATACCGATACCACGACCACGACCACGACCACGACCACGACCACGATGACGACGACCTTGCTTGGCTAGCGCTGGGGCCGCCGGGGACAGGACGGTGCCGGGGAGTGCCCGCTGCATCTGGCCGCCGCTCGGGGCGACTACACGATGGCCCGCCCCGCCTCCCCTCGTGCCGCTCTCCTCCGCCGGCGCCGTCCGCTCGCCGTCGTTCGCCATCTTCGTGACGATGACGCCATCGTCGGAGTCGTCATCGTCATCGTCATCATCATCACCACCATCGCCATCCCCAGTACAGTCACCATTACTGCAATCACCACCAGCACCATCATCATCATCATCATCATCATCATCATCATCATCATCAGCAGCAGCAGCAGCAGCAGCAGCATCAGCATCTGCATCATCATCAGCATCATCATGAGTATTAGCATCATCATTGTTATCGTCATCATCACCATCACCATCACCATCATCTTCAGCATCATCATACTATTCAGTTTCATGGTTATCATCATCACCCTATCTTTGCCTGTCAACCCACTGCTGCCAGGTCAAGCTGCTCCTCGAGCGCGGCGCCAACGCGGCCGTCCGCAGCCGCCTGCGCCCCAGCCGCCCCCAGGTCCCCTGATACTCGCGCGCTTTCGGTCGGCCCCCTCTGCGCCCCCCCAAACGCTACGCAGCAGCCATACAGTTGAAGGGAACAACTTGGCAACGAAGGTTTAGGAGCCACTTCTCATCACCCTCCACCCCCCCCCTGGCCTTCTGTTGAACAAGCGGGGCCAGACAAATCTCGAGCCCATCATCTCGCACGCGATCCGTGCCAAGGGATAATTCGCACAGAAAACACCAGCCCGCAGCGCCGACGCGTGGGGCCTGCGGGCGCCTGCCTGCGCGCATCCAGCCACGATGCAGTCGCTACCCATTCAAGACGAGGGAACGACATAAACGAAAACGTTCGGCGATCCGCGCGGATTTTTTTCTGCGCTGGGCCCCCCCTGGCGGCGGCTCCAGCGCCGCCCCTGCCGCGGGAGGGGGGTCCAGCACAGATCCAGAAAAGCCACGCGGACCGTCGACAGTTTATATGTGTGTGGGCCGTTTTTCCCGACCTCTAGCACAGCAGCGTCTTTGCGTGCTCGCGTGCGCCCCGCCCCCAGAAGCCGCGCACCGATTGTCACTTATGCCCAAAGGCCCAAGCGGGGCAGCTCTTGCGTGTAGCCCGCGACGGCGACCCAGACCTCCAGCGCATCAAAACATGTTGTTCGCCGTCTCCGGCCTCCAGGACTGTCGAGAGATTGCTCGGGATGGACCGTGGCCGCGCGCACAGAAGGGGGGCGTATCTACGGACCCTGCTGCTCAGAAGGCCGACGCCTGCTACGAAGCGGCCTCCTTCCTAGAATCGGAAGCCTCGAGACGGGGTTCAATGCAAACGGGGGTCAGCCAGGGCACCAGATCCTGCAGGATCCTGCGAAGACCCCTTCTGGCTGACCCGGGTTAGCGAGCCGCTCGTGACCGCGAGGCGGCCGCGCCTATTAGCTGACCCGTGTTTGCGAAGACCTGCGCTGCAGTTGTTTTTTCCTGCACTGCAGTTTTTGGTTTCCTGCTGACCCGGGTTTGGATTGACCCGGGTCAGAAGATCCCCGAGAGGGAGAGTCTCAGTCGGCTTGCCTCTTACCCTTAAGCCGGGCCTGTCCCCCTACAGTGGGGATTTTCGACGGAAAATACAAAAAGTCCACAAATGGTCGGGGGACTAGTTTTGGAGTATTTTTTTATTATTTTGGAGTATTTTTGGTCCCCCCCCTCCCCCCTGCCCCCCTCTGCGCGGCCGAGGAAAGGCAGCCCCGGGGAGCGGGTCGGGAAGGCGGCCCCAGGGCCTCCCCGCGCCCACGGGCCCCCCAAAAGGAGGCCCCCAAGGAGTCCCAAAGAGTGCCCAAAGGAGGCCCCCAAAGGAGGCCCCCAAAGGAGGCCCCCAAAGAAGCCCAAACAAGCCCCCAAAGGAGGCCCCCGCAGGAGCCGAACGAGGTCCCTAATGTCTCTGGTCCCTCCTATCTTAGGTCCCCTCCCAAAGGATGTGGGATATTTCTATTGCTCATCACTTCGACCGCCCGGAGAGAGGCCCCCAAAGACAGCCCCCCTGGCATCGGGAGTGTTTCACAATGCGGACCCCGGAGGTCTGGATTCTTTCCCCATGCAGGATGGGCTGTTCCTCCCGAGCCGATTTTTTGACGGTCCTGTGGGTCTGGCTCAGGCCGTTGGAGGCCAAAGGTAGCGAAACAATTCCCGTCGTGAGAGTTTTTTTCTCCCATAACGCAGGAGGGGTTTGGGGAGACAGCCCCCAAAGCCTCAGGGGGGCCCCGAGCATCTCGAGAGGGCCCCAAGGACGGGAGGCCCCAAAGGCAAGCCGAGAGGGGCCAGAGAGCACCACGGCATCGGCGGCGCGCACAGCGTCGTCGTCGTCTTTGTCATCTTTGCCATCGTCGTCGTAGCCGAACGTCGTCATCATTTCGTCAGCTTCCGGCCATTCCCCAGGGGCTGCCGTCGCCGCGGCCGGACCAGGCTCGGAAGACCTGCCAGGGATGAGCCTCTTGCGAGGCTGGCCACCCGCACCAGCTTGGCTTTTGTCGCTCGCTCCGCGAGATTGCCCTGGGAGGCTCCGCAGACGCGTGATGCGCTTACACCTTGGGCGATGCTTAAGAAAACTCAAGTTTTCGGCCAGAGTCTCGATTTGTCTTAACGTTTCAATGTGAATCCTAAGATTTCAATGGAAATGTTGGGTTTTTATCCAAGTTCTGAGACTATGAATTTCTTAACCCATGATTTCTTAAGCATTTCGCAGGGTGTAGATCACGTAGCAGGAAGCCTCCTACACGGTAGGTTCGCGTTGTGTCGATAGGCGGCGACCCCGCCGCCGGCGTTCCACGTGGAACGCCGTTGGCGACCCAGACTCGGTCGATCTTGTCAGGAGCGAAAGAAGGACGTACATGTACATGAATCCACGCTGGTTTCGAGACCACGCATTGCACAAATGCTCGTATAACGCGGCCCGTCTCGCGAATCGAGGGGCCGTGTTCATGTACATAGCTTGGCGCGTACGTCCTTTGTGGGTTCCCTATCTTGAGCGATCTGAAGTTTCAGAAATGCCGGTCGTTCCAGGTTGGAAGATCGCCACGGTGTCGGGAACCAACGCCGAAGGCGGCACGACACGAATCTGCCGTAGGAGCCGCAGAGAGCCTCCTGCAACATGAACACCACAAGGTCATGCAGGGGCTGGTCGCGGGCCTTGTCGAGGGCCTTCATCTCGACAACATGGACAGAGGGTCCTTCGGACCAGCTCGCAGGCCCTTCCGGTACCATGATGGTGGCATACGATTGGTTCGATCGGTGCAGCCCGCGTACCCTACATGGCTCTCTCTATCATCGGTACGATCGACATGGGTACGGACAGAAAGGGGACGAAGACCGACAGCAATTCCTGTCCATTTTGGGCAGGAATCGTTGCCGGCGTCGCCGCAGACTGTCCGCTCGAGACAGGTAGTCGCCTGCCCAAGAGCGGGCGCCGTCGATGTTGGACAACATTTGTTGTTGGGGATCGTAACCGTGTGTTTCGTACACATCTGGGGCGTCTAAACTTCAGTTAGCGGGTGCGAGAGGAAGGAGGAGGGGGGCGGAGGAGGAGGGAAGAGTGGACCAGAGTAAGCCCACGATGTACCAACGATGCCTGCCACACACCCTCCTGTAGGTTGCATCTTCGGGGACCTCACCGGTCCCCCAAATCGGTGTCTTTTCTTGTGCCCGACGCGGGCTCGATGCGGACTCGACGCGGATTTGGCGTGGATTCGACGCGGGTTCGACACTGATTCCACATCATTCGACACGGATCCGATGTGTTCGACATGGATTCGGCACGGATTCGACGCGGATAAGGCCGCGACGGGATAGAAAAGGTCCCCCGAGGATGCAGCATAATCTCCCGCCCCAAGCCCCCTCATGGGTCCCTACAGGCGTTGCTCGTCGCTGTTCGGCGGCAAGCAAGGGGGGGAATTGAGAAGGAGAAGGCCTTCTCAGAAGGCGGCGGGACTTCTCAGAAGCCCTCGCGCCTTCTGAGAAGGTTTTTCTGTCTTCGGGGAAGGCTTAGAAGACTTCTCAGAAGTCCGGGGGACTTCTGAGCCTTCTGAGAAGGTGCGCCCTTTCTCACTTCCCCCCCTGGCTCGCCGCCTAACTGTGCGAAGCGCTCCCCTTGGAGAGCAGAGCGCCCCAGGAAGGCGACCCAAGGCGGGGCCACTGCGCCGCGCCGGGGCGAGTAGCTTCGCTGTTCGAGGGCAGGGCGCCCTCCGCGCGCGCGCAGCTTCTGGACTGCCTCAAGACGAACGCTCGTGGCGCCAAGGCGAGAGCCCCGTTTTAGGATCGTCCGCCCTCCGTCCGTTCGGTACAGTCGGCCCAGATTAGTAGGTCGACCCTGCCAAATCAAGGGTACCCTTGTGTCCTGTGTCTCGCGACCCATGTTTCCTACGGAAGTGTCCTATGGCAATGTGGCCCTCGGAAAGGGTCTTCTGTCCTCTCGCGTGTCCTGTCCAATCGAGTCCGACTGCAGCAAATCATGGGAGTTTGGTTACCCTTCTAACTCCGTCTTTAGCGTCGTTGAGCGTCTGGGAGTCGATGAGACAGCGCCGATGTAGAGTCGGTTAGCGTCGATCTAGCGTCGATTAGCGTCGATCTAGCGTCTATTAGCGTCGATCTAGCGTCGACTAGCGTCGACTCGCAAGAGTCAACAAGATGGTATGGGAGGCTCCCATGAGTTGCCACAGAAGTTGGCGCCAAGGCGGGAGCCCCGTTTGAGGATCATCCGCTCCCCGTCCGTGTCATTGTTGAATGTGTGTCATTTTCGATGCCGTACAGTCGGCCTCGATTAGTAGGTCGACCCTGCCAAATCAAGGGTACGTTGTGCCGTGTGCCTCGCGACCCATGCCTCCGATATTCATGCGGCAATGTGGCCCTCATAAGTGTCTTGTGTTCTCTCGCGTGTCCTGTCCAGTCGTGTCAGAGTGTGAACGGTGGGGGGAAGTCTCAGACGAAACGCCCGGTCCAGCCTGACGACACGCCTGGTGGTGCAACAGGGATGGGTTCCCTCATGGGGAAGATGCGCAGGGGAAGGGAGGAGGGGTGGCGAGGCGGAGGAGGGATGGGGGGAGGAGGGGGAGAAGGGAGGAGGACCGAGGCGGAAGGAGGAGACGGCGAAGGAGGGGGCGGATGGAGGATGGAGGAGTGTGGAGGGTGGGGGAGGGAGGGAGGGAGGGAGAGAGAGGAGGAAGGGAGGGAGGGAGGGAGGGAGGGATAGAGGGAAGAAGTGGAGGAGGAGAAGGAGGAGGTCCCTCTCCTCCCCACCCGCTCCCTCCTGCTCCTGCTCCCTCCCTCCTCTCGTCCCCCCCCCCCTCCCCTTGCCCCCCCGCGGCGCGGAAGCCCGAGGCCTTGCTGGCAAGCTGCCCGAGGACGGCGCCACGGGGGCAAGGGGCGAGCAGCCCCGCGGGGGGAGGGAGGCGAGGCTGGGGACAGGGCTCGTTTCGATTCCTCCGATTCGATTCGATTCGATTCAGATGAATCCCGATTCCGATTCGATTCGACTTGGGAGTCCGATTCGGATTCCGATTTCTCAACGGAGACCTACTAGCCTGCCGATTTCCGCCGATCCGACTTCTCCCGACTCGGCTGCCGACTTCTGCCGATCCGATTCATTTCGATCGCCGATCCGATGTGTCGATTCGATTCTGGGCTCTTCTGTGGGGGTCAAGGGAGGAAGAACCACCCCGTCCCCGATAGCTGGCGTTTACAGAGCGGCCCTGGGCGTTCACGGGACAGCCCTGCCCTGCTCGAGGCCTTGCTTGGGGTGCGTTTTCGCGTGTCGGCATGCTCATTGTGAGGGCGGGTGTCTTGCTCTCCAGGGGGCGAGCGGGAGGGAGACGGGAGGGAGACGGGAGGAGAGGGAGGAGCAGGGAGGAGGGAGCAGGAGGAGGAGAGGGACAGGGGCCAGTTCTCCGCGCTCGCGCCGTATTTGACATCATACCCCTCCGACTGGTCCCTTCCTACGACGTTGATGGTTTCTCTACCCGCCACGGGTGCCATGGCGGATCTGGAGCCCCACAAAAGGACACCATCGTGCTATGCGCAATTCGAAATAGGGAGTTGTGTATATTGGAGGAGGAGGAGGAGGAGGAGGAGGAGGAGGAGGAGGAGGAGGAGGAGGAGGAGGAGGAGGAGGAGGAGGAGGAGGAGGAGGAGGAGGAGGAGGAGGAGGTGGCGGATCAGGAGGAGGATTAGGAGGAGAAAGGAAAGAAGGAAGGAAGGAAGGAAGGAAGGAAGGATGAGGAGGAGCAGCAGCAGCAGCAGCAGCAGGAGCAACAGCAGCAGCAGAAGCAGGAGCAGGAGGAGCGGGAGGAGGACGAGGACCAGGAAAGGCGGAGGAGGAGAAATGAGCAGGAGACACCGGTGAGAAAGGACTCGGATTCAGAAAAGTGGCCCGCGCTGGGGAGAGAGCACAATTCTGAACGACAGGAGCAAAGCGCCAATCCGAAAACGAGGCCCACGCTGCAGCGGGAGCGGACTGAAGACGCTCGTCCTCAAACAACACGCAACGAGGAATAACATCTCGTACCAATCCTGTTTGCCGCCAGAAAAGAAAAAACAACACAAACAAAAAACAACAAAAAGCGCGGAGGGCCCACCACGCTCAGCACGGCCTCGGGGGAAGAGGAGAACAGTTTTCAGAATTGTGGAAGAAGGTGGAGGAGGAGGAGCGGGACGAGGGGGAGGAGGAGGAGGAGGAGGAGGAGGAGGAGGAGGAGGAGGAGGAGGAGGAGGAGGAGGAGGAGGAGGGAGGGAGGAGGAAAAGGAAGATGAAGAGGAAGAGGAGCGGGACGAGGGGAAGGAGGAGGAGGAGGAGCAGGAGCAGGAGGAGGAGGAGGAGATGGAGATGGAGATGGAGATGGAGATTGAGATGAAAATGGAGATGGAGATGGAGATGGAGATGGAGGAGGAGGAGGAGGAGGAGGAGGAGGAGGAGGAGGAGGAGGAGAGGAGTAGGCGGAGGAGCAGGAGTCAAGTTGCCCAGGTCGATTGAGTCAGAGGGCCCCGCCTATTCCAGGCGATCGCAAACATGGATTAAGGGGGCGTGGATTATCGACGTCCCGTTTCCATGGGAGACCGCGAATTTCGGCCGCCGAAGGAGGCGGCACCGTCCGCATTTTGGAGAGGGCACCTCCGCCGATCCATGGATTTGGCGACCACGCGCCGAGTCCATGGATCGCTGATCCATGTCTGCGCGTAGCTACTCCCACCGCCCCTCCCACAGCACAATGAAGGCGCTCGCGCGTGGCCCCGCGTCCGACGATGTGGCGAAGAAGGGCAGAGGAAGGCGGGTTTTGTCTGTTCTCTGGCTTTCCCCGAGGCCCCTCCGGGGGCCTCCGAGGCCTCTCTGGATTGGACCTCCCAGGGGACCTCCCAGGGGACCTCCTGGGACCCCGAGGGGGCGAAGGGAGTACAGGCTCCTCCCTCCTCCTCCTCCTCCTCCTCCTCCTCCCCCTCCTCCTCCTCCTCCTCCTCCTCCTCCTCCTCCTCCTCCGCTTGGGGTGTCAGACAGGGCCCCTGCAGACATGCCCGTGACCTTTGGGGCCGTCGGCCGCCGGGGAGTCGCGGGGGGCGGGGGTCGGAGGGCGAGGCAGGGGCCCGGCCGCAGGGGCACGGGGCGGGGGGCCCTGCCGGCCGCGGGCCGATCTCGCCCGCGTCTCCCCATGGTGTCTCGGCCAGGAGGAGGAGGAGGAGGAGGAGGAGGAGGAGGAGGAGGAGGAGGAGGAGGAGGAGGAGGAGGAGGAGGAGGAGAGAGGACTGGGAGGACGACTGGTTGGCCAGTCGGCGTCGTTGCCTTCGCCCCCTGCCTCGCGGGCTGCTTCTTGGCAGGCACGTCCGCGCGCCCGGCGCCTGCGCCGCGACGCCGCTCGGCCCGCGCGCTCGGGTCGAGCCCGGGGTCGCAGCCGGGCGCCCTCGGGGCGCGAGGCTTCCGCGGCGCGCGGGCTCCTTGCGCGCGCGCGTGTGAGCAGCGCGAAAGTCGCCACCCACCAAACCACCCCTACCCAAGCCGAAGGCCCACGTTTACCCTCGAGCTCCAGTGGAGGGGGGGTCAGGGGGGACGGAAGAAACACATGTGGAACCCGTACCCCCCCCCCCGAAACCAGAACTTGGGTTGAGTCGGGCTTGTCCCTCCACAGGGGGGATAGTGAAAAGTAGTACAAAAATAGTCTGGGGGCTATATTTTGAGTATTTTGGGGCATCTTTTGTATTTTCTGCGTCTTTTTGATCTTCCGCCCAAAATCCCCCTGTAGGGGGACACGCCCGACTTAAAACTTGGGTCTTTGGGTTGAGTTGGTGTGGTCTGGTAGGTGGCCCCATAGGGAGCTCCACCGAAGCCCCCAGTGGGGCCGCCCGCACGCGTCCTCAAAACCGCCCCAGGAGACGGAGGCGGACATTGGCCCTGGGACCTCGCGGATCGACCGGATCGACTTGCCATCGGGAGATCTCGCATCGGGGCTGGGACAGAGAAGGGGGGAGGTATACCCATCGGTCGTTGAAAGTATGTATTTTTGGGGTTTCCAGAAGCCAGCCAATCTGCTTCAAGCGCCTTCCTACAAGAACCGATCTGCTTTTGCTGCGTTTTGTTACTCTCTGGGCGGGCCCGAACCCAATCTACTCGATCCGCCTTCCTACTTCATGTTTCTACCTACTCCTTCCGACCAATGGGTACGGGAGGGGGATGAAGGGAGTACAGTGCCGTTTTGAATATATGCTCCGCGTGCGGATCATGTATTAAAAATGCAGGGAGTTAGTATGAAAAGCATAGATGTGTTCATGCATCAATTGATCCTATATCTTTAAAAATCCCACGTACGAAAAACTGCTCTGTGGAGGTGAGCCCCCCCCCCTCGTGCCCAGGAAGGCCACGTGGACCGCAGCGGGGGCCCCCCTGGGGCCGCAGGAAGGGCCCCGGGCAGGCCCCACCGCTCCTGCGAGCGAGCCCGACGCCTTCGGGAGAGGCCTCCGGCCCTGGAGCCGAGTGTTCAGTAGGGCCTGTCTCTCTACAGGGGGAAAATTCAAAATGGTCAAAACAATTAGTCTGGGGACGATCTTTTTAGGAGGAGGAGGAGGAGGAGGAGGAGGAGGAGGAGAAGGAGGAGGAGGAGGAGGAGGAGGAGGAAGAGGAGGAGGAGGAGGAGGAGGAGGAAGAAGAGGAGGAGGAGAAGGAGGTGGGGGAGAAGGAGGATGATGAGTAGGAGTAGGAGTTGGAGTAGGAGTAGGAATTGGCGATATTTTGGGGGTATTTTGTATTTTTCGTCCAAAATCCCCCTGTAGGAGGACAGGCCCGACCTAAGCCTAGTGGGCCCTGGAAACGACATGGATGTTTTTGTCATCCGTTCCGTTTTGCAATTTTTGCTGCCGGCTCCGGGGCGTTTGTTGTTCTGGTTCCGTCGCCGTTTTTGCGCCGGTTCCGGTTCCGGCTTCAGTTTTGGAACCGTTGTTGTTCTTGTTGTTTCTGATTGCCGTTGTTTGTTTCGTTTCCCTTCTCAAGAAACATGTATCTGGAAACGATGACAAAACGGTTTTGCCGTTTCCAGGGCCCTCTTAAGCCCGAAAGGCAGTGGGAGAGGCCCAGAGCTCTGAGGAAGCAGAGCAAGTCTTCAGGAATATTTCGGGTTCGTGGGGCTCCTGCGACACCCTGGAGAATCCTGAAGACTTCCGTGGAACCCAGGGAGGAGCCAAGAGGAATTCTGAGGTGACCGAAGGTTCTGGGGAATCCTGCCGAAGCCCGAGAGATTCGAAGGCGTCGTGTGAAGACTCCTCAGACTTATTGAAAGAACCAGGAGGAATCCGTGGGGATCTTCAAGAATCTGGATGAATCCGACGGATTCTTCAGGGGCGCTAATCTTGAGGGAGGCGCGGTACCGGCCAGATGTCAGGGGATGTGTAGGACCCCCGAGTAGGAGTCTCACTTTGAGAAAAAAAGGGTGGATTCTGGGAATTCCGTTTTTTTTTAATCCTCGATCTTCGAGGGTTGGAAGCGGGAAAACGTGAGAAGGCGAAAAACCATTGGATATCAACGATTTTACAACTCTCGCAGCTCTCTTGGGCTGTTCTTGGAGCCTCGTCGGGGTCTTTCTGGGGCCTCGCAGGGATCGGGGGTGTGTTGGGGGCCTCTGCGGAGGTCTCTGGAAGCCTTGTGGAGTCTTCAGGACAGGACCCCTGAGGACTCCGGAGGAATCCTGAGGGTCCCTGGGGCAAGCAAGGTTTCCTGACGGCTCCTGATGCATAGTCTTCCTCATGTCTTACTACAGGCGACCAGGTCTCCGGGACCTGGGACCCCACCTCTTCAAAACTCCCCCTCCTGCAATCCGCGTTCGTCCCCGGCGCCGGCGGGCTTTCTCGAACGCGCCAGGGCGTTCCCTGCGCCTCGGGCGCCCGCCGAGAACGCCCGGAGGCCGCCAGGACGGCCCACGAGCGCACCGAGCCGCCCACGAGGGCCCCATGATGGCCCAAGAGGCCCCCAAGAGGCCCCAAAAGCGCTCCGAGGGCCAAGAGGCCCAAGAGGCCCAAGAGGCCCAAGAGGCCCAAGAGGCCCCAAGAGGCCCCAAGAGGCCCAAAGGCCCCAAGAGGCCCAAGAGGCCCCCAAGAGGCCCCCAAAAAGCGCTCCGAGAGGGTTTCCAAAAGGGCAAGAGGCCACAGTCAGTGATCTTCACTGTGCATCTGCTGCGAACCCCGCGGCAGCCCAGGAGGCAGGCGCGGCCCGGCCGCGCTCCTGTGGCCCCGCCGGCCCATCTGCCCGTGGGCGGCCTCCCCGCGCAGGCGGAGTTCGACGACGGCAGAACGGCATAGGCATGGACATACGGGGCGCTCCGAAAGCGATATCGTTAAGTCGGGCCTGTCCCCCTACAGGGGGATTTTCGACGAAAAATATAAAATACCCCAAGAAGGTCAAAAAATGCTCGAACAAAAATAGTCCCCATACTATTTTTGGACTATGTTTTGATTATTGTTGGGGTATTGCTTATTCTTCGTCGAAGGTCCCCCTGTAGGGGGGCAGGCCCGACTTAACTATACTGTCTTCGAGGACAGAACAACATGTCGTCTCTTCCGCGGCGGAAGGTCGGTGGTAATCCTGGAGGCCTCGCGTGGCGCATAATAGTAGGATTATCTAGTCCACACGTCAGCCCCGTACAGTGCCGGTTTTAATACATGTTCCGCGTGCGGATCATGTACTAAAATGCAAGGATTTAGTATTAAAAACAAGGATGAGTTCATGCATAAATTTACTCCTAAATCAATCATGGATTAAAATCCGATGTGTTTAAACATCCTATGTATTAGAAACTGCCCTGTGAGCTATGAGTCGACGCTCGCGCGGCGACGCTCCAGAGTCAGTCCGACGTGCAAATCCGGCGTGACTCCGACGCAATCCGACGCAGTCCGACGTGAACTCGACGCGTAAATCCGAGGCGGATCCGAAAGAAGTCGGGTCTCAAATTGCCGTAAGTGAATTATTAATCGCTTCGCTCATTCCGCCGGCCCTGGAGCGCTATTTGGGGCCTCTTGGGGCCGTCTTGGGGGCTTCTTGGGGGCTTCTTGGGAGCGTCTTGGGGCTCCTTGGCGGCGTATTGGGCTCCCCTGGGGCCTCTTGGGGGGCTCTTGGGGGCCCCTTGGGGCGGGAGGGGGGGTAGTCGTTGGCAGCCCCCCCCCCTCGGAGGCCACGATCCTCGTGAGGGGTGGCGAAAAATAGCCTCCCCCCTGGGGATCGCCCGGGGGTCAGCCGGGGATCGGCCGTAAGTTAGTAATTGTAGCTGCCGTTCAACTCGCCGCGGCTCATCTGCGCTAGAATCTCACGTTCCCCGCTGCCTTGGAGAGCGCGTAAATGCCACGCCACCGTGCCAGCTACACAGCGCAGCGTGAGGGAGGTTGAGGTAAAGGCCCCCTGCAAATCAGCGCGAGGTTTGAGCGCGAGTGCGTCTTAACATCGACCTCGTTCCCTCGATTCCTGAGGGCCTCTTAGAAGCATCTTGGGAGCCTGCTGGGCAGCCGTAGGGTTATCTTAGTCCGTCTGACGCCTTGAAGAACCGCCTTGGGCTGTCGGAGGCCCGAAATGGGTGGAACGCGAAAAACATAGTTATCGGAGGTTGGGGGGTGAGATCGCAATGGAATGGAGAGCCCCCCACCGGGAAATCCGTTTCGGTTTCGTGTTCGTGTCGTGCTTGCGGACGAGGCGAAGTTGCGTGGGCGCGCGAGAGGGATGACCCCGCCGTCACTAGGGCGATTCGAATGCAGTGAACCGCCCCTCCGCCCCGAGTGGACGCGCGATGGCCCATGGTGTCCCGCCGTGGTGTCCTGTGGTGTCCCGTTGATGCCCCGTCGCTGTTCCGTCGGTGGTGGGCGGGCGGTGGCCAAGGGTGTCTCGCCTTGGTATCGATAGTGCGATCGATAATGAGATCTCTAGAATGGGATGGATAGTGAGGTTGATTGCGACATCGGTTGTGTTCGCGCTGTCGGATGCGCAGGGAGGCGACGTCTCTTGGGTCGTGCAGATCTCGCTGGGACTGGCGATCTCCCCTGGGGCGAGCACACTGGGATCGATCGCTGAATCCATGGGTCCTGAGACGGGCTGTGAGGTCGATAGTGGGATCGATCGAGTGAGATCGAGAGCGGGGACGATTGTGACATTGCATTGCAGCGCAGCATTGTCGTCACGCGTCGTCGATAACTCGAGGGTGCGTCACCAGCATCGTCATCATCACACCCATAGCATTTGCTAGCAGTTGGTTCTTTCCTCCCCACCCCCCAACCTCCTGATCACCCGAACGGTGGTCGTATAGGTAACAGCATATGGACAATCAATGATTTGGGCGCCTTCAGGACTCTTGAAGGGCGTCTGGCGTTCTTCCTTGTTGTATCGGGCACCCTTGGGCCGTCTCGGGTCTATCTTCGCCCGTCTGACGCCTTCGCCATCAATAGTGTTGGACAATTCTGGGCCGTTTGGGGGGCCTCTTGGGGCGCTTTCGGGCAGTCATGAAGGTATCCTAGGTCCTCTCGGGACCTTATTGAGGGCCCCCTGGGCCATCTTAGAGGCCTCTGGGGCCGTCTCAGGCTGTCGGGAGCCTAAGAAGGCGGGAACGCACAAAAAAAAAAAGAAGAGGAGGAGGAGTTGGAGGTGAAGGAGGGAGAGACACCACTGGAGATCTTCCTAGAGCCGCCTGGCCCCTTCCCCTGTCAGCATCTCCACTCCCCGTCCGTATCTCCCCTTATAGCCGTCCCCCCTTCGTCTGCCTCCTCCCAAGCTCAGGAGGAAAAGAAACACACAGACACAATGAATCCTTGATTCCCCCGAGAAAATATTGGAAAATATGGGAAGTGGGGGGGAAGACAGAAACACCGAAAATATTGGAAAATATGGGGAATATGGTATTTGTGTGTATTTATTTGTGTGTCCTACGGCCCCTTCACAAGCCTCATTCCTCTTGGGGCATCCTCGGGCGTCCTGCTCTTCCTCGGCCCTCCTCCTGGGGCGTCGCCCGGTCGTGCAGGGCGGTTTCTATCGTGTTCGTCCCCTGCAGCCCTGCATAATTAGTCGCACCCCCTACAGCTCAGAGCACCCAAGGCCCGCCCAGAATCCACACACATACTTATGAGTCCATCATCCTGGAGAAGACCCCACGCCGTACCACACCCTCCTTCTCCTCCACCTCTCGCCTGCGTCCTCTCCCCTCCCTCCATCCTGTGTCCTCCTCCCCGTGTCCTCCCTCCCTCCCCCCAGCCGTCTGGCGACGACGAGGGCCACGACCGAGACCACGAACGCGACCAAGACACGACCGCGACCACGAGGAGGACCACGATCACGACCGAGACCACGACGGAGACCACGACGGAGACCACGGCCACGACACGGCCCCGACCACGGCCGAGGCCACGACGACGACAGGCGCCGCCAGCGCGCCGGCGGCCCTGAGGACTGCGCCCGGGAGCGCGGCCACACCGACACAGCCACGCTGCTGGCGCGCAGGGCGGAGTGGGTCGTCCCGCGCCCGCGGGCAGGGCAGGCCGCCGTGCGGCGCCGCCGCCGCCGCCGCGGCTGCTGGCCAGCTGCTGGCGGCCGCCGCCGCCGCCGCCGCCGTGCTGCGTCGTCGCTCGCTCCTGGGCCGGCGCCCCCCCCCCGCCGAACGTGGCCCCCCTCGCTCAAGCAGTGGCGAAGCGTCTCGGCTCGCCCATAGCCCCACTAAACAATGTTCTAAGAATCCAGGCCTCCTAGATGGGGTCGGAATGGATGGGGTCGGAGGATCGCGCTGCATCGCCGATGCATCGGCGATGCGGCTCGATACGGAGCCCGATTTTCTCCACGCCGACGTCGCCGATACATCACCGACGTCGACGGCTCATCGCCGGTGCATCGCCGATGCATCGCCGATGCATCGCCGATGTATCGGCGATGCGGCGCGGTCTTCCGACCCCATCTACTCTGACCCCATCTAGGAGGCCTCTAAAGAACCTTTTGTGATTCCCACGAAATATTCTTAGAACATTTCTGGCTGGGACAGTCTTGTTTTAACAACACATCGGGTTTATGGTCTAAGAACATTGTTTTTCTTATTGGAACATTTTTGGGTTCTGAGAACATTTCGTGGTAAGACTAATTTGGAATGCCGGGACAGTCGGTCCCTGCTCAACTCGCGTGGTGAGGAAAAGAGATGCGACGGGGGTTTGGGCACCATTTTCGGCCTCGAGGGGCCCCAACTAGGCTACGGGAGCGTGACAAGACGACTCGGGGCGAAAAGCCGGTCCTGGGGAAGGGGTCAGGACCTTTGAGGGTCGACCTTGTGAAAAAAACACATCGAAAGAATGGGCGAGTGAGCTCAGCGGGCATCTTTTTCTGTCTCAGAAGCTTAGTGGTTGCGCACCAGGCACCAGCATTAGAGCTTGCTCAGCTTCCCCTGAGCCAGAAAGTTGCTGATTGTGAAAGCCACGATAGAGCCGACACGGGCAAACACGTAGTGAACACCCCTGACACGTTCAAACGCAACGTGTTGGGACCGACCTGGGCGTCGTCGTCCCGAAGACAGATCGGAACGATCGAAATGGGTACGGAAACAATGGGCACAAAAACGCACAGCAGTTCTTGTTCATTGTGGGCAGGAATCGTTGTCGGTCTCGCCGCGGACGGGGTTTATTTGAGACAGAAGGGCGCCTGTCCAACAGCGGCCGCCGTCCGGGTTCCATAACAGAGGATCGAAGTTTGAGTTTTTCGGTGGCGTTTGCGGCCCGTCCTCACCTTCTTACCCAGATCTCTGACTGCATGATTCTGGCAATCCGGCGGCGTTTCGTCAATTTCGGCCTCTTGGGGCCAGGTTTCGAGCTCCGATACCATAAAAGGCGGATCCGGAACGGAAAGTTCCCCCAGGTGAGCGGTCGGAATTTCTGGGGCCGCAGGTTTAAAAAGCAGATCGGTAGATGTCAGTATCTGAAGGCCAATGAGGGGCGTCGGGCGTTCGTTGTCGACGTTTTCTTCGTTGTCCTCTTCGTTGTCCTCTTCTTCGTCCTCCTCGTCGCCGCTGTCGACGCCGAAGGAACCGCATCCCAGCCCCCCAGACGCCGCGCCTGCGCCCGAGGGAGAACATCCTTCCTCACCTCTGCCCCCCCGCGTCCTCGGAGGGGGAGGTTGCGTGCGTCGCATCCGTGGGGTTCACGCTCCGCGAGTGGCTGGTGGGGGTCTCGCGCGCGGCTTGGGTGGAGCCTCGCTGCGCGACTGGTGATGTCGCGTCGGCGGAAGTGTCGCTCGCGATTGGTGGGAGTCTCGCTCCGCGACTGGAGTGGCCTCTCGCTGCGCGACGGCGCCCTGTGAGCGCGGGCAAGGGCCTCGCGCGGGGGTGACGAGATTGCGTTGCATCGGTGGGGGTCCTGTCAGGCATCCGCGTCCCTTTGGGATCCCAAGGATCTCCTCAAAGTTTCCACAGAAAAACAAAGGAGGAGTCCTGAGGAGCCCCAGGGATTCCCCCAGGAGCTCGAAGGATTCCCCAAGGATTCCTGATGAAGTCCCATGCCATCCTGAGGATCTCCTTGGGAGCCCTGCAGAATTGCTGTACAATTCGGAGGGCGAGTGTATTCGGCGGAGGCCCTACTTTGATGGAGTCCTAGAACCCCCTTTTGCGAGTTCAAAGGAAGTCCCAAAAAGACCACAAGACTTGTCAAACAAACCCGAATGATCTCCCGCCCCCGCGCCGCCCAGAGGCAGGCGGAAGCCGAGACCCCGCCCACGCGTTGGTGGGTCGCCCGACGCCTCCCGCCGAGAGCTCTCCGACAGACCGCCGACGAATCCCGCCGAGGGCTGCGACAGGCAGCCGCTGGCGCTTGACGTCAGTCGGGTGTGGCGGCGCTCGCTACGGGGGGGTGGAGAGGAAGAGGGAGGGAAGAGGAGGAGAAGGAGGAGGAGGAGAAGAAGGAGGAGAGGGATGAGGGGGAGGAGGAGGAGGAGGAGGAGGAGGA
>CAUYUJ010016407.1:25000-71397 GCA_963575745.1 Prorocentrum cordatum | reverse complement strand
CCGCGTGGAGCTTCCTCCCAAACGAAGTTCGAACCAGGTTCGACAGCCGAATTGAAACAATAGAATCTGGGTCGAACCAACAGAGTAGTAAGCTTCGTGCGGGTACTCCTTCGAAAAGCAGGTTCGAACCAGGTTCGAATTCGGTTCGGAGCCATCGAAAAGTGGGCGTATCGCGCGGGAGCGTTTCGTGCGGGACTTACTCGAGAAGCAGGTTCGAACCAGGTTCGAACTCGGTTCGAAACAGTCTAAGCGTGAACGTTTCGTGCGGGACTTATTTGAACACGCGACGCGGGCTCAAACGAGTCGCGTGCGCCGCAGTGGCAACATTGGACCAGATTTCATTCACGCTCTTGTATGGAGAGGGAACTTGGAGGGATGGTTTGTTGCAGTATCGTGATGCGTTCAGGGTCAACACTGGTCCTCCTCCTCCTCCTCCTCCTCCTCCTCCTCCTCCTCCTGGGACCTAGGCTTTCTATGAAATGGGGACCTCAGACTTTGCCATGTTCCCTTCTAGAGGCGGTCGCTCCTGGGGGAGGGGTCAAACTAGTGAACAGCCCCCCCCCCAGCCAGCCAGCCCCACGACGGGGGCCCCCAATCCTCCTCCTCCTCCTCCTCCTCCTTCCTCCTCCTTCTCCTCCTTCCTCCTCCTCCTCCCTCCTCCTCCTCCTCACTCCTCCGCCTCTGTCAGCCACGCCCGCAGGGGGGGGGGGGGGGGGGTACAGTGGGGGCCCACGCCAAGAAACACCCTGCTCGCGTCCAGGGTGCCCTGGGTTTCTTGGGTCTGAAAGGTTTTGCCATGGAGGGCGTGGCGTTCCCACACCAAGAATCGATGGACGTCCTGGGGTCTCAGGATCGTGGTTTCGTGTGGAAGGTGTCTTGCGGTCGGGCCGCCTGAGGCCCCGCCGTCCTGTGCCCTGTCTCCCTAATTAAAGTTGTGCGTAGCCCGCCTAGCTTTTAGCGGAAGAGGTTCGCTCTCGCCCCGCAGATAAAACAAAACAAGTGTCTTGCGGTCGGGCCCCTACCGCAGGGGGAGGGGGTAAGGCTTCTCAGAAGCACCCCTGCGTAGAGGGCGCGGGCCTTGTCTGTAGGTGGAGGGCCAGCGCCTTCTGAGAAGCGGCCTCCTTCTAAGAAGCCTTTCCCCGTCCACCCACCCCCTTGTTGGCGACGCCAATGCTGAGCGTGGAACTGGTGGCTGCCTGGGGGGGTTCCACCGGGCATGGGGGAGCTTTGGGCTGTCCTGGTGGTGGCCGTGCGGTTGTTGTACGGTAGTCCCTCCCGCCAGCCATGTTATTCCACCCCCCACCCATTATGAGAGCTGTGCGTGGCGGTACGCACAACTGTACCGTGCCGGCCTGCTTGTGGCGTCGTTTGTCTGAAGTTGGTGGCTGGAACGGCCTAGCGGTCGCCAGGGTAGCTGCGTCGCTTTACCACTGAAACTCGCGAGCAAGGAGGTTGGCTGGGTGCGGCGAAGGCAAGAGTGAAACGGTGGGACAAAGAGGCGAGCGGGCGTAGCTGTAGCCGCTCTCGCCAATGCCACGGTTGGCGGCGCCGATGTGGCAGCCTGGCGCTGCACTGGCGCTCGACAAGCTGGGAAGGTAGAGAGACTACGTGATCCTGCGCACGAGGTTTGGAAGATGTGGCGAGCGGCGAAGGCCACTCTCGCCCAAGGCGGAAGGCGCAAGGGCACCTCCCCCCTGCCCACAGGACTTGGCATCGCTCGGACGTGTGCATCTTTCCTTCGGCGAGGACCATCGAGGAGCATCCTTGATCATTTGGCGGCGAAAAAGCCACGCACGAAACCGACAAAAAACACTTGGAATGGATGTCCGAGCGATGCCCACGGGAAGCCCCCCAGCCGGCCCACAGCGCGCCCCCCACGACGGGAGCCCGCGCCCGCAACCGAGGCAGGCGTAGGGCACCCGGACGTGGGGCTGGTGGCTGCCTTGGGGGGGGGGGGTCCACCGGGCGTGGGGGAGGTTTGGGCCTTCCTGACGCCGGCCGCTTCTCGGAGGAGGAAAGCTACCCCTCTAGCCTTCTCCCGTTTTCTCCTATTTTTGGGCCTCCTGGGCGGTCCTCGTCGCCACCGCTGGATCCGCCGCGGAATTCTGGTCAGAGCGCACCCCAGCAGAGGTCCGGGGAGCAGCGGTATCGGTGCCTTTTGATTTCACCAGTCTAGAGGTTGTTTTGGTTGCCCCCCCCCCCCGCTACATAACCCGTACGATCCCTTCCCCCCCCTCCGTTGCGAGTTCACACAGCTGCGCTGTGCCAGCCTCAGGCTGTAGACTGGAGCGCCCTAGCATCGCCAGGGTCGTTGTGCTGGTTTCCACGGGAGCTCCCGAGCGAAGTGGTTAGCTGGGGGAGGCGAGAAAGTTTTAGCTCCTCCTCCTCCTCCTCCTCCGTCTCCTCCTCCTCCTCCTCCTCCTGCTCCTCCTGCTCCTCCTCCTCCTCCTCCCCTCCTCCTCCTCCTCCTCCTCCTCCTCCTCCCCCTCCTCCTCCTCCTCCTCCTCCTCCTCCTCCTCCTCCTCCTCCTCCTCCCCCTCCTCCTCCAGGGGGGGTAGAGGCGAACGGGCGTGGCTGTGGCCTCGGTCGCCCGTGCACCGACGGGCGGCACCGGCACGGCGGCCTGGCTCATGCACCGTCGGCGGGTGCGCCGGGAAGGCTGCGTGCCTCTGCGCGAACAGCGGGGAAGACGTGAGCGCGTGCAGCCGGGCCCGCACTCGCCCGGGCGGTGGCCTGAAGGCGACAGGCAGCCTTAACCGCAGGCCTAGAGGTTGACACCAACACCAATATCGGCGATGTGCCTCCACCGAGGGAAGAAGATCCCGATTTCGGTGATGGTGGTAGTATTCTGGCTTCCAAGGTGGTCGAATTATTACCACCAACACCGAAATCTAAGATCACCTTCCCCCTGTGGAGGCAAACCCCCTGTGTTGGTGTTGGTGCCTATTTCCAGGCCTTCAAAGCTTACCTCCCCCTCCGCGATCCCGAAACGACTCCCGCCGCCCCGTCTCGCGGTCAGAGGTGCTGCAGGCGTGGGCAGGGCGAGCGAAAGAGGGCGGCTGGGTCTGGAGCAGCCCGGCCGTGCACTCGGCAGGCGATGGTGGAGCCTGCGAGCTCTGCAGAGGTACCCGTGCACCGTGGCCGCCGCGACCCTGGCCGGGGCAGCCGGCGGTGAGATCCTCACATCCCGCCCCCCCCCCCCCCCGAGTAACATCCCGCCCAGCCGTCCCCCGGCCACGAGTGTGGACAGAGGCCCAGGTTCGTGGGGCGAATGGCGGGGTGGCCATGCACGAGAGGGTGGAGCCAGAAGCGAGTGGAGGTTTGCAGAGATTCCTCTCACCGGTGCGTGGTTCGCATAGCATGCGTGGGTGAGAAAGCCAAGCATAGCGTGCTGTTGATGTAGCCGCCGCAGTGCAGGCCATGATGTGAGCGCCGTTGCATGTGCCAGTTGAACAGTGGGAGTGTTGCAGTCGCCCGATGTGTGGTCTGCAGCATGCGGGGGTGAGACTGCCACTGTTCTGAACCCTCTGCGTAGCATAGCGTGCTGTTGATGTAGCCGCCGCAGTGCAGGCCATGATGTGGGCGCTGTCGCATGTGCCAGTAAAATGGGTGGGAGTGCTGCTATCGCCCTGAGAGTAGGAAGGTGGAGATTTAGCTGGGTGCCCAACCGTTGCTGCTGCTGCTGCTGCTGTCCATAAAGTGAGTGTGGCGGTCTGGTGCGGTGAAAGAGTAAGGCCGAGGTCTGGAGTGGGTATGGAGCAGCTGGTGGTGTCCATCTCGATCGTCTTAGGACTCGATCCTCTGCTGTCCTTGGAGAAAGACTTGTGGACTGAGTGGTAGGAGTGGCACGCTGATGGGCTTCCGTTAGGCAGGTCCCGTCTTGGCATAAGGGTGGTGTGCAACCCCGCCTGCCGCTGTTATAAGAGACCAGGGGGGAGTGCTTGTCCTCTCCGAGAAGTGTGGGCCGATGGGCCGAGCGGGCGGGGTTGGCCAGTGTTGGCCAGGCCCGGCGTGGGTCTCCTGCGTTGTCGGCAGACCCCTCCTCGTCATCTGGCCGGGCGTAGAGCCGGTTCCGACGCCCGTCGCTGCTTGTGGTGGTCATGCGGTCGGGTCTCGTCTTCGTGCGCTCCGTGTGGTCGTCGCCCTCGTAGTGTTCCTCTTCGCTGGCGTCTGTGACCGCTTGGACGTCGGAGCGAACGACGGGGGCACCCAGTGTCGCAGATGGCGTCCTCGCTGCTGGGCTTGCTGTTGTCTGTGCTGATGATTCGAGTCGCGGGTGGGCGCCGCGGTACGATGCCTTCCAGTGGCGATGTCGGGAGGGTGTGTTGTGCTTGAAGCTTGTCGCGGAAGCGTTGACGGGGCGTCAGGAGCATCCCTCCAGTGAAGATGGTGGATGTTGAAAGTCTGTGGTCGCTGCGATGGTCGGGAGTCCCAGTGGTGGGGCTCTTACCTCGGTTGTGGTCCGTCCCCTGCCGGGTGCGGTGCTGCTGGTAGTGTGTCCCGGTACATTGCTGTCGCGTGGGCCGTGTCCGTGGTCGGGTGGGTCGTCCGTGTCGTCTGGACCTGGTCGCGTTGGCTGGCCCTTCCGAAAAGCCGGTGGCGCGGCGCCATGGCTGTCGATCAGGCCGTTTATTTTTTCGATCATGTGGTTGGCGATGCCCCTCTGGTAAGCTGATGCTGCGAACGGCGTTGGTCTTGCCCGAGGGATTGTAGCGTATTCCTAGCTTGGTGGTCCTCACGCTCCACCCTTGCGCAGTGGGGGCTTGGTAAGTCCCTGCGGTCGTTGGCCACTGGATGTGCGGTGCTGCAGAGCTGGTGGATGACGGAGCGCGAGGCCCCTATATTTGTCCGTCATCCCGAACGCCCCGAACGCGTGGACAGCTCGGTTGGCAGCCTCGCCCAAGTAGTTGTCCAGCGGTCTGGACAAGCTTGACCTGGCTCTTGTCGTCGATGTCGTCGTGCCCCCACGCCGGGGGCGAGAGAAACTGTTCAGGTTGTGCATGCTGACGTCTATCGCGGCGCCTGGCCTGGCCGGCGCTGGCCGCGGCCCCCCTGTGGGACAAAAGGAGCGGAATCGGGCGACAGTCGCTAACTCATTCCTCACTCGAACTCCTCGCTCGCTCCTCCTCCTGCTCCTCCTCCCCCTCACACTCCTCACACTCCTTCTCCTCCTCCTCCTCCTCCTCCTCCTCCTCCTCTTCCTCGCTCTCCTCCTCCTCCTCCTCCTCCTCCTCCTCCTCCTCCTCCTCCTCCCCCCTCCCCCCCCTTCTCCCCCCCCCCCCCAGGTGCTCAACCGTACGCTCGCGGCCATCAGCGGCCTCATCCTGGAGGAGGTGGACGACCCCAACTACGAGCCCTGGGCCGCCGTGCAGTGGTTCTCGGGGGAGCAGGGCGGGAAGCCCCCCCGGAGCGGCCCCCCTCGCGACGCGCCGCGCCGCGAGGCCCCCGCCGCGGGCGGCCGCGAGCACGATCGCGACCGCTCGCCGCGCGGCCGGGGCGGCCACGAGCGGGGCGGCCGCGAGCGCGACCGCTCGCCGCCGCGCGGCAAGGGCGGCGAGGGCGACGAAACTTGGAGGAGGAGGAGGGTGGGGAGGAGGAGGAGGAGGAGGGAGGGAGGAGGAGGGGAGGAGGGGGAGGAGGAAGGAGGGGGAGGAGGAGGGAGGAGGAGGAGGTGTGAGGAGGGGGAGAAGGAGGAGGAGGAGGAGGAGGAGGAGGAGGAGGAGGAGGAGGAGGAGGAGGAGGAGGAGGACCCGGACCCTGCCCTCGCCGAGCCATGGTTCCTGGCAGCTCGGGCGGCCAAGAGTCGGGCGATCGCCAGCATGGATCGAGGGGGCGTGGATTAGCGGCGGGTCCCGTCTCCATGGGAAATCGAGGATCTCCGCCGCCGAGCGAGGCGGCACTGACCGCATTTTGGGGGCCACGGATGTGGCGACCACGCGCCAAATCCATGGATCGCTAATCCATGTTTGCGCTCCTCCGAAAGAGGGGGCTGACGACTAGGGTCTAGGCCTCCTAGATGGGGTCGGAGTAGATGGGGCCGGAGGATCGCGCCGCATGGCCGATGCATGCATCGCCGATGCGGCTCGATGTGGGGCCCGATCTTCTCCACGCCAGCGTCGCCGATGCACCGCCGGTGTCACCGATGCATCGCCGATGCATCGCCGATGCATCGGCGATGCATCCCCGATGTATCGCCGATGCGGCGCGATCCTCTGACCCCATCTACTCCGACCCCATGAGGCCTCCAAACCCGGCCCCTGCCCCCGCCGAGCCACGGTTCCTGGCAGCTCGAGCGGCCAAGAGGAGGCTGACGATCAGGGGGCGGTGGATATCATGGCGTTGGCCAGGACATTTCCCCAGATTTCCTGGCGCCTCTTCTTGAACTCGTTACGTCCCCCTGGACACCCGCCGGGCCGCGCACATGCCGCCGGCCATGATTTGCTCCCCCACCTCTTGGACGCCTCCCTCCTGGCCGCCTCCGATGGCAGCTCGATGGGCGGCTCGATGGGTAGGGCTCGGAAGATTCGCCAGGCGCGTAGCGTACTTCCGCAGGCCGAAAGATATTCCTCTCGAGCCCCACATGTCGGAAGGGACGCGCCGTTCAGGTGAGCGGATACATGTAGCGCTCGCTTCGAGGTGGGGTAGATGTGTTATGGGTGAAGATGCGGGAGTTGGCAGGGCCAGCTGTGGCGTTCGAGCAAACTTATGTTATGGGAGGACTTTCGGGAGATGGCCAGGCCCGCGGTGGCGCTCGAGCAACCACATGTTATGGGAGAAGTGAAGGGAGGTGGCCGGGCCCGCTGTGGCGCTCGAGCTTCCGACTTGGACATTTTGCTTGTGTGTCCTCGCCCTCCCTCATCCCTTCCTCTCCTCCTCCTCCCACTTCCCCCCCTCCTCCTCCCGCCTCCTCCCTCCTCCTTCCTCCTTCGTCCGTCCGCCTCCCTCCTCTCCCCTCCCTCCTCCCTCATTTCCCTTCTCCTCCTCCTTCTCCTCTTCCTTCCTCCTCTTCCTTCCTCCTCCCCCCCTCTCTTCCCTGATTGTTCCCCCTCTCTCCCCCCCTGCGTCCCCTCTGTTTTCCTCCCACCTCGTCGTGCCTTTTTCCCTCATCCTTCCCCTCTTCATTCTGGGAAGACCCCCCTTCCCCCGTAGAATCATAGCATTGGTCTGCAGATCCACAGCTCCGTGGATCCTGGGGATGTAGCATGATGTTTCACTTGCGGTGCTCCGCGGATCTAATTTCCCCTGGGTCCCGGATGTTTGTTGTTGTTATTATTATTGTTGTTATTAGTTTATGATTAAGATTATTGTTATTATTATTATTATTATTATCATCATTATTATTATTATATATATATATATCCGGGGAATGAATGGATCCATCGTTTTTCACACACAGGAAATTGGATCCGCGCAACACAGAAATAGGATCCAGGAAAATCTCCCACACCCGAAAAAAAGGGATCCAATTGGATCCGTTGATGTTTTCATATTTTTGTCCAAGGGGAAACAACTTTCGGCCTGGGGATGTAGGATCCAGACCCTGAGCTCGTGTCGATTCCTCCGATTCGATTCGATTCGACGTCGATGGCTGCCGATTCCGAGTCGATTCGGCTTGGGATTCCGATTGGGATCTCGACTTCTCACCGGAGGCGTACTTGACTTCCGATGTCTACCGATTCGGCTCTTCCCGACTTGGCCGCTGGTTTCCGCCGATCCGATTCATGTCGATCGCCGATCCCGATTCTGGGCTCTCCCTCCCTGCCCCCGCCTCCCATCGATTCAGGAGGATCGATGGTCGGCGGGTGTCGGGCTCGAATGTCTCCACCTATCGGGTAGGACATCGATCGCACAATTTTTGTACTCCAGAGTTTTCTCTTGCCGTAAACCCTACGAAGCAGACGCACACTGTGCGTACATCTACGAGCATGTTGTGCTTCCCGTGTAAAGTGGACGAGCACATCAATTGTGCACGCTCGCGTATCCCCACCAGCTGTTCGCAAATTCGCACCGTTCCGCAGCCCCAGACGTCGCTCCCGCTCCTTGGCGGTCGCCTTGGAGCCGCTAGCCAAACAGTATCCCCACCAGCTCGCCGGCCCGTCGGCGTTAGGCAATTCGGCTCTTGCGCGGCCCGCTCGGACCTTACTCGCCGTTGGCGCTTTCGCCTGCGGTCGCGACGCAAAAAGTATCCCCACCAGCGACGCAGCTAGAGTGTCACGACTTTCTGACGGCGTTCGGCACTTCCGCTACGCTTGCGATCAAAACATATCCCCACCTGCCCATCCCAAAACAACACATTTTGCGACGCACGCCGACGGTCGTGACTTTCAGGCGTGTCTCCTCCTGCTCTCGCATATCTCATCCTCTTCCGCCCACCTCCTACCTACTTTCTGTTATAGGTTCTTGTGGAGGCATTGGGAGGAGGACGAGGCGGAGCAGGAGGAAGAGAAGGCGGTGTGCGGAGAGATGAGTAGGATAGCAACGGCGGTGGGAGGAAAGGAAAAAGGCTACGACGATGATGATGACCGCGACAACGATGCCGCCTCCTCCTCCTCCTCCTGCGACGACGAAGACGAAGACGAAGACGAAAACGACGACGACGAAGTCAATCATGAAGGCGTTTCTGGGTTTGTCGCTCTTGGGGGCTATGTTGCAGGTCTCTTGATCCTTTTGGGGTCCTCGTGGTGCCTCTTGGGGCACCCTTGAAGCTCATTTGGGGGTCTTGGGGCCCTCTTGGGGCTCTTTGAAGGGGGTCTGGGAGGCCTCTTGGGGCCATCTTGGAGGCCACGGCTCAAAAAAGGAATTCGGAGTCAATTGCCCCCCCCCCCCCCCCCCCCTTCGGAAACCGAGAAGTCGCCTCTTGGGGCCTTCTTGGGCCGCTCTTGGGCGCTCTTGGGCGCTCTTGGGCCCGTCTTGGGCCTCTTTGGGGCCTGTCTTGAGGCTCTTTTGGGCCATCTTGGGACCATCTTGAAGCCTCAAAAGCCCACTGACAGCGAAAAGGCGAGAAGGCCCAAACATTGATTTTCTTGTTACCTAACAGCGAAGACTGATAGGTCTCTAATGGGAAAAAAGAGAGCAGCAGATGACTCCACAGGGGGGTCTGGGCGGGTGCCGGACAGGGTGCCGCAGAAGTCGCTTTAAGCCAACAGTCACACACTTCGTGCTCTTCGACCTCCCAGAACTGCATTCCCGGGCCACATTCTGAATGCCCGGAGCCAACTGTAGGCCACTTCGTGCTCTTCGACTTCCCAGAACTCCATTCCCGGGCCACATTTTGAATGCCCGGAGCCAACTGTAGGCCACTTCGTGCTCTTCGAGTTCCCAGAACTCCATTCCCGGGCCACATTTTGAATGCCCGGAGCCAACTGTAGGCCACTTCGTGCTCTTCGAGTTCCCAGAACTCCATTCCCGGGCCACATTTTGAATGCCCGGAGCCAACTGTAGGCCACTTCGTGCTCTTCGAGTTCCCAGAACTCCATTCCCGGGCCACATTTTGAATGCCCGTAGCCAACTGAGGCTGAGGCTGAGGCAGGCTGCTGCTGAGGCAGGCTGAGGCTGAGGCTGAGGCAGGCTGAGGCTGAGGCAGGCTGAGGCTGAGGCTGAGGTGAGGCTGAGGCTGAAGCAGGCTGAGGCTGAGGCAGGCTGAGGCTGAGGCTGAGGCAGGCTGATGCTGAGGCAGGCTGAGGCTGAGGCTGAGGCTGATGCAGGCTGAGGCTGAGGCTGAGGAAAAGGTTGAGGCTGAGGCTAAGGTTGAGGCTGAAGCTGAAGCAGGCTGAGGCTGAGGCTGAGGCAGGCTGAGGCTGAGGCTTAGGCAAGCTGATACTGAGGCAGACTGAGGCTGAGGCTGAGGCAGGCTGAGGCTGAGGCAGGCTGAGGCTGAGGCAGGCTGAGGCAGGCTGAGGCAGGCTGAGGCAGGCTGAGGAGGCTGAGGCTGAGGCTGAGGCTGAGGCTGAGGATGAGGCAGGCTGAGGCAGACGCTGAGGCAGGCTGAGGCTGAGGCTGAGGCAGGCTGTGGCTGAGGCTGAGGCTGAGGCAGGCTGAGGCTGAGGCTGATGCAGGCTGAGGCTGAGGCAGGCTGAGGCTGAGGCTGAGGCTGAGGCTGAGGCTGTGGCTGTGGCTGAGGCTGAGGCTGAGGCAGGCTGAGGCAGACGCTGAGGCAGGCTGAGGCTGAGGCAGGCTGAGGCTGAGGCTGAGGCTGATGCAGGCTGAGGCTGAGGCTGGCTGAGGCTGAGGCCGAGGCTGAAGGCAGACTGAGGCTGAGGCTGAAGCAGGCTGAGGCTGAGGCCGAGGCAGGCTGAGGCTGAGGCTGAGGCAGGCTGATGCTGAGGAAAAGGTTGAGGCTGAGGCTGAGGCAGGCTGAGGCTGAGGCTGAGGCAGGCTGAGGCTGAGGCTGAGGCAGGCTGATGCGGAGGCAGGCTGAGGCTGAGGCTGAGGCTGAGGCTGAGGCTGAGGCTGATGATGCAGGCTGAGGCTGAGGCAGGCTGAGGCTGAGGCCGAGGCTGAAGGCAGGCTGTGGCTGAGGCTGAGGCTGAAGCAGGCTGAGGCTGAGGCTGAGGCAGGCTGAGGCTGAGGCTGAGGCAGGCTGATACTGAGGCAGGCTGAGGCTGAGGCTGTGACTGTGACTGCCGTTGCCACTGCGACTGTCATCGCGAATGCGACTGCGACTGCGAGAACAGGAGAATTCTACAACTGGATTCTCATCTGGATCTTAAGGGGAATGTTTCCATATATGCTTCTACACATCGCTGTTAGGTTGCTTTGCCAGGATAATTTATTGCGAGTTTGGCCTCTCGGGGGCGTCCTTGGGAGGCTCCGTGGCCACTTGGGGCCATCTTGGGGCGGCCTTGGAGCCTCGTGCAGGCTTGTTAGGAACTATCTTGATTGAATCACCGAGGGCTATCTTGAGCGACCTTTGAGGTAATCTTGAGCTCTCTTGGGCTGTCTTGGCGCCATCTTAGGCCCAAACAGACGCTCCACCACCCACGCCCCCCCCCGCTCAGGGGTATGGGGGTAGGGGGAGGGGTCGAGTCACCCCCTCCCCGCCCGCAAGCCGTCTCGCTCACCCCCACCCGCCCTCCCAACACATACGTAGCACCCGAGTCTGGCCCGAGCCTCAGCATATTCAGCAGTCGTCTTTGGATGGGCAGCTACTGGGGGCCAATCCGCCGCCGCCGCCGCCGCCTCCGCCGCCGCCGCCGCCGCCGCCGCCGCCGCTGCCCGCCGCCGCCGCACCCGCCGCGCCGCCGCCGCCCCCCGCTGCGTCAACCGCCGCCGCAGCCGCAGCCGCTGCCGCCACCGCCGCCGCCGCCGCCGCAGCCGCCCGACGCCGCCGCCGCCGCCGCCGCCGCAGCCGCCGCAGCCGCCGCCGCCGCCGCCGCTGCAGCCGCCGCAGCCGCCGCCGCCGCCGCCAAGTGTACTCTGTATTGTTTTTTGACAGGGTTGGCGGGGGGGAGGGCCGCATCGGGCTGGCTGCGCATGTCCCGAATTTGGAGGCAAAGTGTGTTTTGTTTGATTTTTACCTAACAGCGAAGACTGATAGGTTTCTAGTGGTCTCAAAAGAGAGCAGCAGATGACTCCACAGGGGGGTCTGGGCGGGTGCCGGACAGGGTGCCGCAGAAGTCGTTTTAAGCCAACAGTCGCACACTTCGTGCTCTTCGACCTCCCAGAACTCCATTCCCGGGCCACATTCTGAATGCCCGGAGCCAACTGTAGGCCACTTCGTGCTCTTCGACTTCCCAGAACTCCATTCCCGGGCCACATTTTGAATGCCCGGAGCCAACTGTAGGCCACTTCGTGGTCTTCGAGTCCCCAGAACTCCATTCCCGGGCCACATTTTGAATGCCCGGAGCCCACTGTAGGCCACTTCGTGCTCTTCGATTCCCAGAACTCCATTCCCGGGCCACATTTTGAATGCCCGGAGCCAACTGTAGGCCACTTCGTGCTCTTCGATTCCCCAGAACTCCATTCCCGGGCCACATTTTGGATGCCCGGAGCCAACTGTAGGCCACTTCGTGCTCTTCAAGTTCCCAGAACTCCATTCCTGGGCATGATTTTGAATGCCCGGAGCCAACTGTAGGCCACTTCGTGTTCTTCTAGTTCCCAGAACTCAATTCCTGGGCCACATTTTGAATGCTGAGGCAGGCTGATGCTGCGGCCGAGGCAGGCTGAGGCTGAGGCAGGCTGAGGCTGAGGCCGAGGCTGAAGGCAGACTGAGGCTGAGGCTGAAGCAAACTGAGGCTGAGGCTGAGGCAGGCTGAGGCTGAGGCTGAAGCAGGCTGATGCTGAGGCAGGCTGAGGCTGAGGCTGAGGCTGATGCAGGCTGAGGCTGAGGCAGGCTGAGGCTGAGGCCGAGGCTGAAGGCAGACTGAGGCTGAGGCTGAAGCAGGCTGAGGCTGAGGCTGAGGCAGGCTGAGGCTGAGGCAGGCTGAGAGGCTGAGGCAGGCTGAGGCTGAGGCTGTGACTGCGACTGCCGTTGCCGCTGCGACTGTCATCGCGAATGCGACTACGACTGCGAGAACAGCAGAATTCTACAACTGGATTTTCGTCTGAATCTTAAGGGGAATGCTTTCATATATGCTTCTACACATCGCTGTTAGGTTGCTTTGCCGGGATAATTTGCAAGGGATGGTGGGGAGGGGGTGTCGGCATGGACTCGGGTTGGCCCCCAGTGATCAAGACACCCTCCCCTCCCGCAAGGGTGTCGTTCACTCCCACCCGCCCGCCCAACACATACGTAGCACCCGAGTCTGGCCCGAGCCTCAGCATATTCAGCAGTCGTCTTTGGATGGGTAGCTACTGGGGGCCAATCAGCCGCCGCCGCCGCCGCCGCCGCCTCCGCCGCCGCCGCCGCCGCAGCCGCCGCCGCCACCGCCGCCGCCGCCGCTGCCCGCCGCGGCCGCCGCCACGGCCGTCGCGCGCCGCAGCCGTCGCCGCCGCCGCCCGCCCGCCGCCGCCGCCGCCGCCGCCGCCGCCGCCGCCGCCGCCGCCGCCGCGCCGCGCCGCCGCCGACCGCCGCCGCCGGCCGCCGCCGCCCCCCGTTGCCAAATCGCCGCCGCCGTAGCCGCTGCCGCCGCGCCGCGCCGCCGCCGCCACCGCCGCCGCCGCCGCCGCGCCGCCCGCCGCCGCCGCCGACGCCCAAATCGCCGCCGCCGCAACCGCTGCCGCCGCAGCCGCTGCCGCCACCGCCACCGCCGCCGCCGCCGCCGCCGCCGCCGCCGCCGCTGCCCGCCGCCGCCGCCGCCGCCGCAGCCGCCGCAGCCGCCGCCGCCGTTTCAGCTACCGCAGCCGCCGCCGCCGCCGCCAAGTGTACTCCGTATTGTTTTTGACCGGGATGGTAGGGGGAGGCCGCATCGGGTTGGTTGCGCATGCTCGGAATTTGGTGGCAGTTTTTTTTTTTTTTGTTTTTTTGTTTTGTTTTGTTTTGTTTTGTTTTGTGTTTGTTTTTTAAATAAAAAATATACAAGGGATGGTGGGGGGGTGCCCTCATTGTTCCTGGTTGGCAACCAGTCGCCTGGGGGAAAGGGTGTTTATGAATAGGGAACAGTGATAAACCCTTCCCAGAAAAGGGACAATGGGGTGGAACAGAACGGGCTCTCTAAGCCACCTCCTCCCAGAGGGCTGGTGGCTTTCCGCGGGGGCAAGCCAGCTCTGTGGTCGATCTCCCGCTCGAGCGCTCAGTGGAGACCCATGCCAGGCAACGCCCCGCTTGCCCCCTAGGGCGCCCCGTGCCCCTTGAAGTCCGATGGCCCCGCCGCCGAGAGCGCGACGCCCCCACACCAAACATGAACCATGCAGCCCTGGGGCTTCGGGATTGGGGCTGCTCGTGGAAGCTGCTTCGTGGCCGAGCCCGCCCCTGCTGCAGGCGGCCACGAGCGCGGGCCGGCGCGCGGGCGCTCGAGGTCCCCCGGCCGCCGCAGGTCGCCCGCGCGGCAGGAGCCGGCCCCCGCCGAGCGCGGGGAGGCGGCCGAGGGCTCGCCCCTGGAGGCGCTGGAGCGCCTGGTGCCGAGGTTCCCGGAGGGCGCGCTGCAGATGGACTTCGTCGGGGGCGGCGAAGATCGGGCCGGACGAAAGGGGGGGATTGGGTAAGGGGGGGGTTCGAAACTTGCTGCATGCAGCTGGTTTCGGCCCCGCCGAGGGGCCCATTCCTCGATACATAGCCGCCTCCTGGCGCCGGGAGGCGCCGGGAAAATCAGCTACGTGAGCTGATTCTCAGACACCCCCTTTGCTGCTATCCCCCCCTTTCGCCCGACCCGAGAAGAGGGGGGGGGATGACTAAAGTGGGGGGGACATCACTGGGGCAGTTCTGTCGATTCGCGTCGCTGCGCGTCGATGACCGTCTGGGAGTCGAAAGGATAGCCCGAGTTGGCGTCGATCGGCGTCGATGACCGTCGATTTAGCGTCGATTTAGCGTCGATTTAGCGTCGATTAGCGTCGGTTCGAAAGAGCCGACAAGATGGTACGGGAGGCTCCCATGAGTTGCCTCCGAATTCTTAGCGGGCGGGGGTCCGTGCAAAAGCGGGGTCAGCCAGATCGCCGGATATCCAGCAGGGCTCTGCAACGCCGAGAGTGCGTGGGCCTGGGCTGCAGCCGACCCGAACAGCACGGATGGGCGATTTTCCCCAGGGTGCCCTTGCATCCTTGCCTGCCCGACCCATCCTTGGCCACTCTCGCGGGCCGCGCCCCGCTCGAGAAGCTTCGGCACGGCCTTCCGAGGCCCTTGCATCCTGACACGGGTTGGCTGACGCGCGCAGCATCCTGCAGGTCTTCTGCAGGCCCTCGCAGGCTCGTGTTGCTCCCATCGTACTTACGGACCACACCCAGAAATAGTTTCGAGCACCCGGAAAAGTGTCGAGAGAGTGTCGAAACAGAGTCAGTGTCGGACGAGCGTCTCCCAGGGCCCGGCACCTGAGAAAGCCCTCGAGTTTCGGTATTTTTGGTTCTCGAAGTTCTTTCTGGTGGTCAATGCTAAAGTAGGTTGGAGCATCATAATTGCCGGCTCCTGCCAACGCCGGGCTGGCCCGGGCTTGCATTGTTGGCCCTGTTGCGTCGCTAGGTGGCCACATGCGAACCCCACCCTCCCCCTCAGAAATCGTGGGGGGGTAGGGGCAGGCTTCGCATGTGGCCCCCTAGTCGCTCTCCGAGGACCACGCGGTCTCCTGCGACCTCCCCCGGGAGGCCGTGGGCCCCCTCCTCGGGGAGGACGGCCGCTTCAAGGCGGGGCTCGAGCTGTAGTGATGGGCCACTTTTTCCCCCACCACTGCCATAGGCAGGACGGGGGAGAAGGGAGGCTGGGGAGGTCCTCCTCCTCCTCCTCCTCCTCTCCTCCCCCTCCTCCTCCTCCTCCTCCTCCTCCTCCTCCTCCTCCTCCTCCTCCTCCTCCTCCTCCTCCCCCTCCTCCTCCTCCTCCTCCCCCTCCTCCTCCCCCTCCTGATCCTCCTCTTCCTCCTCCTCCTCCTCCTCCTCCTCCTCCGCTCCTACCTATGGTGGTGGTGGTGGTGGTGGAAAACAGCCTATCATATAAGCGGTGTTTTTTTTGTGGCCGCTCTCGTTTTGATCTCGCTCTGCAGCAGAGGCGGAACGAAGACAGGACGAGGGAGCACGAGAGCAAAACGAACACAGAAGACACTCCTTGGCTCGAGCGCTGCCACAAGGGCTACGTGGAGAGGGAGACCGGCACCGTCATCTCGGCGGGGAGGGTTGGAAGGGGTGGGTAGGATGGGACGGGCGTCAACCCAACATATTTGTACTTTATGTGCGTCGCCTCCCCAAGGGCGCCGCGCGCACCGGGAGCTGTTCTAGTATATGCGTTGTGGCGGGCGCTTTCTGTTCACACCGCTCGGGGAACGATACACTACAAGGTGGGTATACTATATGTTCGGGTCGGACGCGCGCCTCCGAGGAGGACATATGGTATTAGCATGTCTTTGTGCGGGAGGAAGATGATGGGGGGGGGCGTCAGGGCAGAGAGGGGGTGGGGGAGGGCAGCGGGGGAGGGGAGCGAAGCCGACCCCGGCGGAGCCCACCGCCGGCGAAGAGCTGGTCCCAGCGGAGCCGGCCCCAGCAGAGGGGAGAGGCTCGGGCAGTGCCACGGAGGGTCACCGGGCCGATGATCGTGGAGGATTTTGATCGCTTTCGGCCTCAGTCACCGCCCCGCGTTGCCAGGCCGCACATGCACAGATGGGCATGATCTGTGTTTCAACCTTTGTCTCATGGCCCCTTCTGTAGTAACAGACCCACGTTGGAATCCAAGTTCCACGGCTCGCCAAGTGCCTATGCGCAAACGTCCGAAAGCACGCGGCTGCTCCCATGTAATGGATCGCAGAGCCGCCTCGGCGGATGCAGGCCATCTGCGACCAGTTACTGAGCGAGTCGTGGAGCGCGCTTGTCTGTTCAGGGGTCCTGGGGACTCTGGGGGGTGGGGTCCCCTGACCTTCCAGGAGGGCTACAAAATAGCACCCGACCTAAAAACCTATCGTAGAGCTATTCTACGTCTTGGTTTTAGGCCGTTTCGCTCAGCTCTTTAGGTTTTTAGGCCTCCAGTGCTAAAGAATAGCTCTCTGGAAGGTCAGGATCTGGGGGGTCCGTTTCCTGGAGGAGGTGGCATCCCCCCCCGGTAGCGACTCATTGTCGCATTGGTCGGAGGGGCGGGGGAGGTGGACACGAGCCTCGGGGAAGAGCACCTGACCATCCTGGTCACGGGGCCGCTGCTATGGGTCTACGCGGCTCACTGCATGGTCATGAAGAGATACCACGAGCTGGACCTCGAAGAAGAAACAGCAGCCCAAGCATACGCTTTCGGAGCTTCGCGCCGATCTCTTGGACCTGCGCTGCACTCCCCTGGCCGGCGCCTTCAGCGCCGGTCCAAGAAGTCCAATCGGACCGCCGAACGTCTGTGCTTGCACAGCCAACCCGCAGAGTGAGGATGGGCAACCTTCCCAAGGGGCTGGCCTGCCTCCTTCGAGAAACGTTGGCATGGGCCTCCAAGGCCCTCGCATCCTCACCGCGCATCCTGATGATACGGGTTGTTCGGATGCAACTCCTGGGAGGTCAAGTTCTGTGTTTGCCCTGGTCCGAAGTCCGGCTTAATCCGGGTGAATCCGGCTTCATCCCGCTGAATCCGGTTTGATCCCGCTGAATCCCGTTTAATCTGGCTGAATCCGAGGCCCACTCCGGCATAACAGCCCCCCCTCATGGGGCTCCATCCTCTTTACTTTTTCCGACGAGGACCTCCCAGGAATTAGTTGCCTCCTGAGGGCTGGCTGCACAAGTTTCTCCTTCCTTCAGGAGCGGGAGAAGGAGGACCGCGCCCGAGGCCGCGGCGGCTCCGACATCGCCAGCTCCAAGGTGGACGAGCTCCAGGCCCAGCTGGCGGCGCTCCAGAGCCAGCTGGCCGAGGTGCAGCGCTCCCAGGGCGGCGGCAGGAAGTAACCTCTCGGGGGCAGCGCTGCGCGGGGAGAGGCTCTCGTTGCGGGGGGGGCGGGGAAGTTCTGAGCTCGAGGCTCGGGGGTTTGAGATGATTTTCCTATGCCTTCGTCGGTCCTCGGCGGCTTTCCAGCCTCGGTGTGTCCAGCGGCCGCGCGCCTCGCCTTGAGGTCTCTTCGGACGTCTTCGTCGGTTCGCGACGGTTCTCCAGCCTCTCGGTGTGCTTTCCAGCGGCTGCGCCTCGCCGGGAGCGCTCCTGGGGGGCCCGGATCGTCCCGAAGGCCGCCGGAGACGCGCGTGAAGACCCGAAGGCCAGGCGACGAAAGTCATTGGCTCCGGGGTGGGTGGGTGCATCGACCCCACAGGTCGCCCACTCGTCGCCGGTCAGGGCCTGCTGTCGTCCCGGAAACAGCCCCAGCCCGCCCAGGAACGTGGGGGCCCGCTATCCGGGGCGTACCGTCGGGGCCCTGAAGAAGGAACCCTTTTCGTTGGGGAAGGGCTCCGCGTTCCTTAAGTGTTTCACAGCTTGCCTCAGGCTTTCCTTATGTTTTCGACAGGAAATCGAAGGTTAACTTATGGGAAAAAGGGGCCTCGTTCCTTATTTAGGGTTCCTTAGGTCAGCGCCCCGACTGTATCGCCGAGTCCAGGTCAACGGTCCCCCTCCTGGGTCGAAGCAGAGATTCGGCATACGCATGAGCTCTGTGAGCTCCTCGCGTCAGGGAGGGGGCCCCGCGCAGATCCAAGGGGTCCGCGCGGAGCTCTGAAAGTTTTTACCCGCTGGTCGTTGGAAGTAGGCATTTCTGGACTCCCAGATCCCAACCTATTTTGGCCGCCTTCCTACTTCAAGGGTCGATCTCCTTCTCTCCTCCTCTTCAGGGGGCGGGCGGAAACCCAATCTGCTTCCAACGCCTTCCCACTTCCTGGCGCTACCTGTTCCTTCCGACCGACGAGTGTAGTGGGGGCCCATGCCTAGAAACACCCTGCTTGCCTCCAGGGTGACCTGGGTTTCTTGGGTTTCGATGGTTTTGCGATGGAGAGCGTGACGCTCCCACGCCGGCACACGACGGACGTCCTGGGGTCCCAGGGTTGGGTTTCTTCGTGGAAGGCTTCATGTGGCCGGGCCCCCACTCCGAGGCGGGAATTTATCCATATCCACCGCCTGGAGGGTCAGTTTTCGGAGCCTCGGCAGGCGGTGGATAGGGACGTATTCGGGCCCCCGGGGGCCGAACTATATCCATATCCACCGCCCGCTGGGGCACCAGGACGTCGGCTCCCGGGCGGTGGATGTGGATAAATCCCTACCTCGCCCCCGCTGTAATGGAGGATGACGATTAATGAATGACCGGGGGTCGTGTTCACGCGGCGGCGCCCGGGATGACGATTCGAAAAAACCGGCCGCGGGCCGGAAGACTATTCTTTTTAATCGTTCTCCTCCGGTCAGACAATTATGCAGAAATAGCAGAAGACTATTTTTCTAATCGTTCTCTCCCATTTGTTTTATCAATCGTCATCCCGCATTACGTTGACGCAGTTTTTTCTCTTGCTCTGCGGAGCTGGCCCCCGCACAGCCCTGCCCCTCCAAGTGAAGGCCCCGTCGCCCCGGCGTCCGGCCGCTCCCGCGGGCGGCCCCCCGCAAGCGTCGAGGCGGCGCGCGCGCGCCAGCGGGCGGTGGCGGAGGCGGGCCGCACGGCCGCCGCGTGTTTCGGGGGTGGACAGACCTCCTGCCCTGACACGTCGATTAAGGAATTGGCCGGTTTCGGTTCGCGAGAGGGCGTCGTGGCCGTCCTTTTTGCGGGTCCAGGTCCGTCGGTTTCGGTCCCAGGCCGTTTTCACTGAGGGGAGGTTTACTAAAGGGAGGTTTGTCCACCGGCGAGCGTTGGGGAGCCCCGAATTTGGTCTGTCGGGACTGGAGCTGGCTGGGAGGCTGAGGTGGCCCAGCACTGCGGATGCCATGGCAATGGGCACTCTAACAATCCGATCATTGAATCAACCATGTGTTTAAGATGTGTAAAACATGTTCTAGACATGTTCCAAACCTGTTCTTACATGTTTAAATCATGTTTGAATCATGTTTTAAACATCTGGGGAATTATTTGGCAACACGCTTCCTCTCCATTGATCGACTTCCACAAGCCTAGCACCTAGCACTTAGTTGTTGTCCAAAACGCTGGGGGCGAAACAAAGCAACAACACACATAGTTTATAGATCTGTGTATCGATATACACACATATGCCTACATCTAGGCCATAAAAAACCTTTTTCAGCTTTGCGGGCTTCGTCGAACCAGAACGGGGAAAAACGGCAGCTCAAGCCAGAACAAACGGCGGTACAGAATGGAACCGAACTGAAAACGGCGCAAACGAGGACCCTACGCGAAACACACATACCCCAGAACGGGGAACACGCGTCGATCGTAAAAAACACAGAAAAAAGCCCACCCAGCTTTTTTTAATTATCATTTTTTATATTATTTTCTTTAAGATAAAAAACAAAAAAACAAAAACAAAACAGCATCTACGACCAAGCACTGGTTCCCGCCCTCTCGTTGCCATAGCTGAGCGCGGCTCGAATCACTGGTCAGTTCCGACCCTCAGAGGTGTCTGGAGACCGATGGTGAGCGAATTTGCGACCGGCTTTCTCTGGTCGTATCCAGCTCGGACCCCTCGGCCACCTCCACTGTAAGGGCTTATAGTGGGAGGCGCATATTGTCTGCGGAAAGGTGCGGGCGCGCTTTCGCACCAATGGTCTCGTGGCTGCGCGAAGGATGAGAGAAACATAGCCTACGATCACAGATGACCGTGCCGGCTCTCCCTGCGAGGGTCTTCGAGGGGGAGTGCGGTCCTGGAGCGGCGCCAGATGCCAGATCTTCCTCATCGCTTTCACCCCACATGTTCCGCCTTCGCATCCTTCCATCCCTCGACCCTTGTTCTTTGTAAGTGGCTCTTCGTCTCCAGTCGGGCGTGTCCCTCTACGGGGGGAATATCCAAAAATAGTTTTTAAGATAGTCCGGGGACGCTTTTTAATTACATGTGGACTATGTTTGAATATTTTTAGACTTTTCTTTTTTTGTTTTCGTCCGAAACCCGCCTGTAGGAGAACATGCCCGACCTGGCCTTCGTCGCGCCACCAGACGCGTCGGCAGGGCGGGCGCCCCTGCATTTCGGCCCGAGGCTTTTTTCCCACAGCTCAGGATATCCGGAAGCTGGTGATCTCCAGTCGTGCGGATGCATGGCAGGGCATGTTCTGACTGTGGCTTCCGGCTTCGTGCCTTCGCATGACGAACGAACAACACACACCCATACCCATAGGGAGGTCGTTGGGAGGAGGACTGGCCATGGGTACGGGTGCGGGTCGTCGGACCCTGGGGGAAGCTCCCGTTCGAGCGGGGACCCCCATCCGACAACACGCACCCATAGCCTCCTCCGTCTCCCCTATGGGCATGGGTGCGTGTTGTCCGATCGTCATGCGTAGCAGGGCATGTTCAGACTGTGGCTTCCCGCTTCGTGCCTTCGCGGTCGTATCGCAGGCGCCTGCGGCGGACCACCGTCGCCCCCTGCCCGCCGGAAGCGCCCGGGGTGGCGCCAGACGTTGGGCCAGCATGCGGACAAGCTGTGAGGCAACATGCCCCCCGAGCTTTTGTGGAAGCCCTTGGGAGAAAACTTTAGGGTATGAATGCGTATCTACTTTGTTTTATGTGCATGTATGTTTATCCATGCTTATATTCGGTGCATCTTTATATATATATATAATTATGCATCCACGGTGGCCCTCCCCAAGCACCCCCCACGCCACCAAAGTCAACGAAACGATCATTCTTCGTCTCCTCGTGCGTCTTCTGCTCTCTTTCCTCTCCTCCTCCTCCTTCTCCTGCATTATCCTTCTCCCCCTCCTCCTCCTCCTTCTCCTCCTGCTCCCCTTCCTTCTCCTCCTTCTCCTCCTCCTCCTCCTCCTCCTCCTCATCATCCCCGTTCTCCTGCGGGAGCGGCCTTGCCAAAGGATTCCCCTTGATGCGGTCGTGCGATAGGATTCCTTCTGTGGCGCTTTACAGAAGGATTTCCTTTAGCGATGCCATAGAAGGGTTGTTGTCGTAAGGGAACCTGGTGAAAGCACAGATCACCCATACACATTAACGGATTGATAATGAAACCGGGTGAACACACATATCTATATATATATATATATATACAAGACTGCAGTGGCGCTTCGCGCCATGCACCTTGGTCCTTGAAGTTTGGTATGCAGGCGGAATGGCAGGAAGGTCAAGCCGACAATTTAGCGATAATTCCTAGTTGCCTTTTCCAGCATCGCCGCTATAATGATGTTATTCGTTATCATTCCTCCATGCTTATTGTTCTTTTTCCGCCATACCCTGCGGATTCTCCCCATCCTCCTCAGCTCTTTTTTGCAGAGGCTCCTCCTTGGAGAGCCTCTAGGGGCCTCACAAAAGTTGCTTCAGGCTTTCTTAAGGCCTTCTGGAGGCCTCCTGGGCGTATTCTGGGGGCCTCCGGGGGCTTCCTCGGGCCACCCTGCCTCCAACCGCCGTCTCCCTGAACGACCGAATCACGATTTGGAATTCTTCGGAGGGTGTCTTTGGGCCATCTTGGGCCGCCATGGGGCTCTCTGAGGGCCATCTTGGACCTGTGTTGTGCCGTTTTGGGGCTCTCTTGGACTGCCTGGAAGCCCTTTCGGATGGTTGTGGGGCGATTGGGGAGCCTCCCAGGCGGCTTCGGACGCCCAGAAGACCGCCGTCTTGGAGCGTCGGGAAGCCGAAAAGAGGAGAACCCCACAATTCATCAAAAACCAACAGAAAATCAGTATTTTTTTGCCTCGGGGGGCCTTCTTGGGAGTGCTCTTGGAGGCCTCTTTGGGGCCGTCCTGGAGGCCTCTTGGGCCATCTTGAGGTCACGTCGGTCACTCTTGGAACGCTCTTGTGCTGTCTTGGGGGTCTCTGGGACGTCTCCGATGACCCCCCTGATCGCCCTAAGTGTGCTGGGAAGGCTTGGCAAACCGCCTTGCGAGGCCCAGTGGCCGCTTCGAGGCCCGTCCGGAGGGCCCCAAAGCCCCAGGTCCCCGGAGTCCGTTTTTCTTTGGGGGGGGGGTGACGGGTTTTCCCCCCGCTCGGGCTTATAAAAATATAGGAAGAGGAGTATATATATATATATATATGTATATATGTAACCCAGATGTGTTCAAAGGTCTTGGTCAGGCAACCTGGTGAAAACACGGGTAACCAATACATGCATGTGTGTATACGTATATATATATATATATGACGGTAGAGGCCTAACCAGGAGCGTTGTTTCTTTGTTCTGCTTGTCTTATCATCCTTGCTGGTCGCCTTCCGAAGATCATACATCTCGGGGGCTGGCGATGGGGAAAGAAACACATCGAACATGAACAACAGGATTCCTAGTAGAAAACGCTGCGAAAGTATGATATGTAAAAGCTCCCAAAACGACATCCGCTGGAAAATGCTACTGAGGGTTACTATTGGAAAGCATCACGCCAGGAATGCTTTGGAAAGTACAACACATGTATTGCGAAGACCTTACGGCCGGTGCCGCCGACCCTGAATGGCGACGACGACGACGACGACGAGCGCTCTTGGGGGCCTCTTGGGGGTAGTTTGTGGGCCTCTTGGGAAGCTCTTAGGGGCCGCTTGGAAGCCTCGTGGAGGCCTCTTGGGGCTTCCTGGGGGTCTCTTGGAGGGGGCCTGGGACGTCTCGGAGGCTTCTTGGACGGTCTTGGGGCTATCTTGGGGTTTTGGCCGATCTTTGGGCGACTCGGGGCCCTCTTGGGCCGTCTCGGGGGCCATCTTGGGCATTCGGACCTCATTTGGAGTGTTTTCGAGGTTTCTAGGCCGCCCGAGGAAAAACGAATCTGCCCCCCCACCCCCCCGGGACCCCCCCGGGACCCCCCCCGGGACCCCCCGGGGGACCCCCCCCCCCTGGGGAAGGGATCAAAGGGAAGGGGCTTCCCTTCGACTCGATTACGACACTGCTAGATTTTTCTCTCGCTCACGAGCTTGAGAAGGAAGCTGCAGGGAAAGAGGACGACGGAGGCGACGACCGACGGAGACGACGACTCGAACAGCCAAGCCCCTCGCACACGCCGACAGGGTCGGCGGATTCGATTGGGAAGCCTCGCAACATGAATCCCTTGGACAACGCTGCTGAGGGTTCCGATTGGAAAGCGTCGCAACAGGAATCCTCCAGAAAATACCACACATGGGTTCTATAGGAAAGCCTCACGACAGGAACTCTTTGGAAAGCACTACTGATGGTTCCGAGTGGAAAGCGTCACAAAAGGAATCTTTCGGAAAGCACCACAAAAAGGGATTCTGGTGGAACGCCTCGCAATCAGAATCCTTTGCAGGGGGAACTCGCAAAGATATACATTATGACGGCTTTGGGAAAGCATAACACCTAAGGAACAATCAACACAACCAAAGAAATCAAAGGCAGACCGACGAACAACCCAACAGACCTAAGGACAAACAAACAAAAAGCAAGCAACAACAACGACTTCATTATTTACTCCACCTCTCCTCCTCCTCCTCCTTCTTCTCCTCCCCCTCCTCGTCCTCCTCGCCCCCCCTCCACACCTCACCCCTCACCCCTCACCCTTCACTCCTCCTCCTCCTCCTTCTCCTCCTCCTCCTCCTCCTCCTCTTCCTCCTCCTCCTCCCCCTCCCCTTCCTTCCCCTCCTTCCTCTTCCCCCCCTTGCCCTGTTCCATCGAGGGGGGGCATTATTAGAAGGAGGAGGAGAAACACGGGGGGAGGAGGGAGCGGAATGGATGAGGAGTGGAATGGAGGAGGTGTGTGAAGGAGAGTGCAGCGGAGGAGGAGTGGAATGGATGAGTGGTCTTCCTCTTGTCCTTCTGAGGAATGGAGGAGTGGCCTTCCTCCTTCTCCTGCTCGTCCTCCTGCTCCTTGGGCTGTCAAGCCGATTGAGTGTTGGATATCCGGGTGGCCGGCGGGTTAGGCTTGAGGCTATTGGGAACTTTTAGAAGGGCCACATGAGGTATAAAGTATAGCTCTTGTTGAAAAAAGTGCATGGGGGCGGCGGATCTAGTTGCCTTCGTCCCATCACGCCACCATGCCTGGGATTTGACGAGGCACCTCTTAAGTGCCTCTTGGGGTCTCTTGGGAGGCCTCTCGGGGCTGTCTTGGAAGCCTCTTGGGGGTCCCTTGGGGGGCTCATGGGGGCCTACCGTGCGCTTTTTCGGAGTCTCTTGGGGGCCTCTTGGCGGTCTCGAGGGTCATCTTGGGAGGAACGGCTCGAGATGTCAGTTCGAGTTCCCCCTCTTGGGCCCCTCTTGTTCGGGTGCCGCTTGGTTCGTCTTAGGCGCTCTGAAGACCAGAGAGCGGAGTTCGCCCAAGTCATAGAACAACCCTAGCTTTTCCCATGATTTTTGCCTCTCAGGCTTGCCCCCAGGGCCTCCAAGACGGCCCAAGACGCACCCAAGAGGGCCCTGGGACGGGCCCTGAGACCATCGCAGACCACGACGGACGCACGGAGCACCGGGCACGCTCCCGAGGCCTCCGAGAAGCTCACGCCGACCGCCCCGGTCGTGCCCGAGAGCGCCCGGAACGCCAGGGTCTGGGCCCCCTGAAGATTCTTTTGCAAGCTCAACGCAGAGAGCTCGATGGAAAGCATCTGAGGACACTGCACTCAGTGTCTACGGCCGGGTGGAGGCGAAGTTGTTTGAACGACCGTGGACCATGCGGACACGTACGCGAACGGAGGGCGGCCCCTTTTGAACATGGGTTTCTTGCTTGCGACGCCCGCAAGCATGATGATCAACAGTTCAATACACGTGTAACATCTGCGCGGATCAAGGTCGGCTCCCCTTCATCTGCAGATTCTTGGCCGTTGGATCGATTGTGCAACAGCTGCATGGATGTAGTGCCGCTCTTTTTTCAAAGCGGGGCTACCGCTGGGCCCTTGATTGAATTTCGTGCCCCCTACCCTTGGCATTCAGTCGGGCATGTCCCTCCACAGGAGGAACATTCAAAAGCAGTTTACAAAAATAGCCAGAGGACGACTTTCGACTATTTGGGACTATTTTCAAGTCTTTCTTTTACAATTTACCATTCTTTGTCCAAAATCCGCGTGTAGGAGGACATGTCCGATCTAACCTTAGCTCGGGTTGACCCAAAAGGGGCTCCAGCAACAAGGGGGTGGTGAAATAGATTTGGTGCAATCGATTCGTGGGGTTGCAGTACATTTGGGGCGCAGATGTATTGTTGTATTTTCGCGTGCAAGACACTACCTGCGATAGAATGCAATACAATTCTCCGGCGCAGTACGTTTGCAGTACAACTGCCCCAAATCTATTGCACCACCCCCTCTCAGCCGGACCCCCTTTGGGGTCACCCCGATCAGCATCTGTTAGAGCTGGAAGGAGGGCGGGCCGTTTCCTTTCAGGATGGGGCTGTCGCCCGCACGGCAGGCGCGCGGGGCCAGGGGGCCCTCGTCCTTCGAGGTGCGCTGCTGTCGCGGCGAGGAGGACGACTTGCAGGCACTCCCCGTGGGGATGGGCTTCGGGTCGGGAGAGGAGGGTGTACTGCAGCGTTCGGAGATTCTCGCTCGTCTCCTCCCCCTCCTCTCCCACCTCCTCCTCCTCCTCCTCCTCCTCCTCCTCCTCCTCCTTCCCCTCCTCCTCCCATCCCTTCCCCTCCTCCTTCTCCTCCTCCTCTTCCTCCTCCTCCTCCTCCTCCTCCTCCTCCTCCCCCTCCTCTATCTCCTCCTCCTCCTCCCTCTCCTCCTCCTCCTCCTCCTCCCCTCCTCCTCTCCCCTTCCTCCTCCTCATCCTTCCTCCTCTCCTCCTCCTCTCCTCCTCCTCCTCCCTCCCTCCTCCCTCCTCTCCTCCTCCTCCTCCTCCTCCTCCTCCTCTATCTCCTCCTCCTCCTCCTCCTCCTCCTCCTCCTCCCACTCCTCCTCCTCCTCCCCCTCCCCCTCCTCCTCTTCCTCCTTCTCCTCCTCCTCCTGCTTTCACCTCGCACTCCTCCTCCCGCTCTTCTGGAGCATGTCGAGGTTGTTGAGCCTGCCCTGGTCGCGGTTCTCCTGCGGTCGACGGCCCAGCATTCGCGCGAGATCCCCGTGGGGTTTTCGGCAGTTTTGAGGACCATAGGTGTGTACACCAACCCCGCAGGAGAGTTTCTTCGTCCTCCTCTTGGCCGTCGGGGTCCTTCTCGCAGCGGCTGGCTCCAGAATAGGTAGTTCCCACCCAACCCTACTGTGACTTGGGTCCTCGTTTTGAATCCGCAGCGCTCCTTCTCTTCTCTTCCTCCTCCTTCTCCTCCTCCTTCTCCTCTTCCTCTTCCTCTTCATCCTTGTCATCAGCGTCCTCATCATCATCATCATCATCATCATCATCATCATCATCATCATCATCAGCATCGTCATCGTTATCAATAACAACAACATCGTCGTCATCATCATCATTACCATCATCATCATCATAACCATAAGCATCACACCCATCATCATCATCTCATCATCATTAACATCAGTGCCACCGTCATCATCATCAACATCATCATCAGCATCACCATTCTCATCATCAGCGCCAACCGCATCATCACCACCATCATCAGCATCACCGTTATCATCACATACACATCAACATCACCATCATCAGCACCAACTGCATCATCACCGTCAGCGTCACCATCATACTCATAACGATCATCATTCTCATCATCAGCATCATCATCATCAATATCGCCGTCACCATTATCACCGTACTAGACCACTACCGTTATCGTTCACGTCAACACCATCAACACCACCATCATCGTCATCATCACCATCATCAGCAGTAGTTTCATGACTACCGTCATCACCTTAATCATCATCATCGTCGTCGTCATCATCATCATCCTCATCATCATCATCATCATCATCAACATCAACAGCACCACCATCATCATTAATCTCATCGTTGTCACCGTAAGCATCCCAATCATTAACACCATCATCGCCAACACCATCATCATCATCATCGTCATCATCACCATCATCGTTCATCATGGTCATAATCGTCATCGCCACCATCATAATAAGAATTGCCAACAGCACCATCATCATATTCACGATCATCACAGACATCATTATTCATCACGATCGCCACCCTGATCATCATCATTATCATCATCATCATCATCATCATCATCATCATAATCATCATCAGCATCAGCAGCGGCATCGGCACCGGCATCATCATGATGATCATCATTATGATCACGATAACCATCACCACCACCACCATCATCATCACCATCATCATGACCATCATCAGCATCTCAGCATCAGCATCAGCATCAGCATCAGCATCAGCATCAGCATCAGCATCGCCATCATCATCATCATCATCATCATCATCATCATCATCATCATCATCATCATCATCATCTTTACCATCATCGTCATCGTCGTTGTCGTCGTCGTCGTCGTCGTCAGCTTCGTCACCATCACCATCACTTTTCTCATCGTCACCACCATCATCGTCCTCGTTACCCTTTCGCCACCCCGCTCACACGTTTCGTGGCTCCACCGAAGGCCCCGAAGGCCCCAGTGGCAAAGTTCGCACACCCCGCCGATCCGTGTCGGCACACCCCTCACACGTTTTGTGGCCCCATATGGAGCTCCACCGAAGGTCTCGGAGGCAAAGTTAGCATGGCGGCCCCGCCCCATTTCGGCACGCGCATCACACGGGTCGTGGCTTCATAGGGAGCTCGACCGAAGGCCAAAGTGGTAAAGTCCGCATGGTGGCTTCACCCCATGTCGGCATATCCCTCACACTCTTTCATGGCCGCATAAAGAGGTCTTCCAAAGACCCCAGTGGTTGCGTTCGCATTGCGGCCTCGCCCAATTTCGGCACACCTTTTCTATGTTTTGTTGCCCCACATGGAGCTCGACTGACGGCCCTAGTAGCAAAGTTCGCATGGCGGCCATGTCCCATGTCTGCGCACATCTCACACGTTTCGCGGCCGCATAGGGAGTTTACCGAAGGCCCCAGTGGCAAAGTTTGCATGGCGGCCCCGCCTTATTTCGGCGCACCACTCACGCGCGTCGTGGCCCCATCGGGAGTTCCACCGAATCCCCAGAGGCAGAGTTCGTGTGGCGGCCCCGCCCCCGACTTCGGCGCACACATCACACCTTTCGTGGCCCCCCAGGGAACTCCACTGAAGGCCCCGGTGGCAAAGTTCGCATGGCGGACCCGCCCCATTTCTGCACATACCTTACACGGTTCGTCTTCCCATAGGGAGTTCTTCCGGAGGCCTTGGGTTCCTCGCGAGGTTATTTGTTTGGGGATTGGCAATTTGTGAGAGCGGGGAAGGTCGGGTGTTTGGCCTCCCCCCTGCCAATTGTCGCCTTGAGCGCCGCGCGCAGTTGACTGAGCTGTCGGACATGCTGGTCTCGGCGCCGGCGCTGAGTGGCAGCACGCTGAACGCCGCGGCAATGGAGTTTGCGCTGCTCCCAGGGGGTCTCTGCACTCTCCGCACTCGCCGCCGTTCAGACTTCAACAGCCCTGACACGGCCGCAAGTCTGCCGCCCCCGCGGAGGCGTTTGCACTCAGGAGGGCATGCCTCCTTTTGAGCACACGCTCGTGGCCTCCAGGGTCGCTGCGCTCAGAGGTCCCCCCCCTCTCCCTTCTGATCTCCCGCCTCGAGGCTGCCCTTCCCCCTCCCGCCTCGAGGCTGCGCCCCCTCCCTCCGCCCCCTTTCTGATCCCCCTCTCCCTGAGGCTGCCCTCCCTCTCCACTGCCCCTCCTTGGGTGGAGTGCTCCCCCTCCTCCTCCTCCTCCTCCTCCTCCTCCTCCTCCTCCTCCTCCTCCTCCTCCCCATGCCCCCTTCCCCCCCCTGGTTGCACTGCCCCATCGGGCACCAGGTTCAAAGCGAGCCGTCACAGTCGAGGCAGGACATGGTGTGCGTGGACAGGGCCAGCGGGGGTTCGGGAAGCTCTCCGGCCATCCCATCGCCTTGCTCCACAGCAGGGCTCGTTCCGATTGCTGCGATTCGATGCGATTCGACTTCGATGGTTTCCGATTCCCAGTCGATTCGACTTGGGATTCCGATCTGGGCTCCGATTTTTCATTGGAGGCATACTGGCCTGCCGACGTCCGCCGATTCGACCTTTCCCGACCCGGCTGCCGAGCTCCGCCGATGCGATCCGTCTCGATCGCCGATCCGGCTCGCCGACTCGATTCCGGGCTCTCCTGCCGCAGTGTTCCTTCCCTCTGCCCCCCTCCTCCTCCTCCTCCTCCTCCTCCTCCTCCTCCTCCTCCTCCTCCTCCTCCTTGGTCAGGGGGCGGCGGCGGCGTGGGGCGGTCCAGTCCCCGCCTCCCCAAAGAGGCGGGCCGCGGCCACCAGATCGGCCTGGCGGCCACCTCCGCGTGCCCTCGGCCCTCGACCCTCGTCGCGTCTCTCCCCCCCGCGCTTTCCTCCCCCTCCCCCTCCTCCTCCTCCTCCTCCTCCTCCTCCTCCTCCTCCTCCTCATCATCATCCTCCTCCTCTTGTGCATTTGTCCGTGGGCTCTGCATCAAAGTATGCCATGTCTGCCTGCCTGCCTGCCTGCTCCACCAGCTCGCGCACTCGCCACGAGTGCGCGAGCTGGTGTCTCGACCTCAGCTTCCAGTGGGTGGTCATCGGCACAGGGACTCGCAGGGACTCGCATTGTCAATCATCCGCTGGATTCGCCGCGGAAAGCTATCTGAGAGAGGAATGGGGGAATGCAGCAGCCCTCCTCAGAGTCGCCCCCGCAGGACCTATCTTGGAAAGCGTCAGGGTCTCGGTGCCAATCGAGCCGTGGCGGCGAGGACTCCCCAGGGGTCCCCCCAAGCCTAACTCGAAACCTCGGTCGATCCAAGCCAGAATTCTGGTCGCTCCAACTCGCAGCGATTCCAATTCGACACCTCGGTCGATTCGCCTAGACCGCGCGGGCCGAGATCTCGGTTGCGGCTCGACAAGAATCGCCACGGTCGGCGTTTCGGGGGAGCGCGAGAGGGGGGGAGAAGGAGGAGGGGGAGGGGGAGGAGGAGGAGGAGGAGGAAGAGGAGGAGGAGGAAGAGGAGGAGGAGGAAGAGGAGGAGGAGGGGGACCAGTGTCAGCCCAAGACGCATTAACGTTGTTGCAATAAACCCTTCCTCCAAGTTCCCTCTTCATAGGTCCATACAAGAATGGGGTTCCATTGAGCGAAGTGCTCTACTGAAAGACACATGTCCGAGAGTCCAGAATCGTGCTGAAACACCATTCCTGGGACTTCAGCACTGCGAATCACCGTGCCTGCTACGTCCTGATATTCCCAATTCGTGTCAAAACACAATTCCTCAGATTTCAACACCGCGGATCGACAGGACTGTTGCGTCCTGACAACCTTATTTCCTGCCAGAACACCGTTCCTGGGATTTCAACGCCGCGAATCAACGTGACTGTTCCGACCTGACAGTCCTACATCGTACCAGAATTCCGATCCTGCGACATCAACCCTGCCCCTGCGAATCCTTAAACCTGTTACAAACTCTTAGGATGGATGTGCGCGGCGCCAAGGCGAGAGCTACGTATTGAAAAGGAGCAGTCCTCGATCTTTGAAGCTGCTGCAAGCTTTCGAGCCGAATCTGCGCAGCGCTACGGCGAGAGCAACATTTTGAAAACCAGCCGCCCTCCACCCTTGACGACGCTGCAAGCTCGTAGGACGAATGAGCGCGGCGCCAGGGCGAGAGCCGCACTTTGGGAACGGGCCCCCTTCCATCCTTGAAGCGTTTGCAGATGCCAAGCTTCCAGACGAAGCGCCCGGCCCCGCCCTTCTGACACGCTTTTCGGTGCGATGGGGAGGAGTTTAGAAGGAAGGAGGAGGGAGGAGGAGGAGGAGGAGGAGGAGGGAGGCGGGGGAGGAGGAGGAGGAGGAGGAGGAGGAGGAGGAGGAGGAGGAGGAGGGGGAGGAGAGGAGGAGGAGGAGGAGGAGGAGGAGGAGGAGGAGGAGGGGGAGGAGGAGAAGGAGGAGGTCAGGAGGAGCCGAGATGCCAAGGTTCCAGGCGGAGGTCCAGTCCTCGGTGCTGCCGGGTTTGTCGCAATGTCGGACTCCGAGGCGCGCGGCCAGCTCAGCGCCACCGCGCAGGCGCCCACCTGCCAGCGGCGGTTTCGCGGTCAGCACTGCGGAGGGAGGATGAGAAGCGAGGATGAGTAGGAGGAAGGGGGAGGTGAGAAGGAGCAGGATCATGTGGAAGGACGAGGAATAATATGAGTGCGTGAAGGGGGCGAAAGGTGAGAAGGAGGATGAGGAGGAAACTGAGGAAGGAGGAAGAGGAAAGAGGAGGACGAGTGCGGGGGAGGGGGGCCTGAGGGGGAGCAGGATGAGGATCACGATGATATATAATGATCATGAGTAAGAGGAGGAAGAGGATGGAGGAACAGTGCGGGGGAGGGGGACAGGAGGGGCATGTGGATCAGGATCAAGAGGAAGAGGCGGAGGAGGAGGAGGAGGAGGAGGAGGAGGAGGAGGAGGAGGAGGAGGAGGAGGAGGAGGAGGAGGAGGAGGAGGAGGAGGAGGAGGAGGAGGGGGAGATGTTCTTGTCCTCGCGTCTCCGATGCTGGCCGGATCGGCCATCCGAGTCGCCTCGGAGCGCTTCGTCTCGGCCACGGTGGGTGGCCCTCGACTCGGGCATGCCAGAGGGCCGCCGCCTCGCGCCATCCTTCCACTTCCAGTGGGGGGGTGCGTCGGTGAACATTGAAAGAACACACGTGGAACCCGTACCCCCCCCGCCCGACATTTGGAGCTTCGCGCTGGGCTGGGGGTGGTCTGGTGGGGGATAGTCAGAGCCACGCTCGCCCTCCTGGGGGCCGACTCGCTCCAGCGGGCTGCCTGCGACATGCGGGCCGAGCTCCGCCGCGGGCCGGGCAGGGCAGCGTGCACGGGGGGCGCACGGGGGGGCGCAGGGGCCCGCGGGCTCGACAAGGGGGTCCGGATTGGCCCGCCCGCTGCGGCAGGTCGAGCACCGGGCGCCGCACGGAGAGGAGATCGAAGGTAGAGAGAGAACCTCTTGTCGTGATTTCTTCACAACGCGAGGAGGAGGAGGAGGAGGAGGAGGAGGAGGAGGAGGAGGAGGAGGAGGAGGAGCCAGGCGCATCGCCCTGCGCGCGCTCCCGGTGCGGGTGCAGGCGCGCGCGTGCCTCGCGGCGGCGCTGCTCCTGGTGCGACCAACCAGGGGGGCCCGCCGGGATGCGGCGCAGGACCGCTGGGTCGTCCGGTTTCTCGAGTTCGCGCGGCTCGCACCCCGCATGCAGCGACTCCGCGACCCGCTGCGACTGGCGACAACGACCCTCCTGGCGGCTGCTGGTCTGGCGGCGCGGCTCGAGGCCACCCCGCCGGAGTCCCAGCCAGCGCGGGTCGCGGCAGTGGCGGTGTCCGCCCCGTCAAGTTGGCTCGCCACAGTCCACCGGCACCTCAGTGACCCAGCGCTACCCACATGCCCGGCGTGGGCCGAGCGCGAACGCGGCCTCCTCCCAGGGACGTGCTCGACGCCCGAGGACGCCCCCCCTGCGGGGGAGCTCACAGCCGCCCAGAGGAAGCGGAGCGTCGCGCGCTGCCTGGACACAGCCGTCTGGCCTGCGCTGCTCTCCAGGGGCTACCCGCAGCGCGGCCTCCAGGCGGAAGGCGGCGGTGGCAGCGGAGACGGCGCCGCTGGCCGCCATCCGGACATGGGCGCGGTGCCGTATCCAGGGGAGGCTCGCCTCCCGACGGGGCGCGGGTGCTGCCGTGTGCGCCCGCGGCGGGATTGGCATGCTCCGCGACGGGGTGCACCCGCTGGAGAGCTGCCCGCGCGCCGCGGCAGCCGCGGGCGAGGCCGTCACTGGAACCTCCTGGGCGGGGCGTGCACCCCACGCGATCCTGGCCGGCCTGCGCGCAGGAGACGACGCGGAGGCGGGCATGGCGGTCGCAGCGGCGCTGGCGCGCGAGGTGCAGGCGGCGCCGGACGCGGGCGCGGCAGAATGGGTGGGGAAGAGACGGCGTACCCGTGGGCGGCCAGTGGGTGCTCCAACAGGCCCCGCGTCGTCGCGGATTGTTGGGGTGCTGCTGAGCTGGCCAGCAGTGCCATGGGAGCGGGATCTATCTCATCGTTGCTGTGTGCGCCGAGCCAGCCTGCTGGTCAGTGCCCGCGAGGACCCCATCGCGGCCGAGCGCGAAGGAAAAAGGAGGAGGACGCGGAGAAGGGGTTGGAATGGTGAGGGGATGGTGATGATGGTGCTGATGGTCATGTTGATGATGTTGATTGTGAGGGTGCTGATGATGCTGCTGCTGATGATGATGGTGGTGATGCTGCTGCTGATGAGGATTATGCTCATGATGGTGATGCTGCTGCTGCTGATGCTGCTGAAGATGCTGATGGTGAGGATGGTGCGGATGAGGGTGAGGATGAGGTTGCTGTGGAGGATGATTCGGATTATATAACATGATGGTCGTGCTGATGATGATGATGCTGGTCATGCTGATAGTGTGATGATGATGAGGAGGATGAGGAGGATGATGATGATGATGAGGAGGAGGATGATGATGATGATGATGATGATGATGATGCTGATGCTGATGATGACGATGCTGATGATGATGATGATGATGATGATGATGGTGATGGTGATGGTGATGGTGACGGTGATGGTGACGGTGACGGTGATGATGATGCTGCTGCTGATGATGATGATAATGATGATGATGATGATGATGATGATGATGATGATGATGATGATGATGATGATGATGATGATGATAATGATAACTGGGAAGAGGAAAACATATATCAGAAGGATAATATGTTTGCCGTCCCGCCCGCCCAAAAGTAACTCTTCCCTGTCGCATCCCGAGACATGTCGGTAGGGTGGGGCTGGGCGTTTCGTTTGAGACGTTCTCACCATTCATGATCCTTGCGCTGGCAGTTTGCATCAGTTTCGCGGGCTGAGGGTGGATGGTCTTCAATGTTGCTCTCGCTGTAGCGCCGCGCACACTTGTCTTACGAGTTCACAACAGCTTCGGTGATGGAGGGCGGTACATTTTCAAACTGTGGCTCTCGCTGTAGTGCCGCGCGCATTCATTTTAGTAGCTTGCATTCGCTTCAAGGATGGGGGGCGGCACCTTTTCAAAATGTAGCTTTCGCCCTGGCGCCGGGTACATTCGTCTGAAGCGTTTCAAGCAGCCTCGAGGCTTCTTATGGTTGACGTCTCGTAAACGGTGCTTTGGCACGATGTAGGCTGGTCAAGGCGCAACAGTTGAGTCGCGGTGTTGATGTCGTAGGAAGGGCTTCCTGGCATGATTCAGGATTGTCAGGACGCAACAGCAACGCTCTTTCCAGGCTTTTGAAATCCCACGAATGGTGTTCTGACACGGTTCAGGATTTTCAGACGTTTGTCTTCCAACGGGGCACTTCCGCCAGTGAGCATGACTCCGTGAAGGCACCTGTGAAGAGGGAATTTAGAGGGAGGGTCTAGTGCAATACCGTTGACAGGTCTTGTCTTTCTCCTCCTCCTTCTCCTTCTCCTGCCGCCCTCCTCCCTCTCCTCTCCTCTCCTTTCCTCTCCTTTCTTCTCCTCTCCTCTCCTTCCTTCTTCCTTCTCTCTCGCCTGCGGCACCATCCTGGCCACACTGTCGCTGATGGTCCCGACTCTGCGGCCCGGATGGTGCCGCAGAGCCTCGACCATCAGCGACCATGGCCTGCAGCCCTCTCCGTCCCGTTTGGCTCGGGTCCCTTTCCTCCCTCCCTCCCTCCCTCCCTCCCTTCCTTCCTCTCTCCTCTCTCCTCTCCCTCCTCTCTCCTTCTGTCTCCCCTGCGGCACCATGCTGGCTCTGGCCCCGGCCTTCCTTCCCCACCCAGTGCGGCGCACCGTGGTGCGCAGCGCTTCCACGCCGCCAGGCCGGCAGGCCTTACGCAGTCCCCCCTCTCTTCGGAGCGTGAATTACCTACCCCGCTTTCGCTTCCAGGCAAAACCAAGTCATACCACGCGCCCCCTCGTCAAGCGGCCTGACCAGTACAGGCCGCAGTTTGGCATCGCTTGGTATCTCTTGGAAGCGAGGGTGGTCAAAAGCGAGGTAGGTTTGTTTTCCCCCTATCTCTGTCCCCCTTCTCTGTCATGCCAGGGGGGCGGGAGCGCGCGCACGCCGGGATCCAGAAGCCCAGGCAGCACAGCAGCTCTATGCATGCCTAGAAAGGTTCGGGCAACTCTTGCCCGCAGGAACCTCCTTCGGCCTCGGGACCCGACCCTTGAGGAATACGCAACGTCCCCACCCACGAGGCTCGAACATCCAATGACGGAGTGACGACCGACTCAAGCCTGGGGGGGTGAGGAATGCGTCGACTTAGGCTGTAGGCCTCTCCGAGGCCTGCTCCTTGGAGTGGCAAGACCTGGAAGTGGATTCCCTTCGCAAGCCGCAGCTCTGCCTGACCCAAGCCTGAAGTGTGTCTGCACGCTGGCACCGCTTCCCGTGCAAAAGGAAACGGCCGGTCCAAGTTCGAGCCTGTGCAGTGATACTTGCACTATCTCGTGCCACTGAAAAAGTCACGGCTGGAGACGGCCAACGCTCCCAGCGGCAGGAGGCTCCGCCGCGGGAGCTGGGGCCGACTCTGTGAATGATCCCCATACCTTTCCCACTCTCTCCTGTGCCGCTACCCCTTCCGGCTCGCAGGTACTGACAAGCACTCATGATTGTAGGACTTGTTGAGAGGGGTCAGGTCTTCATCATCGTCGTTCATCCACTGCTACCGTCTGTGCCAACGGATACTCGCGAGGGGATCGGCCCGTCGGTCAACCTTCTCTTCACATCGCCGTTTCTTCAGGGTGCAGCTCGGGCGGGAGGGCAATGCGCGATGGGAGCGAGGCTCCGCGTGCGCAGTGCTTCTCGCATGCCTGCGCCTCCTCGGGCCCCAGCTGTGAGGCATCCAATTCGAGATCTGGCGCAACGTCGGCCGTACCTCCACCTCCGCGCGAGTCATGGATGTCGGCCTCGTGCAGCCACCCACGGAGCCTGTCGAGCCAAAGGGCAACGTCTTCAGCCCTGCGTTCGCAGGCTGTACACAGACCTCTTGCTCCTCTGGACTTCCCACAGACGGGCCCCAGCCTTGGTTAACTTGTCGGCCAACTGGCTGCCCCGAAGCATCCAGAGGTCACCGAGCGACGCGGTCTCGGAGAGCTTCCTGTGGGCCTTCGCTTTGTGCTCGCCAGAGGAGGCCCCAAATTTGTCCCACCAGAGCTACCACATGTGCCTACGCTCATTCCTGGGATCGAGGGCCTTCGTGGAGCTGCGTGCGCAACTGGCCGAACCTGCGCAATCGCTATAAATCTTCGAGGGTGACACCGTCGCTCCCTCCCGATGGGGGCTCTGAAAACTGAACCAGCATGAGAACCGCGCGATCTCCCCCGTCCCGCGCCCACTGGTCGGGCCTCCAATGCCTCGGCGCCACCCCATACATGCAGGCGGCGAAGTTGCCATCGCGATCTACTTGCACTGCTGACAGGCCTGCTTGCTTGCATGAGCCGTACTCCGTGCTAAAGGCCGAGCCGTCAACGAGCGTGGGCCCTCCCCCAAGCCACCCAGGATGGGGCCCCGACGAGTTGCGCGCAGTGCTCCCCAGGAGCCTGAGGTCGTCCGACGCATTTTTCAATGGAGAGGAACACCGCGGCAACAGGCTCGGCTTCAGCCCCCCCCAGCTTCCGCACTCGGCTAGCCGCCGCCCCGACCGAGTGGAGAAGGGCAGTCCGTCTGAAGCTGTCAGAGCACGAAGAAAGAGTCCAACGGTGGCGCAAAGTCCCCGTGCAGCCGCGCCTCCTGCAGTCACCAGACATGGACCTACCCGTAGCGGAATAGGCGGTGCTGGGGCCAGAGGGTGCCCGACACCAGGCTCCACGCCAGATTCCCACCGTGCTTGCTGATCACTGGCGGCCGGAAAAGGCTCTCGGGGGGCTTCCAGTTCAACTCTCAGCGCCAGCTCTGGTACCTGCTCCCCGACACAACATCATTCGCCGCAACAGGCAAGGCTCTCACAGCCAACACACCATTGTCTGGAGAGCTCGAGACTCATGAGCTCGCCCAGGGGTTCTACAAGCTCCGTCGCCGACTGCATCCTGGGTCCGATCTTGACCATAATAAGATGGAGCACCTGGGCGTGGTTGCTGCGTTGGCTCCAGGGGCACCTGGGTCTCAAGATGCCTCTAGGCTGCTCCATAACAGCTTCGGTCATGTGCCTGGCTGGTAGGGCGGCCTCGAAGCGCATGGCCCAGGCGTGGGCCATTTCTTCATGCGCTCTGACGGGGTCCCCCCACACTCTTCTGACCCGGGAGCTCTCCCATCGCACCGCAGGGCGCCGGCATTTTTTTCCGTCGCAGCACGGCGAGAGCAATCCGCGCAGGCGCTCGCAGTAGTCGGAGGCACACCACTGCCTCACTGTCGGGATGCAAGAGGGGGGGCGCGGGGAGGCAGGGCGGCCGCGGAGGCAGCGCACAGGGGGCGGGAGGGCCCTCGCAGGAGGAACAAGCTCATGGCGAGCCCGCTGGCGCGGCCAGCCGGGGCCGCGGCGCTGGGGCAGTGGGTACGGGGCGACGTCGAGGCCACATCCAAGAGCTTCAGCCAGGGCTGCAGGCGCTGAGAGCGCGGGGGGCAACGTGCCAGTGGTACGCCATTGCAGGAGCTCCGGGGGACGGCCAGGAACGACTGGCACATCTGGTTGTTCGTCACATGGCCGAGCTGCATCAGGCTTTGGTGCGCCGGGCCGTCGTCTGCTGGATGTGAGGCCAGGGCCATGCCCCAGCGGCAGCGCTCGGTGCCCTTGCGGGGCTGCGCCGAGGCGGGCGCGGCAGGGGAGGGGCCAGTGCATGTCGAGGTCGGCTAGTCATGTGGCTGCAGGGCCCCAGGTGGCGGTGGCGGGCGGAGAACTTCTGTGCATCCTCTCGGCCGATGCTTCCGCCGAACGTGAGACGTGCACCCTGCTGGCAGCATCTTTGCTCTTTTGATCCTTTTGTCCTGCTTGACCACCGATCGCAGGGCCGCCTCCGCCGAGGCTTCAGATGCCCCCGCTGCGCGCGAGGTTCCAGGGCTCCGCCTGCATCCGGCCCGCTCCCGCGATCATGGTCCCACAGTGGAAACGCATTCCACGAAACACCCTGCTTGCCTTCAGGGTGCCTTGGGTTTCTTGGGTTTCGATGGTTTTGCTATGGGAAGTGTGACGTTCCCACACCGCAAATCAATGTTCCCGGGGTCGCAGGGTTGGGTTTCTTGTGGAAGGCTTCTTGTGGACGAGCTCCTACTGTAGAGCCAAGGCCTGGGCGAAACTGCCCGTTGTGAAGACATGGGCCGCCTGCGGCTGGGGCCGTGCGCCGCTGCCGCGGCAAGCGACCCGAGCAAATCCGCCGCCGCCCCGCGCGCCGCGCGGCGCGCGCGGGCGCCCCCCCGCAGGCCTTCGAGCCCACGGGCCAGGTCCCGACCGATGCCCAGGTGGGCCGGACAGGGGCGAGGGAGGGGGAGGAGGAGGAGGAGGAGGAGGAGGAGGAGGAGGAGGAGGAGGAGGAGGAGGAGGAGGAGGAGGAGGGAGGAGGAGGAGGAGGAGGAGGAGGAGGAGGAGGAGGAGGAGGAGGAGGAGGAGGAGGAGGAGGAGGAGGAGGAGGAGGAGGAGGAGGAGGAGGAGGGGAGGAGGAGGAGGAGGAGGAGGAGGAGGAGGGGAGGAGGAGGAGGAGGAGGAGGAGGGGGGGAGGAGGAGGAGGGGAGGAGGAGGAGGAGGAGGAGGAGGAGGAGGAGGGGGGGGAGGAGGAGGAGGATGTGGTGGTTGGGGGGCTAACTAAGTAACCTCAGCCCTCGGGACCTCGTCCTGTGGGCCCTGGGATCCCGCCTCCCTTCTCCCTTAGGTCTCGCCCCTCTCCTGGCGGGGGTTCTTGGGCCCTCTCCTCTCCTTTGGTCTCTCTCATTTGGTCTCTCTCCTCTCCTTTGGCCTCTCTCCTCTCCTCTGGTCTCTCTTCCCTTCTCCTTTGGGCGCCCTCCTCCCTTCTCCTTTGGTCTCTCTCCTCTCCTTTGGTCTCTCTCCTCTCCTGTTTCCTGAGGCCAGGTCTGGTGGCGCGCGCTCGGCCAGCGGGCCCTGCGGGCGGGCGCGCGCGCGCTCGGCTGCGGCGGACGAGACCGCTGCGTGGCCGCCAGCGCGTGGGGAGGAGGAGGAGGCCGAGGAGAGAGGAGGATGGGGAGGAGGCGGAGGAGGAGGAGGAGGAGGAGGAGGAGGAGGAGGAGGAGGAGGAGGAGGAGGAGGAGGAGGAGGAGTGCGTGAGGGGGAGGAGGCCGAGGAAAGACAAGGATGGGGAGGAGGAGGAGGAGGAGGAGGTCAGACAAGAGTGAGCCCAGGGAACGCCAGCGATGCTGCAATGCACCCTCCCGTCCCAAGTCCCTGGGCCCAAGCTCGCTCAGCCACTGCCCTTCACCACGGGAGGCGCCTTTTGAACGAGGAGAGCCTCATGGGTAAGCCATTCAAGTGCGAGACCCGTTCTGACAAGGAACCGCCTTCTCTCTGCCCGCCAGCCATCAGAAGCGCCAGACGCGCCGGGGGGTAAAGGCATACAGGGTAAAGACAATGTCCAGAGAGAGAGAGAGAAAGAGAGAGAGAGAGAGAGAGAAAGACGTTATGTTTTCCAATGCTAGTTGCGTGGGGTAAGACGGAGAGGCGGTCCTGATAAAGGCATTGCTATATCTGCGAGATGGTTCTATATGTTTGACTTCTAAATGCTTCGCGTGTCCCAACCGGCTCGTCTAGAATTGATGCCCAGGCGAGTTGCACATACCAGGGAAGTGTATGGTTAAGCAGTGGGGCAGCCGTCAGAACGAAACTCGGGATCAGCCTGAGAAGACCCGGGAGTCAACAATACATGTTTTCTCTGATCTTTCGATCTGGAAGCCTCTTGGTTCTTGAGGGCCCTCTGGGGGCTCTCTTGGTGCCCTTTGAGGGGGTCTTGGGGGCTCTCTTGGGGCGATCCTGGAGGCCATCGCTAAAACAGGGAGAGTAATCAATTCGCTCCCCGCCCCGTCGGAGGCCGAGACATCGCCTCTTGGAGCTTTCCTGCGGTGCTCTTGGGGCGCTTTAGGGGCGCCCTTGGAGGAATCCTGGGGCCCTGTTGAGCCCCTCGTGGGGCTCTCTTGGGCGATACTTGCTGGAGTCGCCTGGAGGCCTCGAAAGCCTGTCGGAAGCGAAAGCACAGGAGGGTCACCACCACTGATCTTCTGTAGGTTCTGGAAGGATGTCGGCGTCTCGAGGTCGTCCTTGGTGATGTTGGGGCCTCTTCAAGGCATGTTTGGGAGCTATTGAGAGCCATCCTGGGCTATCTTGTGCCGTCTCGGGTGCCATGACAGACTATTTTCAGGAGGGGAAGGAAGCGCATGGGCACGGTTCATCGTCGATACCCAGGAACATATGGGAAACTACGGGAAGGGGGAGGAAGACGACACTCCAGAAAATCTGGGGAACCTGGGGAATCCTGGGATTTGTGTGTGTGTGTGTGTGTGTGTGTGTATGTCTGTGTGTGTCCGTGTGTGTGTGTGTGTGTGTGTGTCTGTGTGTGTGTATGTGTGTGTATATAGTTGTTTGTGTGCCACTGGGCCCCTCTATATTTGGGGTCATCCTGGAGCGATCTTAGGCTCTCTCGGTCCCTCCGGCGACCCGCGCCCCCCCCGCCCCGTCGAGACCCGGGGAGAGGGGGGTAATTACAGTCGGGGCCCTGAAGAAGGAACCCTTTTCGTTGGGGAGGGGCTCGGTGTTCCTTGGTTGTTCTGCAGTTTGCCTTCGGTTTTCCTGAGGGTTCCCACGGGAGATGGAACTTCAACTTATGGGAGGGAGGGGCCTCGTTCCTTATTTAGGGTTCCTTAGGTCAACGCCCCGACTCTAGGGGGAGAGGCGAGCCTCTCCCCGAGGGGGCAGGCTGGGGTTGGAATCGCCAGCTCGCTAAGCCGTCTGCGCCCAGCGGGCTGGCACGACGGTGCCCCAAGAGCGAGAGAGCACAGTCTGAAAGGAGGAGCGCCCACCATCGGCGAGCAGGCCGCAGCATGTCGCCCTGGTGGCCATCCTTTTCCTAGACGCCTCAAGCGAGCGCCCCTCAGGAGGAAAAGAAACACACAGGCACAATTAATTAATCTTCGATTCCCCAGAAAACATGGGAAAATATAGGAAGTGGGGGGGGGGAATACAGAAACCCAGAACATATAGGAAAATATGGGGAAAAGTTTTATGTGTGTGTATTTATTTGTGTGTCCTGGGGCCCCTTCAGCCCCATTTGACAGGGAGCCGCCCTCCCCCATCCTCGCGCCTGCTGGACGATTTGGATGCAGCTGTGCGCGTCGCCACGGCGAGAGTCTCGCTTTAGCGCTCCAGCCTTCTCACCTGGCATCGCTCGGACGTGTGTATTTTTCCTTCGGCGAGGACCATCGAGGAGCATCCTTGTTCATTTGGCGAAAAACCACGCACGAAACCGAAAAAACACAGGGAATGGACGTCCGAGCGATGGCGAGCTCACCGCTGCAAGCCTTCGGGCAAGTCTGTGCGGCGCTCGCGCGAGATTCGAGCACGGCCCTCCATCCGCTTGTGCAGCTGCTGGAGTTTTCAAGGCGAGAGTGCCGGGCGCGAAGGCCAGAGCCACACTTGAAAGCCGTTCGTCCTCTACCCGTGCAGCGTTTGGGACTTTAAGCTTCATATTCCAAGATGGTGAGCCGGTCTGAGGCATCTAGTCTTGTTCTGCGGCAGTGGCAGAGGAGGAGGAGGAGGAGGAGGAGGAGGAGGAGGAGGAGGAGGAGGACGACGCTGCCACCCGTTCGCTCGAGATGCTGAGGCAGGGAATCGACCCGAGCACCAACGCCTCCTTTGGGCGCAGTGTTCCTCTCTGGCGAGAGAGGATGGCTGCGCACTCAGGTTGAGTGGTTTTCTCAGCCAAGCTTCTGCGCTGCCTGTGCGAAGCGGATGCTTGGCCGAACTGGAACTGGAACAGGAGGAGGAGGAGGAGGAGGAGGAGGAGGAGGAGGAGGAGGAGCAGGAGGAGGAGGAGGTGGTGGTGTAGGAGAGGGAGGAGGCAGTTGAGGATGATAAGGTCGAGCAAGCCTTCATCCTCTTCCCTTCCCTCCCTTCCCTCCTCCCTCCACCTCGTTCTGTCCCTCCTCCCGCACCTCCCCCTCCCCCTCCCCCTCGCCCCTGGGGAGGGGACAAGGTGGAGGATGAGGAGGGGGAGGAAGAGGAGCGGAGCGGTGCGAACGGGAGTACGGGGATATGCGAGGGGGAGAGGCGAGGGGGATGGGAGATCTGGAAGGATTGTTCCAGCGTGGATGGCGGAGGTGTGGAGGGAAGCTGAGGGAAGAGGCCTGTGCGGGGGGAGGTGAGGTGCCGCATGAGGATGTGTGGTGGGGGGAAGGCGATAGCGGGGGATGATCGGGGAGGAGGAGGAGGAGGAGGAGGAGGAGGAGGAGGAGGAGGAGGAGGGAGGAGGAGGAGGAGGAGGAGGAGGAGGAGGAGGAGGAGGTAGGAGGAGGAGGAGGAGGAGGAGGAGGAGGAGGGAGGAGGAGGAGGAGGAGGAGGAGGAGGAGGAGGAGGAGGAGGAGGAGGAGGAGGAGGAGGAGGAGGAGGAGGAGGAGGAGGAGGAGGAGGAGGAGGAGGGAGGAGAGGAGGAGGAGGAGGAGGAGGAGGAGGAGGAGGAGGAGGAGGGAGAAGGAGGAGGAGGAGGAGGAGGAGGAGGAGGAGGAGGAGGAGGAGGAGGAGGAGGTAGGAGGAGGAGGAGGAGGAGGAGGAGGAGGAGGAGGAGGAGGAGGAGGAGGAGGAGGAGGAGGGAGGAGGAGGAGAGAGGAGGAGGAGGAGGAGGAGGAGGAGGAGGAGGAGGAGGAGGAGGAGGAGGAGGAGGAGGGAGGAGGAGGAGGGATCCTGGGAAGCCCAGGGGTCCCAAGTCCTGCGTCCTGCCGCTGCCGGGGGACCGCCCTCCCCGGAGCGGCGAGCGGCCGGCGGGCCTGCCGCTCGGGCGACGCCGCGCTCTGTGGCGTCGTGCTCTACCTTCTGCAGGAGGGAAAGGATTGGGAACCCCCAAACCGGGTGGTTCTCACGATCCTCGCCCTGCTGCCTGCGCTCTGCATCCCTCTCTGCCACTTCCTCGCTGCGTCTCCCCCCTCCTTCCTGGAAGCTGCCATGCGTGCACATGCCGCCACCGTGCGAGGCCCCCGGGGGGGGGGCGGAGACAGCAGCCACCATGGTAGACGACTGCGAGGGCCTCTACTTGGGAACCCCCAAACCGGGTGGTGAGATACCAGGTGGCGACCTGGAATCCCCCAAAAAGGTCACCGCTGGGTTTGGGGACGCGGGGTCACCACCGGGTTTTGTGACTCCTGGACCCACCAGTGTCCGGGACATCCTCGGAGAACCGGACGAGTCCCCAAACCGGGTGGTGACACCAAATCGCCCGAGACTCACCGCCAGGTGTTGTCACCACCACGTTTGGGGACTACCATAAGAAACACACAGACACAATTCATCGTCGACTCCCCCGAAAATATGGGGAAATATGGGAAGTGGGGGGGAAGACAGAAACCCTGAACGTATTGGAGAATAGGGGGATTCCTGTTCTTAGTGTGTATTTATGTGTGTGTCCCAGGGCCCCTTCATCTCTCTTGGCTGAGAGGAGCCTGTGCTTCTGAGGAGCCGCCCCCCCCCTCTCGGAAGCCCCCCGCCTTTTTGGAGGCCCCCCCCGCCCACGCCCGCCTTCTTAGAACGCGACGTGGCCTTCTCGGGAGGGTCCCGGAGGCCTCGCACAAGGCTTCCTGGGCTTCTACGAAGCCGCCCGCCTTCTTGGAAAGCGTCCCCCCCTTCTTGGAAGCCCCCCGCCCCCCCCCGCCCCCGTTCAAACATAGTTGAAAAAACAGTCTGGGGACGAGTTCAGGACTATTTCGGTTTACGCTCGAGCATGTTGGAAGTATTTTTGACTTTCGTCCAAGATCCGCCTGTACGGAGACACGCCCTACCTAGGATAGCAGGGCGCCAGAAGGGCGTGCGCAGGCCTCTCCAGGAACTCTGGAGGCTCCCGGAGGGAGCTTCCGAAGGAGCTTCTGGAGAGCTTCCAGGCCGACGTACTGGGCGACGCTTAGAAAAATCCTGCCAGAACACGCTGCAAGCTCAGGCAGGCTGTGCCGGGGGTTCCTGCTGGACGCCGGAAACAGCTTCGGGGCTACCCTGCGGCTCCGGCTTCTTAATCTGAGACCTTCTTAGCTCTCAACGAGCTATCCGGGAGCATACAGAGATATGGTGAGACAGTTTAAGGACATGTCCTGCAATGGACCCGTTTTAAAACAAGGAAGCATGTCCTCCATCCGTCTACGGGCTGCACAGGGGCAACGCTGTTGGCTTACACACCATGTTGAAGAAAGCATGTGCCTCTCATCCGTACAACTGTCTCACACTTTAAAAGTGACTTTTGGAATTTCGGATCCAAGACTTTAGGGAAGCTTCATGCGATAGCCACATTTTGAAACCGAGCTGGTTTCAATTCTTGTGGCTGTTGGAAGCTTTCAGGAAAACTCTTCGTGGCGCTGATGGCGAGAGACATTTTGAACACGAGCTGGCCTCCATCCTTCAAGCGGTTCGATTTGTTTGAGACGGATGCGCGCCGCGATAAGGTGAGAGCCGCATTTTGGAAACGTCTGGCGCCCCATTGTTTGAAACTGCTGTAATCTGTCAAGGCGAATGTGCGCGGCGCTCAGGCGATACCTGAATTTTGGAAAAGGACGGGCTCTATTCTTGCTGTTCAAGCGCAACGCCGGGCCCAGCCAACGCCAGACCCAGTCAACGGATATGCTTGGTGGTGCGACGAACGAGGGAATCTTTGGAGGCGTTGGACGACGAGAGTACGAGAGTGGAAGGAGGAGAAGGAGGAGGGGGAAAGAGGAGGAGGGTGAGAAGGAGGGGCAATCAGGATATCCTTGACGCTTCGCGAACCCACCAGCCCATCCAGAAACCATGCTCAGGGGAGCTGCATTTATCAGAGAAGCGCGGGACCACGCGTTGGAGCTTTGGAGGAGGGGCAGCCGTCGAAGCGAAGATCGGGATCAGCCTGAGCAGGCCCATGAGTCAACCACACGTGCATTCGCGGATCTTTCGATGTGGGAGCCTCTCGACAGCTTACGTGAGCCCTCTTGAGGCCTTTTTGACGACGGTCGTTGGGGCTCTCTCGGGGCCTCTTGAGGGCTTTAGGAGCCCCCCTGGGGCCATCTTCGAGTCAATCGACCAAACACGAGGGAGTTTCCAATCACGGCACCCCGTCGGAGGCCGACGCATTGGCGCTCCTGGGGCGCTCTAGGAGCGCTCCTGGGGCCGTCGAGGAGTGCTCCTGGGCCTCTCTCGGGGCTCTCTTGGGCCACACGGGAGCCATCTTGAGGCCTCAGCGCCCATCGGAAGCGAAACGGCGAGACGGCAACACACACACACAGATATCTTTACGTGTCGGAATGGATTTAGCTTCTCGGGGGGATGGCGTCCTTGGGAGGCTCCGTGGCCGCGCGGAGCCTCTTGGAGCCATCTTGGAGGCCATCTTTTTGGATGCTCCAACCCCTCGCAGGGGAGGGGTTCTACCAGACCCAGGGAGTGGGTAGGGTGAGAAGTAAAACTCTCCCCAGAGGGGAACCAGGATGTCGGAAGAACTAACTCCCTGAAGAACCTACGTCCAGAGTGCCGGTGGCAATTAACGAGGAGGAAGAGGAAACTCAGCAGGAGAGGGAGGAGTAGTGGGAGGGCGGGTGATGAGGAGGAGGAGGCGGCTATTGTCTGGCAGTGGTCTTCCGCTCTCCGCCCTCCAGACCGTGAGGCGAGATGCAATAGCGCTCCTGCTTCATCGATCTTGCTGATCACTCGCCATGCAGAATCTGTAGCACCCCGCAGTTGCGGATAAGAGTGAGGGGGCGGGCGCGGGGTGGGTCGCGTGAGGGTCGCGTGTGGGTCGCGGG
>CAUYUJ010016407.1:0-20000 GCA_963575745.1 Prorocentrum cordatum | reverse complement strand
ATGCGAAAGCCAGATTTTGCAAACGGCCCGACCTCCATCCGTGAAGCCGTTGCAACTTTGAAGCTTCAGGGTCATGAGTGGTGGGGAGGTCTCGGGCGAAACGCCCGGCCCGCCCTACCGACACGTCTGGGGGTGCGACATGTAGGAGCTATCTGTGATCAGACGGGGCGGAGGAGGAGGTGGTGAATGAGGAGGAGGAGGAGGAGGTGGAGGAGGAGGAGGAGGAGGAGGAGGAGGAGGAGGAGGTGGAGGAGGAGGAGGAGGAGGAGGAGGTGGTGGAGGAGGTGATGGAGGGAGGAGGAGGAGGAGGCTCCCCGTGCGGGGGAGCCCGCGGATATGCGCCCGGTGGCGAAGGCTGGGAGGGCCACCTCGAGGCGGCCGGCGGCGGCAGCGGCGAGGGCTGGGACGGCCGCCGGGGCCGACCGAATCTCTGGGCGTGTACGTGGGAGCCCAGGGAGCCCCCGGCGGCTCCAGGCAGGAGTCGGCCACGCGTACGAGTGACCCTTCGAGGGAGGCCAGCATGGGTGCGGGCCCATCGCCGCCAAGGACCAACACCACCAAGATCTCGGGGATGGCCGTCCCTTGCAGCCGGTGGTCATGGAGTGCCCCGCCGTTTCTCTCGTCCCACTGAAGCGGCCCGCAGCTGCCCCACGAATGGTCCGCTACTGGCCCGCTCATGGCTTACTAATTGCCCAGCTAGTGGCCCCGCTAATGGTCCATTGATGAATTTGGCCCACTAATGGCCCACCAATGCATTTGACCCACCAGTGACCCACGATTGGCCCACTCATGACCCGCGAGTGACTTTTGACACACTGCTGACGCACTCATGGTCTTCGAATGGCTCGCGTCTCATCTTTCTTTCGCGTTGTCTGCCTGGGGGAGGCAGGATTTGTCCGCTCCAGCCGGCGCCTACAGTAAGCAGCAACGTAATCGTGGCGAAGCCCGAAGCCGTCCTCCCCGACTGGCGTTTCGGCCACGTTCGTGGGACTGCCTGGCGACGGTCATGATAATTGCCAGCTCACTTCGCGGTCCGCTCAAATCTCCTGCTCCTCAAAAATATATGTCTTTCGCGGTGTCGCGACTGCTGCAGATGCCATCAGTGCCAAAGCAGGCGGTCATTAGCGTGCCATTAGCCAGGTCCGAGGGCATTGTGAGGCAGGGCCCTTCATGACGAGATCGGAGCAAAAACGCGGGATCCGTGTTGGCGCAACCTGGCTTTTGTGGGCAACCGTTGCCGCGGAGGCGTGGCGTAGTCTGGCACAGCCCTGACTCACATAATTTGTGCCATGGTTTGTTTTGTAGGCGGTGGTGTTGTATACGCACTGGCCTCGCAACAGGGGTCGCTCCAGCACTGGCTCGCGCGCTTAGGGTTTGTTCCCCCACTGGCCCCCCAGATCCGCACAGCAAGTGCCACTCTTGCCCAGGGCCACTCTTGCGTGCAGCCGGAGGCGGGAGGGGGTAGTCGGAACGAGGAGTGGAGTCGGGAGGTGGTCGGACACGCAGGGCCGCGCGGCCTATCCAGCCGTACAGGGCACGGGATACCTACTGTGCCTCTTCAGTGACGCCAGGTCTGGCTGGCTTTGTGCCGAAAGCTCGTGCTTTCGTCAGCGACCCGCTGAGGCGGCCGCTGCCTTTGTGCCGAAAGCGTGCCGCCTTGCGTGGAACGAGGCTTCATAGCAACCCGGGAGGCAGTAGGGTGGAGGGAGGAGGTGGGACGGTAAAAGGAATATGGGGTGGGGGAGATTGAGAAGGATGTGAGAGTATGGAGTAGGGAGGGAGGAGATGATGAATGACAAGGAGGATGGATGGATGGATTGATGGATGGATGGAGAGAGGGAGGGAGGGAGGCAGGGAGGGAGAGAGGAGGAGGAGGTAGAGGAGGGAGGCTGGATGATGGAGGGAGGAGGCAGGCAGGATGCGGGGAGGAGGAGGAGGAGGAGGAGGGAGGAGGAGGAGGAGGAGCAGGAGGAGGAGGAGGAGGAGGAGGAGAGGAGGAAGAGGAGGAGGAAGAGGAGGAGGAGGAGGAGGAGGAGAGGAGGAGGAGGAGGAGGAGGAGGAGCAGGAGGAGCAGGAGGAGGAGGAGCAGGAGGAGGAGGAGGAGGAGGTGGATGAGGAGGAGGAGGAGGCAGGGGGGCGTCCCTCGATCTCTACCTGTATCAGGCTGTCCCTCGCTCCCCCCCCCTTGAGCTGCTCCTGAGTTTACGGCTGGCCCAGGCCAAGTCGCCATGGCGAGCGGCCAGGAGGGTTGGGAGGGCGCTCACGCGCTGCCCGGCGGCGACCAGGCATGGGACAGGACAGCGCGCTTTGCTTTTTTGTGTTCTTACTCGTCTTCCTCTTCACTCCTCGTCCTTCCGTCCTCCTCGTCCTCCGTTCCTCTCCTCCTCCTCCTCCTATTCCTCCAGCTCCTCCTTCTACTGCTCCTCCTCTTCCCTCCTACCTCCTCTTCTCCTCTTCTCTCTTCTCCCTGCTCCCCTCCTCAACGGTCCTCTCCTCTTTCCCTCCTGCTCTCGTCCTCCTCTTCCCCTCCCCCTTATCCTTATCGTCCTCCGCCTGCTTCCTCCTTCTCCTCCTGCCACCTCATCCTTCTTCTTTACCCCCTCCTCCACCTCCTCCTCCTCCGCCTCCTCCTCCTCCTTCTCGAGCGCATCAACTCCATCAAGACGAGAAGAAAACGAACGCTCATTACGGAAATGGCTGGTAACGACGGCACCAAGCACACGACTCGTCATGGCATTGCTGATGTATTCGCGACGTTCTACGAGGAGCTGTACAATTCTGCCAGCACCGTCGACGCAGCACCAAGCACGACCGACACCCACCCTTCACGGCGCAACAACTCGACGCAGCAATCTCGCAACTCAAGCTGGGGAAGTCACTGGACACCGAAGGGATCGCAGCCGACATGCTCAAGAAGCCATGCCCGGAACTTCAACATGCTTTTGCTGCAGCCAAACAACACCGTCCTCAAACCGAACGCCCCGACGCCAGCAAGCTGGAGGAAAACAGTGATCACAGTCATTCCCAAATCGGGCGACCTTTCCCTTCCACAGAATTACCGCCCGATCTGTATGATACCCACTCAATACAAGCTATTCAGTCGTCTGGTCTACAACAGATTACAGCCAGTCCTTTAACAATGCCAGTTTGACGACCAAGCGGGGTTTAGACTTGGACACAGCGCGCAAGACCACCTCGTCACTTTCAACATCCTGCGCGAACGAGCTTACGAATGGAATCAGACCCTGTGGATTGCTGCCGTAGACTTTAAGAAAGCGTTCGACACAATAGAACACAGCAGCTTATGGACAGCACTACGACGACAAGGCGTGCAACCCGAGTACGTCCACCTGCTCCAGAGTCTTTGCCACGATCAGAAGGCTTTTGTCCGCACTGGCTCCACCAGCAAACCTTTCAAGCTCAGACGAGGCGCGAATCAAGGAGACCCTTTGAGCTCACTGCTCTTTGACGCTCTACTACAGCACACCCTGGAACCTCTCATTCCGGATTGGCAGCGACGACGACGAGGAGTACAACTAGCGCGCACCGAGGAGTCTGTTCTTACCAACCTCCGCTTCGCCGACGACATCCTCCTGGTCAGTCAGACACTACCCCATTTGAAGACACTGCTTGGGAACTAAATCAAGGCAGCAGCTCCCCTCGGCCTTGAAATACACCCTGCCAAAATAAAGATCACGACGAACCGGACCGGGACCCGAACGCGATCGGGAAGAGTTGCAACCACGGACATTGAAATATTACCACCCACCAGGAAGTTGAAGTATCTCGGCCAGACCAAATGATTTCAAGACGCATCGACGACCGAGATCCAGCATCGCATCCAAGCTGCATAGGCGTGCTTCACAGGGCACAGACAATAACCAACGAGCAAGCGCTACCCTCTCAAGCACAGACTACGACTATACCGTGGCACCACCATACCCACAATGATGTGCGGCGCAGAGTCATGGACAATAATATGACCCTTCAAACAGCAGCTGCGTCGCACGCAGCGACGGATGATCAGGGCGATTATCGGGCCACCACAGCGACGCACGTCAGCAGCTTCACCAACGCATGCTGCCCCAGCGACAGGCAAATCTGACAACGATGATCTCGACGGCAACGCCTCCGACGACTCCAGCGACCACGACGCCTCCAGCGACCCGCCGACTCCATCAGACCCACCCCAAACAAGTGACGACAGCATCGGCCCACCCCACCCGACTCTGACACACCAGCAGGCGGCAGACGATGCCGAAGTCTGGTCGAGAACTCCTCTTTGTAGTGAGCGTGGTCGGGCGTCAACGCGTAGCACGCACTCGTACCAGGTCGGACCGCCAACAGCAATCTCGCATGAAACACCGCAGGACCAGGGACTCCACAGTAACGCACCAGCAGAAAAGGCTCCCGCCGTCAGCGCCGCCATCACCGAGCCCGACCCGTATTGCGAGACCTCACGAACGTCAACTGCGCCCTGGCCTGCTCCTCAAACGTGAGCTCCTTCGGCGATGCCGCCGCCGCCCGCCGCGCGATGACCTCACGTGTGGGCAAGCCCCGCACTGCTCCTGCGACGTAACAGCTCGCCAGCGCCACCGCCAGCCCCGCCGCCGCTATCGCCGCGGGCGAGGGGGCGCCGCAGACACAGGTCGCGGCGGGAGGCGGCGGGCACACGAAGCTCGGGGCGCACTCGGGGCAAGGTTTGGTGCCGCCCCAGAGCGCGAGCCCCGTGCTGAGCCCGCGCGCAACCTCGAGCGCCGCGGCGCGGGCCACTTGCATAGCCAGAAAAACTTGAGCCATCGTGGCAATGGCACGATGCAGCTCTCAAAGACGGCGTGCTCACACAACGCTGACAGCTTTCCCGAGCAAGCACATCCATGAGCATCAGCATCATGATCACAATCGTTGTCATCATCACCATCAGCATCAGCATCAGCATCATCATCAGTATAATGTTCATCAGCATGATCAGCATCACCATCAACATCATGACCATCACCATCATAATCAGCATCATCATCACCCTCATATCATCAGCTGCAGCATCAGCATCATCACCATCATCACCAACCCCATCACCATAATCACCAACAACATCAGCATCGGCATGATCGCCGTCACCACCACCATCACCAGCATCACCAACATCACCAGCATCACCAACATCATCAACATCATCAGCGCCATCATCATCATCATCATCGTCATCGTCATCATCATCACCACAAACATCACCACAATCAGCAGCCTCCTCATCATCACAATTATCGTCAGCAGCACCAGCATAATCATCAGCATGAGCACCATCAGCAGCAGCATCCATATCATCGTAATCATCACCATCATCATTAGCAACATCATCATTATCATCCTCGCCGTCAGCAACGTCATCATCAGCATCATCCTCATCGTCAGCACAGCATAAGCATTATCAGCACCACCACCATCAACATCATCATCATCATCATGAGCCGCCTCATATCATCATCAACCACCATCAATATCATCAATCTGCATCATCATCATCATCTTCACAACCATCATCGCCAGCATTGTCACCGTTAGCATCATCATCAACAACATGATTATCAAATCAGCACTAATCTCATCATCGCCATCATCACCAGCATGACCAATCTCATCATCACCATCACTCCCATCATCATGATGCTGGCTCTCTTTATGATCAGCAGCGTCACTTGCATCATCATCACCATTGTCATCTTCGTCGTCATCAGCATGAGCATAATCATCATCATCATCATCATCAGCATCATCATCATCATTATCATCATCACCAACACCGTCACCATGACATATGCACAATCACCACCACCACCACCATCTTCATCATCATCATCATCATGAGTGACCGTTTTCTTATTCATTGTTTTGCCGATCGGCGCGGGCCCTCGCCCCGACCCCACCCCTCCCCCCCCTGGAGTAGATGCGAGCTGTTTTCGGCGCCTTTTTCGAGCAGGTGGAGTCTCCCTCACACGAGGCACCGTTGCAAACAGTCGCATTAAGCAGAGGTCCAGAGCCAGACCCCCGGTCCCACCCCATCCGCCACGCATCGAAACGCGACGTTGACATCATCACCATCGTAATCATACTCACAGTCATCATCACCATCAGCAGCATCATCGTGGCCGTCGTCATCGCCACCACCATCATCATCATTGCCACCATCATCATTATCATCATCATCACCATCATCGCCATCCTCAACATCATCACCACCAGCATCGTCGTCGTCATCATCATCAACATCAGCATCACCATCACTTTCGCCATCGCCATCGCCCTCGCCATCGCCATCGCCATCTTCGTTAGCAACACCATCATCACCACCATCATTACATCACCACCAGTAGCATCCTCATCCTTCTCCTCCCCCTCATCATCGCCACCATCTATCATCATTAGAATCAGCATCATCATCGCAAACCGTATCAATATCACCATCACCATCGTCGTCACCACCCTCATCATCATCAGCATCATTATCATCATCGCCATCCGCATCATCAACATCAGCACCACCATCATGTTCATCATTGGCCTCCTCCCCGTCGTCGTCTGCATCCTCGTCCTCATCCTCCTCGTCATCCTCATCATCGTCCTCATCCTCCTCGTCATCCTCACCATTATCGCGCCGGGGCGTGTCGCACGAGCTTGGACCAGATGCAGTTCTACTACCTGGAGCGAGGATTCGAAGCTGGGCAGGCCGACGGTGCCAGGCGGAGACGCTGGGGGGCGGCCACTCGGCGGTGCACTTCGGCAGGGAGCGGGGCCGTCACCATCGGGCGCCAGCTGCGCTTGAAGGACGTGGCCGGCGTATTCGTACCGCCCAAGTCCATCCAGGAGCGTGCTGGGGGTCTCAGGGTGAAGAGTGGCAAGTTCGACGTCGTGCTGACCGTGGAATGTCCTCCACCTGGAAGCGCCATCGGGGAGGGCGTCGCGGCGCAGCAGGCTGCGGTCAAGGCTGCGCGCCCGTGAAGCGACTCGGTGGTCGAGAGCTCGCATATGCGTTCGCTGCTCGCGGTCGGCATAGGCTTGAACAGCGGCTTTGGTGCGAGGAGTGACGGTGTTCCTGTGGCGGAGGCTTTTGCGGGTGACCTTCACCTGGGGCGCCAGTTTCTGTGGAGGGATTGTGCGGGGCAAATGTTCCTCACGTGGTTTCTGTGCTCCCCGATCACTTGGTGGCGCGAGGGCGGGCCCGCTTAGTTATGTACCAACGGGGTGAAGAGTGCGATCGGCGATTGGTTCGTGCCGGAGGCTGCGTTGGGCAGCGTCTTCGGTTGAACGGTGAGTTGTTCCCGCGGCAGGCGTCTCCAGTTTATACCTGATCGACGTCTTCGGGATCAACTACTTGCCTCTGCTTTTCGTGCTTTGCTACGTTCTGGAGAAGCAAGACGGCGAGCGCACGAATGGAACTATCACCTGAGGCTTGCAGCGCCATTCGGGAGCACTTCATATTGTTAGCGGAAGGGATGGTTTCGTACCATGTCTTGGGGGCAAGTTCGCAGCTCATGCGGAGCAGTCTGCGGGCCTTTGCGGAGAGCCTTGCGTTGATGGTCATTGGCGCGCGACGGCGAAGCTGGTGCAGGCGTTAGGCCAGGAGTTCTTCAAAGGTCGCCCGTCCAATCGTCATGGCGCTGCTGCGGCGGGGCTGCAGGTCGGGGGGCGCCGCCTAGTGGCTGCGCGCGCGAAGGGGATGGAGATGGCGGCCGAACTCGGAAGGCGAGGATCGAACCTTGCGTTCGTCACAGTCGGAGGGCGAGGATCGGCAGCTCGACTCACTGAGGTAGCTCACGAGGCAGCTTCGGAGGTGAGCGAGGCGTCGTCGCGCTGGCCCCCGCAGCTCATTGGAGGCGGGCCTTGCGGAGGCAGCGGGGGGGCCAAATTTATGGAGCAGCATCGCATGGCCCGTCTGCTTGTCGAGCGAGCTCAGGGAGCGCGCCGCCCAGCGCTGCCCAACGCCCGGGTCTCGTCCGTCGGCTTTTTCTGCGACGGAGCGCATGGCGAAGCCGAGTTCGGAAGGCGGCATGTCGGCCATGCGGGCTGATCGAGCTGACCTTGACAGCTGGCGCTGTGCGCTGACTTCCCCTCCACCAGAAGAGGGGCGACTATTTCATGGGATTTGCTGAATCTGATCTGCGACGAACGGTCTGGGGCACGCGGGGGGGGGCGGGGCGCGCCTGTTGAGGTGCTGTTCTGTAGTTTGGGGCCTGGCCACTGCTCGTCGGCGCGGCGCCCTCTGACGGGATGCGAGCCTTTAGGGGCGATCGCTGGTCGATGCCTCTGCTGCCGCGCCAAAGTGCCTGAGGTGCTGCCGCGCGCGAGGCGGGCGGAGCGAGCGCCAGCCGCGGCGCGCTAGTCCGTCGGCTTCCGCCCGGGCAAGCGCGGGGGGCGGGGGGGCTTGGGCGGTGGGCTTCTCGCGAGCGCAGTCGGCGCGTCCTGGCAACTCTATTTCGGCGGCATCATGAGGGGGCCCCGCCGCCGCAGGGTCGAGATGCAAGTCGACCCATCCTGCCGCGGCTGCCCAGCTCATCGGCGGAGGGAAGACGCGATGCTGGTGACTTGCTGCGTCAGCGACCAGAGACAGCAGGGCGCGCGGAGCGTGCCTGGGCTGCTGGGCGCGTCGAACGCCCTCGCGCGCGCGCCGCTCGATTGGCTGGGCGAGGCAGTCCAGGGGACTGCTGAGCCGATGCGTTGGGAGATGTTCGAAGGTCGAGTGCGTCATTTTGTGGTGGAGGTGGAGATGTGAGGCGCGGTTGCGCTCCTCGCGCTCGGTGGCGGGGGTCTCGTGGGCGCGCGAGGCGCCGGGGGATTTTGCCGTGGTCTTCAGGGGGCCTATGCAGCGATGGCGCGAGGAGACCAGGGCGACTGCGGGCGTTTGACGCGCTCGGTCTGGGGCCGCGCGCGGGTTGTGCAGCGGTTCCCCAAACAGTGCTTGCGTTTTTTTTGTTGTCCAAAGGGGCTGGGCCGGGGGGTCGCTCTGGCCTCCGCGCGGCCGCCGTCGCCGCCTCGTCGCCGCCCGTCGCCTGGGCCCGCGGGCCGCCACTGCCGCTTAGTTGCCGCCCCCCGCCTCTCCGCCGCCCGCGTTATAATGCTTCGCGTGGCTTCGCATTGCGTAGCTTTCCTTTGCGCTGCGTGGCATTGCGCGGCGTTGTTCTGCGTTGCCCCGCGCTGCTTTGCGTTGGTCTGCGTTGATGTGCGCTGCTGCGCGCGACATTGCATTGGCTACCACTTGCGCCGTCTAGGTTCTCCTCAGAAGAGAGAATCGAATCCACCGCCCTCCCGAGGCCGGGCTCGTCCGCGCCCCCTTGGGCCGTGGGAATTGCTCGTGAGTCTGCCTCGTGATTCATTTTGCGAGTGAGCTCGCGCCATCCCTGGGGGGGCCTGCATCCCCGCCCCCTCGCCCCTGCCTCATAGTGCAATGCGCGCTCGTTTATCGACGCAGATCAGTTTCGGAGAGCCCCTGAATGACAAATCTGACATTGTCCGCGCGCGCGTCGTCGCGCGCGTGTTGGTACCCTCTGACAGTTAAGGTCTCGCAGCGATTTAAAATTGGTTTTCCAGGAACAACGCAAACGCCAATGTTGCCGTTTTAGATGCAAGTTTTTGGGAACAGAAGCGCGCGTTTATGCCACAATTCTTGGGTGCATCAAAAATAAGATATGATAATTCGACCGCGTGGGCCTGCGCGCTCGTTTTTTTTTTTTTTGGGGGGGGCGTCGCGATCCTGGCCAAATTGCATTGCGCGGGTCACTCGCGCGCGTCGTCCGCGCGCGCGTAGAATGCCTTCCTGAACTTTCATCGCAGACGCATGGGCATCGTTGTCGTCGCCAGCGTGGCCAGCATTTGCGCCCGCATTGGCATTGCCGTCGTCGTCATCATCGTCGCCGATGTCGGCAATATCACCATGTTGACCGCCGTATTCGACGTCGCCATGATCAATGCGCCGCGCCAGCCCGAGTCGCCGACCCGCGCTGAAGCGCCCGCGCGCCGGCGCGGCCTGTGAGACGCGCTGGGAAGCCCCCGACGGTCAATGCCGCCGCGGCCGCGTCGGCTGCGACAAACTAGGCGGGCGCTTTGCGCGCGCCAGCGTGGCGCGGAGTCGCGCCAGCCAGCGCAGCGCAGTCATCGCAATCGCCGCCTCGCGGGTTTTTGCAAATCAGTTCGCGGGCGGGGCGGGGCGGGGGAGGAGGTTGTGGGGCGGGGTGGCTGCGCGAGCAGTGGAGTTGGCAACTTCGAGTTCTGCAAGGTGGATTGCGCCGCTTTGATTTTCTCCCCCGTGCAAAATTGATTATGCCCCTTCGTCTCCGGGGCGAATGCGCCCCTGCCCCCTGGGGCGTTGCGCATTCCATGTCATTCTGCCTCATCGTTCATTTTGCATGTGAAGTCATGCCATCCCAGGCAGCGCCCTCGCCGCCCCCCTCGTTCGCTGCAAATCGTATATATCGCGCGCGCTCGTGCATCAAAACAGTAGATATTGAAGAGCGCCTGGGAAAACGCGACAGAGTCCACGCGCGCGCGCGTCGTTCCTCCGTCGGGGGGGGGGCCCGGCGCTTGTCAAGAAACCCAGAGTATGGAACGCGTCTGCGCGCTCGCTGAGCGGGGGGGGGCGGGGGCGCCACCCTTGTCGACTGATGTCATGCGGGCCGCTCGCGCGCGTCGGTCGAGCGCGCAAAACCTTTCTCGCTGACGCGCGGGCATCATGATCGCCGCCGGCGTGGCCAGCATCGACGCCGCATTGGCCTCGCCGTCGTCGTCGCCATGGTCGTCTCCGTCGCCGCTAATCTCAGCATCTTTTTTCCGCTGTCGTCGACGTCGTCGCGGCGCCGCGCCCGCCCGAGTCGCCGACCCGCGCCGAGGCGCGCGGAGAGGCCCTCGTCGGCCAGCGCCGCCGCGGCCGCGCCAGTTGCGCCAAACTGCCTGGGCGCTCTGCGCGCGAGCTTGCGCGCGCTAGCGCGGCCGCAGAGATGCGCCAGGCGGGGTCGCGCAGTCGTCGCATTCGCTGCCGCGCGGGTTTTGCAAGCCGCGTCTCGGGCGGGCGGGTGGGGCGATTGCGCGAGCACCCGGACTGACAACCACAAGTGAATGTCATTGCGCCGCGTAGATTTCGCCGAGTAGCTTGCGCCGCGTAGATTGCGCCGCGTCGCGCGCATTGCGCCGCTTGGATTGCGCCTCGTTGAGTGCGCCACCTAGATTGCGCAGCGTAGATGTAGAGAAAACACAGTTTGCCCCGCCCCCCGCTGGATAACATGCAATTTTCAGTTCGCTGACGATCTCAGCGAGCGCCACGTCAATCAGGCTCGGCTTCGGAAGCGCGTGCGATCGTCTAGGGGGCCAGCGCGTCCTCGCGCGTGGGTTGCCCGTGGGTGGCTTCCAGCAGTGAGTCGGCAAGCGCGAGCTGGTGTCGGGGCTGAGGTCCAATGAGAACCCGAAGTTCACATGCTCACAGATTTTGTGCCGCCCTGCGGCGGCGCGGCCGCGCGCGCGACATCTCGGGCGGCGGCGCGCGTGGGGCGGCGGCGCGAACGTCGAGATTGCGCGCCGCGTCGGCGCGCTCGACAATGGGTGGCTCGACGCGGGCAGGTTCTGGTGCTGTGGGGCGCCGCGGGGGCTTCGGGGGCGGCCGTTCCTGCGCCGGGCTGCGCGGGGGCGGCGCCGTCGGGCGCGCGCGCCCGCGCCCTCGCGGCTGCGGGGCTCAACGGGCTGGGCGCCCTGGCCCGCGAGAAGCCTTGCGCCCTCGAGAGAGGGGGCGGGGTGGAGTCTGTCGCGCGCGGCAGGCGCTGCGGTCGAGCGATCGTTTGCCCGAGGCGTTCCTCGGGTTCGACGAGGTGCTGATCGAGGCTTCGCTCGCGAAGGAGGAGTTGCCACGGGCGGAGATGGAGAGGCGATGCCGAGGGATGCGCAGGCGGAGCAGGGGGAGTTCGCGCGCGGGCGGATGGGCCCGATGGGCGTTGGGCGCGGCCGGTGCTCTGACTCGTTCGAATAATTGGTGGCGCGCGTGGCGAAGACCCGTGGTGGGTTTCATGGCCGTCTGTGCCCGTTGCGCTGCTGTGTGACTCCCACCCAGCGGATTGTCTAAGTTATTTAGCTTCGCGCCATGGGGCGCGGTGGCGCTCGCAAGCGTCGCGGGCCCTCAGGCGTTGCGAACCGCGTGGGTTGGTTGAGGGGTCGCGGGGCAGGGGTTCGCATCTCTTGCCTGTCCAGTGGGTGGGCTCGAGCAGGATCGATTGACTATTTTGTGCGACTGCGTCCGAGCTGAGCGACTCCCCGAGCCAGCGCCGCGCGTCGTTGAGCATCGGCGCCGCTCCGGCGACGCTGCCGTCGGCAGCTGGAAGGCGCGGTCGAGATGGCCGGGGCAGCGGGCGACGGCCCGGGCAAACTCGCGCCGATGGGGCCGTGTCCAACACCAGGGGGGGGGGCTCGCATGCGCTGGGGGCAAGGGCTTCAGGCGCTCTCTCGCTGTCATGATCGAGCAGCCACCGAGGCGCGTTCAGCGGGCGCGAGAGCTCGGGGGCTGCGCAGTCAATGTTTCTCCGTGCAAGCCATCGGCGCCAGAGAGATCGCGGAGATGTCGGGGCGGGCGCGCAACTCTTCGGGGGCGGCGGGGGCGGGCGGGGAAAGGCGCCTCTCGCGACTTTCCATGCAGGTGGACTTTCGCGGGATTGATCGAGGCGCTCACGGAGAGGGGGGGGGCGCGACGGGCGCCCGTGAAGCCGGAAGCATCGCGATGACTTGCCCGTGGGTGGGGGGGCGCGACGCGGAGGACAAGGTGGAGGTCACCCGAATGAGCCGAGTGACGCGGCCTGCGACACATATCAGAGAATCACCACTCACCAAACCACCCCAACCCAACCCGAAGGCTTCAATTTGCCCTCCATTTCCGGTTGGGATGGGGCGGGGAACATTGAAAAAACACATGAAACCCGTACCCCCCCCAACCCGAAATTCGGGTCAAATTCGGGTCTTCGGGTTGGGTTGGGGTGGTCTGGTAGGCAGTCAGAGAAGGGCCCCGTTTGTGATCCGCAACGAGGGGTGGAGGCCAGCCGCGATCGGACCGTGCTTTCACCTCGTGGATGCGGGGGACGCAGGGCAGGGCGCCTGCGAGTTTCCGTGAATGCGAGTTGCAGGATTAACGACGCAATCCTGTGAGCAAGTGAGCTCTGCTACCTTGAGGTCGCTTGCCCATCTTCCTACCTCCTCATCTGGTCTAGCGCGTTCTCCTCCTGCGCTGGCTCGCGTGTCCTTGGCAGTTTTTGGGGAGCATCTTGTCTGTGGGGATCGCGCGGGGAAGCCGGGAAGGGCCCGCTGGAACATGCCCATCGCGAGTGAGTGGTTGCGTGATCGTTTGCGTGCGAGGCTCGACTAGCAATGTCCTCCACCCAGCCGTCACTCGCGACTCTGTCGGCGGGCCGCTCCGCGGGGCAGATCCGCCCCGGGGTGCGACCCCGCCGCCGTGCCTTGACTGCAGGACGCCTCGGTTTTGAGAGCCGCCCGCCGCCGCGGAGATTTAGTGGACGAGGAGTTCCAGGCGGGGCTAGAGGGCTGGAGGAGTCCTTCATTATTTTGATCGCGACGCGTGGCTGGAGTGTTACAGGCGAGAGAGCCCACGCAGCCACGCCAACACCAGAGACAACGTAAAGGGGCTAACGGCGCTGAATGAAGCACCGACATTATCATCAGGTTCATCGTCGGGGTCATCATCATCATTCGCATCATCACCATCACCATCATCATCATCATCATCATCATCATCATCATCATCATCATCATCATCATCATCATCATCAGCAGCAGCAGCAGCAGCATCATTACCATTATCATCCCTATCCGCATCCTCATCTTCATCTTCATTTCCATGATTATCATCATCATCACACCCGCAGCCACCATCAACATTCATTCTTCTCATCCTCCCCTTTTTCATGTCCCCTCCAACTCGACAAACCACTCCTCGTGATGACGCCGACTGCGAAAAACACTGCTTTCGACATGGAGGTCGGTGGCCCGATTGCCCGTGCGCGCGACATTTCAGCACCCTGTAGGGGTTCAGTTCGCACCGGGTTTTGCTCTCTGCACTCAGGGGTCCGCGCCTGAACTGGCGGGCTACCAGACGCTGCCGTTCATGAGGCCCATGAGCGCCCCACCTCGTCCTCACCATCTTCCTCTGTTTCCTCGGCCTCCTCGCTAGCAGGGGCGGCCGGGTAGCCCGTTCTTACGTTTGTGCGTTGGCATAAAGATGCATGTGTGTATATATATATATATATATATATATATATATATGTGTGTGTGTGTGTGTGTGTGTGTGTGTGTGTGTGTGTGTGTGTGCGTGTGTATGCGCGTGTACGGAATTATGCGTATGTGCATGTGACAGCGTGGATACTTGGGTAGAGATGGAAGACTCGGGCGAGTCAACGGGTTACGTCCCCTCCCATTCCTCGTCCCATAGCAGCATGATCATCGTCCACGGCATTCAACTAGGCTCGCTCTGACATGCCTGTCGCAACGTGTTCCCCGCACGGTCTCAGTTTCACCCCCCCCCGCTTCCACGACATTTCTCGTCGCTTTGTTTCCTGACCCCGCTTCCCCTGGCGCGCGCCCCAGCTCAGCATGCGATTGCTACGATGAAGCTGCAAAGTCATGCCTCAAGCCACACTGCTGCGGTTGACAGCGGCTGCGGCGGGGAAGGCTGGGCTCAGCAGGCCACGCGGGTGCCAGCTTGATGTGGGGGGGCGGGGGGAGGAACACGCGTGTCACACCAGTGCGGCAAGGCGTGAGGATGGGCAGAAGTCGCCGGGGAGGCAGTGTGGAAGCCGTGGGGGCTCGGGGCCAAGAGGTCGATGGGGCCTTCGAGGCTCGAGCGAGGTCGGCGATAAAGCAAGGGCGACAGGCAACATGAAACCGCTGTGCAAACGAGGCGACCGTTGCGATCGAGTTGGGCTTGCGGTGGACGATGGGCCAGTGTTGCTGGATTGGGCACGCGTGCTTGGCCATGAAGCGGATACATACTAGCAGGCGTTGCATCGTCGGTCAGCATCCCCCCTTGGCGGGATTCGCGCGCCGGTGAGAGGCGGAGGCAGTTCCGATGCAAGAAGTCCGCGGGGATCTCCGAAAGTCTATGTGTGTGCAGTTTCTGTTCTTCTACTGAAAGACGAGGATTGTACATATGAGTTCTAGACCAATGAGGAGGGAAGAGGGATGATGATGATGATGATGATGATGATGATGATGATGATGATGATGATGAGGAGGAGGAGGTCCAGGAGGAAGAGGAAGCAAAGGAGGAGGAGCAGAAGGAGGAGGAGGCCGAGGAGGAGGAGGAGGAGGAAAGGAGGAGGAGGAGGAGGCAAGGAGGAGGAGTAGGAACAATGATGATGATGATGATGATGATGGCGGTGGTGGTGGTGGTGGTGGTGATGATGATGATGATGATGATGATGATGATGATGGTGGTGGTGGTGGTGGTGGTGATGGTGGTGATGATGCTGCTGATGATGATGATAATGATGATGGTGGTGATGATGACGATGATGCTGATGTTGAGACAGAGCGCTTTTTGTGGTCGCTTCTAGGTTCCCTTCCAGGTTCGGAACCCAGGGGGGGGGAAATGTCCCCCCCCGCCCCCCCAGGTTCGAAACCGGGGGGGAGGGGCGACGAGGCGTCATGCTCGGCGTCGTTGTCGGCGTCGTCGTCGTCGGCGTCGTGCGGCGTCGGCGTTGTCGTCGTGGTTGGCATGGCGTCGGCGTCGGCGTCGGCGGCGTCGGCGCAAGCTTCGTCGTCGTCGTCGTCGTCGTCGTCGTCGTCGTCGTCGTCGTCGTCGTCGTGGGCGTCATCGTTGTCGTCGTCGTCGTCGTCGTCGTCCTCGTCGTCGTTGTCGGCATCGGCGTCGGCGTCGTTGTCGGCGTCGGCGTCGTTGTTGGCGTCCTGCTCGACCTGGTCGGCGTCGGCGTCTGCGTCGGCGTCGGCGTTGGTGTCGCATTCGGCGTCGGCGTCGGCGTCGTCTGCGTCGTGTTCGGCGTCTTGCTAGGCGGCGTCGTCATCGTCATCGTCGGCGGCGGCGTCGGCGTCGGCGTCGGCGTCGGCGTTGGCGCCGACGTCGGTGTCGGCGTCGGCGTCGTGCTCGGCGTCGTGCTCGGCGTCGTGCTCGGCGTCGTGCTCGGCGTCGTGCTCGGCGTCGTGCTCGTCGTCGTCGTCGTCGTCGTCGTCGTCGTCGTGCTCGCCAGCGTCGGTGTCGGCGTCGGCGTCGTGCTCGGCGTCGTTGCCGGCGTCGTCGTCGTCGTCGTCGTCGTCGTCGTTGTCGTCGGCGTCTGCGTCGGCGTCGGCGCTGGCGTCGGCGTTGTCAGCATCGTGCTCGGCGTCGGCGTCGTCGTCGTCGTCGTCGCCGTCGAAGGCGTCTGCGTCGTCGTCGTGCTCGTCGCCGTCGTCGCTTTCGTCGTCGTCGTCGTTTTCGTCATCGTCGTCGTCGTCGTCATCGTCGGCGACGGCGTCGTGCTCGATGTCGTGGTCGGCGGCGTTGGCGGCGTCTGCGTCGTCGTGGTCGTCGTCGGCGTCGGCATCAGCGTCGGCGGCGTCGGCGTCGTCGGCGGCGTCGGCGTCGGCGTCGTGCTTGGCATCGGCGCTGGCGTCGTGCTCGGCGTCGTCGTCGGCGTTGGCGTTGGCGTCGGCGTCGGAGTCGTGCTCGGCGTCATGCTCGGTGTCGTGGTCGGCGGCGGTGGCGGCGTCGGCGTCGTCGTTGGCGTTGGCGTCGGCGTGGGTGTCGGCGTCGGCGACGGCGTCGGCGTCGTCGTCATTGTCGGCGGCGTCGTCGTCGGCGTCGTCGTCGTGCTCGGCGTCGTGCTTGGCGTCGTGCTCTTCGTCGGCGTCGGCGTCGTCGTCGTCGTCGGCATCGGCATCGGCGTCGGCGTCGGCGCTGGCGTCGGCGTCGGCGTCGGCGTCGTTGTCGTTGTCGTGCTCGGCGTCTTGCTCGTCGTCGTGCTCGGGTCGCCGTCGTCGTCGTCGGTTTCGGCTTCGGCGTCGTCTTCGTCGTCGTCGTCTTCGTCGTCGTCGTCGGCGTCTGCGTGGGCGTCGGCGTCGTCGGCGTCGGCGTCGGCGTCGTGCTCGGTGTCGGCGTTATCGGCATCGTGCTCGGCGTCGTCGTCGTCGTCCTCGGCGTCTGCGTCGGCGTCGGCGTCGGCGTCGGCGTCGGCGTCGGAGTTGACGTTGGCGTCGGCCTCGGCGTCGGCGTCGACGTCGGCGTCGTCGTCGGCGCGTCCTCGTCGTCGTCGCTTTCGAGCTCTCGTCTTCGTCGTCGTCGTCGTCTTGTTTCTCCCCCCCCTTCCGAGGAGGAGAGGTCATATACCTATACGACCGCCCTGCGGGCGATAAGGAGGGTGGTGGGGGGATTGAGATCAGATGCCCACCCTGACTGACCTCCAGCCTGTCACCTTGATCTCATCTCTCTCTTTTTCTCTGTCTCTCTCTCTCTCTGTGTCTCTCTCTCTCTCTCTCGCCCTCTCTCTCTCTCTCTCTCTCTCCCTCTCACATGGATTGGATTGGCCCGCCGCAGGCGCAGAAACAAATGAATTGATGGATTGGGTTGGATGGATTGGATTGGATGGGATAAGATAGGATGGGACAAGATGGGTTGGATAAGATAGGATGTATTGGATTGGACAATATGGATTGGATCAGATTAGCTGGATTAGATAAGAAAGCCCGCCGCAGGCGCCGACAAAAATGAATTGATGGATTGGGTTGGGTGGACTGGATTTGATGGGACAAGATGGATTGGATAAGATAAGATGGGTTGGATTGGAAGAAATGGATTGGATAAGATAAGATGGACTGGATTGGCCCGCCGCAGGCGCAGAAACGAATGAATTGACGGATTGGGTTGGGTGGATTGGATTGGGTGGGATAAGATAAGATGGGACAAGATGGGTTGGATAAGGTAAGATGGATTGGATTGGACATGATGGATTGGATCAGATAAGCTGGATTGGATAAGAAAGCCCGCCGCAGGCGCCGAAAAACATGAAATATGAAATTCTAGACGCTTCGCGTATCCCCACCAGCCCGTCCAGAAACGACGCCCAGGCGAGTAGAGGGTCGTCCTGAGGGGCTTTTCGGCGTCTTGGGTGCCTCGGGGGGGCCTCTTTGGGCCGTTTGGGATCCTCTTGGGGGCCTCCTGGGGGCCTCTTGGGGCCATCTTGGGGCCATCTTGGGGCCTCTTGGTGCCTCCTGGGCGCTTCTTGGGGCCATCTTGGAGGAAATCGATCAAAGAAGAGGGGAGCTTCAATTAGTGCTGCCCCCTCTGGGGGCCAAAATGGGGCCAAAACCTTAGTAAAATCAATGATTTTGGCTTCCTCGGCGAGGCCGTTTTGGACGCTCTGACCGCTCCCCGCCCCCCTTGTCCAGGTCAGTGGGGAGGGGGTAGGGGGAGGGGTAAACCCCTCCCCGAAGGGGAAGAAGGAGGGGTGGAAGAGGAAACGCTCTAAACCACCGACGCCCAGAGGGCTGGTGGGATTAGCGACATGCGTTAGCGCCGGGACGCCCGGGACACCCGGGACACCGGGGACACCGCCCGGCCCAACTGGGACACCTCCTGGCAACCGGCGGACGGGAAACGGACTTTCGCTCCTACTGACACCCGGGACACCCGGGACTACGCCTGGCCCAACTGGGACACCTCCCAGCCACCGGCGGACGGGAACGGACTTTCGCTCCTACTTCGGCCTAGCCACAGGAGGATCACGCGCAGCTTCGCCTCGCCCGCACGCACGACACGAACACGAAACCGCAACCGATTTCCCGGTGGGGGTCTCCGATTCACCGCGATCTCACCCCCCAACCTCCGACCCCCCCCCCTGGGTTCGAACCCGGGAGGGGGACTTTGCCCCCCCTCTTTGGGGGGCGATGGATGGGTGGCAGAGCATAGTTTTCCAAGCAAGCGCCCGCGAAACGCGCTTTCACTCGACGGTGATGATGATGTTGATGCTGATGCTGTTTCTGATGCTGACGATGATGCTGCTGCTGCTGCTGATGATGCTGATTATGCAGCTGCTGCTGATGATAATGATCATGATGATTGTGATGATGATGACGACGACGGCAACGACGATTATAATGATGACGGTTCGAATGATGATGTTGATTATGGTGATGATTACGATGATGGTGGTGATGATGATGGTGATGATGGTGTTCTTGATTGTTGGTGTCTGTTGCTGATGATGGTGATGCTGTTGACGTTGAGTACGTTACTGCAGATGCATCGTCGTAATGCCATGATAGTGGCGAGGACGACAAACATGATGATAATGGTTGTAGTGTGATGATGGTGATGATGATGATGATGATGATGATGATGATGATGATGATGATGATGATGGTGATGGTGATGGTGATGATGATGATGATGATGATGATGATGATGATGAGGAGGAGGAGGAGGAGGAGGAGGAGGAGGATGGCGGTGGTGGTGGTGATGTTGGTGATTCGGATGACGATAAACATGCTGTTGTAGATTTTGACGAGGAGAAGTAGGAGCTGGAGGAGGAGAAGGATTACGCGAAGTAGTATGAGGAGGGTTCAGAAGAGGAGGAGAATGAGGAGGAGGAGGAGGAGGAGGAGGAGGAGGAGGAGGAGGAGACAGAGGAGGACGAGGAGGAGGACGCCGTGTTGCCGCCGTCCTTCACGCCGCCCCGTCCTGTGCTCGTGCAGCCTTGCCCTTTTCCGCTCAGCCCGGACGCCACGCTCGTCAAGCTTCGCTGGGTGAAGAGGGGGAGGCGGACCCAGATGTGCCTTTGCCTGTTTCGGAGGCGGTCCCGCCGCCAAGTCCCGATCTGTTCTCAAGGGCCGGGGTTTCATCGTGAGCTTTGTTTTAATTTTTTAAAAAGATTCCGAGGCCCAGCGAGGGCTCCCGGAGGCGAAAACGGCAGACAGTTTCCCGTCATGGCTCTTCCACGGCGCGAGCATGTCTGGGAACGAGGAGAAGGGGGGGA
>CAUYUJ010016406.1:255349-280320 GCA_963575745.1 Prorocentrum cordatum | reverse complement strand
TTTAGGCGAGGGAGGAGGGGAAGTTGGAGGACGCGTAGGACATCTAGGATGAGAAGGAATATGGAGGATGAGGAAGAGGGAGGACGAGGAGGGAAGGAGGAAGAAGCGAGATGAGGAGGGACGAGGAGGAGAAGGAGGAGGAGGAGGAGGAGGAGGAGGAGGAGGAGGAGCAGGAGGGGGGGACCGGAGGAGGAGCAGGAGGAGGCCGAGACGGATATGAAGGCGGAGGTGGGGGCCGAGGCGGAGGAGATGGAGGAGGATGAGGAACAGGAACAGGAGGAGGAGGAGGAGGAACAGGAGGCGGAGGCGGAGGTGGAGGAGGAGGATGAGGAGGAACAGGGGGTGGTGGAGGAGGAGGAGGAGGAGGGGGAGGAGGAAGAGGAGGAGGACAGAGGATGAGGAGGCGATGAGGAGGAGGAGGAGGACGAGGAGGAGAATGAGGAGGAAGAGGAGGAGGATGAGGAAACGGATGAGGAGGCGGAGGCGGAGGCGGGGGCCGAGGCGGAGGAGTTGGAGGAGGAGGAGGAGGAACAGGAACAGGAACAGCAGGAGGAGGAGGAGAATCAGGAGGAGGAGGAGGAGGGGGGGCAGGAGGATGTGTGTATGCCCAAGAGTCATCAATGAAGTTTGAATATGCCCTCCCTCCAGGCTCCGTCTTCATAGGCCCCTACAACGGGTCATTTCCATTGCGGAAACGGCCTCGTTGGAAGACACACGTGTGACGGCCCTGAAGCATGCCAAGACATTGTTCTCTCGATGCTAACGCCACGGATCACTTTGAGTGCTGCGTCTTGACGGTCCTGAGTCGCGGCAGAACGCCATTCATGGGACTCCAACACCGCAATCAATGCAAAGATTGCGCCTTTAGAATCTTCAATTCGTCCACAACACCATTACTGGTACGCTGAGTAGGGGAAGCCGTGAATCTCGTGCATTTGTGAACAACGAATGCACGCGGCGCTAAGGCGAGAGCACCATTTCGAAAAGGAACCGCCCTCAAAGCGTGAAATCTTGCACATGTTTTAAAACGAATGTGCGCGGCGCTAATGCGAGAGCCACATGTTGAACTCCACCCGCCCTCCATCCGTGAAGCTGCTGTCATATTGTAAGTTTCAGGGTCGTAGATGCTGAGAAAGTATCAGGCGAAACGCCCTGCCCGCCTTAAATACTTGCCTCGGGTTGCGGCAGGGAGAAGCTACTTATACGGACAAGGAATGGGGGAGGAAGAAACAGAGGAGGAGGAGGAGGAGGAGGAGGAGGAGGAGGAGGAGGGAAAGGATGAGGAGGAGGAGGAGGAGGAGGAGGAGGAGAGGAGGAGGAGGAGGGGGAGAGGGAGGGGGGGGTGAGGGTGCGGGAGGGGAGGGGGAGGCAGGGGAGGGAAGGAGAGAGGATCTGGGGGACGATGAGGCGAGGAAGAATGTGACAAGGGGGAGAAAGAGGAGGAGGAGGAAGAGGAGGAGGAGGAGGAGGATGGAGGGACAAGGGGACGAGGCCTCCCGACTGCATCGGATGTCTACTCGAACCGTCCGCCAGGAGCCCGCCACCTCTCTCTCGGGGGTTGCCAGACTTGCCAAATCTAATCGAGGTTTTTGGGGGTTTTTCTTTCGGCCCACAGCAACGAGCCCCTGCGTGAACTTTCGCACCAGGAAAAACTAGTGGTGGTGGCGCGAAAATTAAGACAAAGCTGGCGCTCTTGTTCGTCCCTCCTCCTCCTCCTCCTCCTCCTCCTCGTCCTCGTCCTCCTCCTCCTCCTCCTCCTCCTCCTCCTCCTCCTCCCCCTCCTCCTCCTCCTCTTCCTCCTCCTCCTCCTCCTCGATGGGGGGATGTGGACAAGCACGTGCATGCCTAGATTACCCGCCCATGGGCTACAAACCCTTGTCGTTGTTTCAATGTCGCCTGGGTCAGCCTCGCGGATAGCATCACGTTGCTTATTGTTTCGCATTACTATCGACATCGCCAGTGTTTTGTCCCGTAGTCTCTCCAGGCTCAAAGGCTTGGCTGATTCGGCCACAGCACATTGGATGTTGGCACTGGCTGCTTCGGCCAGAGTCCAATGCTCATTGGCCTGGACATCGGAGACTGCATTTCAAGGCGCGCTCGTCCAGGCCAACCGAAGCCCGAGAAGCCAGGCCATTGGAACACACGGGAAACATACGACTTTGATACAGAAGAGGGGGAGGTGGAGGACGAAGCGAAGGATCAGGAGGTGCTCCTCGTCCTTCTTTTCGCTACAAACTCCCAGGCGAATTCTACAGCGAGGTCGTGCCAGGCTTTTTCCAGTTCATTGTGCTGTTCTCCCTGGCGTACGGCGCCGGCGCAATCCACCTCATCAGCAGGACCACTAAGGGCGAGCGATTGGTCCCGAACAACAGATGGGGCTCGGTGGCCAGGGCATGGTGATGGCAGGGATAGATGGGGCCCAAACAAGACTTGTCTAGGATGGGGCCCTTATTCCCTGTGCCAGCACCATCAGGTGGAGGCATGGGTCATTCGCTTCGCCCGCGAGTGCGGCCTGGCCCAGATGAGCACCCCGAGCTCTCAATGGGATATCTCGACCCATGTGCACGCGTGCGCAGAAACATGGGGCCACCGGGGAAAAGGCCCCATTGCCAAAGAGTTGGGTCTGACGCACTTCGTGGACAACACGGCGGACTGCATCTGGAGCGTGCTCTACGATTCGGCTGGCAACGCGAGCGCCACCATGCAGGCGCACGCCGATTGGAAACGCATGTGTGTTACATAATAAGATGACAAGTTTTTGGTGGGAAGAGATTTTCAATATGTGTTTTGGTCCTCCGAGGCTGCCGTCCACTTCACGGGGCTCAATCCCGTCGGGAACGTCTCCCAATTCTCTCCGTGCTGCTCCGTGCAATCTTGGCGAGAGCTTGCCGTTATGCTGGAGTTGCCCTACGTTGACAAGGCCAGGCGGGCTGACCTTTGCAACCCTAGACGTAATCAAACCGACGGCGCTACTTGGCGATCGTCAGTCTGAGGTCGAATAGGGCGTGCGGGCCAGCTCTCCAGAGGCATGGGACATGCTGGACCCCATGGGGCCGCCCAAGATGCGCAGCATCAACATGCTGCCAGATCTACTGAGCCATCTCAAGCACCATATCGTCCAGGAGTTCGGCCACATCACGTACCACGGGGGCCTCTTGCTCAATGCCATGTTGTGGCCCTTCCCTTCTTCTGGGAAGCGCGGGCGTTCCAATGCGCAGGCGGTCAGTGGGTCATCAGCGGCATCTCCAACAACGCATGGAGACACCAATTCAGCGTCCAGTGTGCCAACGGCGCCTACTACTCAGCCGTCAGAGCCTACTGAGCAGGCAAGCCAATCGGCTGATTCGGCCAAGGACGACACGAGTCAGCAATGGTCCAAGTGGCGCACGGCTGGCACGTGCAGCGCTAATTGGCACGACAAGAAGATGCAGCGAGCCATTGCGCACCGGGTCCGAATTGAGTCCGGCTCTCCCGCGGCGCGGAAGTACATCCAGCTACCCATGTGCAGCGGCTGTGGGCGCAATCAGCCAGCAACGACATGCTGGCGGGTTTTCTGCCGCCCTTGCTGCGTTGATGCAGGCGGCTGCGACGTGCACTGGTGACTCGGCCACGCTACTGGAATGATCGCGCCAACCCAATCCGTCTTCGTCATCCGATCAGCCCCACCTCGCCTCCATGCCATCAACACCACTAGCAACTAGCCTAGCACGGAAGCGACAAACCTGGGGGTAAGTTGTGAGGAAGTCTCACGCGGATTAGCAAAGGTACAATCGCCGTATGAATAACAGAAGTAGTAGCACTGCCAATAAAAGTAGCGGCCAAGGGCATGATTGTCAAACGGTGTTTCTCTGCTTGGACTGCGCCCAGAGACCCCAGATCAGACTGCCTCCGTTCCGTTCCTTTCCACCTCATGTTTTCAAACAGGTTTTACTGGCTCAAGCTGTTTCGGCCTTTGCCGTCTACCTCGTACCTGCGCTGCTGGCTGTTTCGGCCATGGGCAAGCGCCCGCCGCCTAAGTCTTCTCCGGGCTCCTCCGCGAAGGCTCCCAGACGCCAATTGAAGGCAAAGACCCCCGATGCGCAGGTTGATGCCGCGCAGAAGAGCGCGGATCAGAAGCTCCAGGATGACAACATGTGCGTTAAGGTCTTGGCCCAGGTCCACGACGCCTTGGAGACGATCAACAAAGACGCCATCTTCGCGGGCGTGATGGACATGGAGCCCCTCAGGATCGGTGACGGCGGCATGCAAGCGCCGTTCAGCCAGGAAGAGTTCAACAACGTCCTCAGCACCCCTCCAGAGACCAACTCCTTTGATCACTTCTACCTCTGTGGCGGAAATTTTCCATGGCAAAGTTTTACTTGGTTGGTGAACCACAGAGTTCCAATGAACCATGGACAAATTGCCGAACTCCAGCGCTTCAGTTACAAGCGCGACGACCCACCCGACAGGCTGGAGTTCAATGTCGCGGCGTGCGTGGACTCAGCAAACACAGACGTCCTGAGCCACAAGGGCGCGATGATGCGACTTTCATCGCCCGAGCCTGTCTTCGCTGTCTTGTTCTCCATTGCCAAGGCGATCCAGGAGGGCGTGGACGAAAAGATCCGCATGCGCTGGCGGAAGGTCTTACTCACGGCCCCCATTCCAATTTGAGGTCGTTCCTGAAGGGGAGGAAAGGTTCTGGCGCTCACAGAACCTGAGGCAACGCCTCATCGAGGCGGGGGTGGTGTCCCACATGTCATGCAGGCAGTGGGCGTACGACATCACGGGGTTCAAGGCCGCCAAGGAAAGGGAGCTGCAGAAGTCCATTAGCTCGCTGGTGCTTGCAAAAATGTACAACGCGAAGATCACGTTCGCCGGCGGCGCTAACAAGATCACCATCAGCGACAGCTTCATTGGCAGCGCTGCGACGGTGTTCGAGCGTGTCTTGTCCCAGGAGACGGCCAGGCACTGGCAGGAGTGGGCAGAGGAAAAAATGCTCGGCGAATGCCCCTTCAAGACGATCGCTGCGCTCCAAGCTCTCGTGGATCGGGCTCGGAGCCCAGTGTATATCTCGTGGGCGGTCTGGGGCATCGCAGATCTGTGGAGGATGGAGCTCATCACACTCGGGGATTTGTCAGGCAAGAAGATGAAGGACTACCGAACGTCCTACATGAAGCAGTATTGCCTTTACACGTGGCTTCCCACCCTGGGCCTGAAGGTCGAGCAGGTCCATAAATTGCAGGAGGTGTTTGAGGACTTCGGGAGCGTGCGGGCCAAGATGTCTGCCTACCCTGGAGAAGTTGCGGACGCCACGTGGCTTGTGGTTTGGCGGTCCGAGGGCCTGAACAAAATTGCCGACATCCTGGAGGACTTCATCTACACCGTGAACTGGGACATGCGCTACAAAGATGCAGTTCGGTCGAAACATAAGATTAACGAGTTCCTTGAGTACGACTCTGTCCAAGAGAAGCTCAACGAGATCAAAGTGGAGCTGGCAAAGGAGATGAGCGTCGCCATCGACTGCGCCCAGGGCAGCGCCGGGGGGGGCACGGCTGCTTCGGCCACCGCCACAGAGACCGCAACACCAGAGGCGGCTCCTTCAGGCTTCGAGAGCTTGCCCGAGTCCGAGCAAGAGCAGTGGGTCAAGTACGCGAACAAGCTGTTAAGCACGCACGTCGAACTGATCCCTGAACCTAAGACGGGCGCCGAGCTGGAGAACGCCCTCAAGGACTCCAAGCTGAACGAGATTCGGGGCGACCCGGTGGGCCTCGTCCTGTACTGCTTCGACGTCAAGGGGCACGGTGAAAGCGAGCATAGGCCCGAGCTTCGCATTCCGTCGCTTCGGGAGCCTATCTACACGAAGATCGTCCGCGCCGTGCTCAAGGCCCGTGCGCCGCCAGGCGGACTGGGGCACATTCGAAACGGCGAGGTTGCGATCATCATGGATGGCGGTCGGAAAGGTAACAGCAACAAGCTCATAGCACCATGGAAGGAGAATACGTCCAAGGAGCAGCAGAAGAAGAAGAAGGAGGACGACGACGAGGACGAAGACGAAGAAGAGGATGACCAGGATGACGAGAAGGGGAGCGTCACCAGTTCCATCTTGCAGCTCGTGTACACAGAGGAGAGCCTCAAGGAACGGCGCCTTCGCAACAAGAGCTCGACAGGCTCCGTCCGCCAAACGGAGTGGGCGCACATGGTTTCGTCAAGCAAGATCTGCCTCCCTGGGCGTGCTCGCAAACACTTCCCAGGGGCGACGGCGGGCGACACCATCGTCGGGATCACCAAGCCTGACTACAGCAGGGAGTGGCAGATCTCATGGAAAGTCAAGAAGGAGCTGCTGGGCAAGCGCAACATCTTTCGCGTGGGTGGCAAGGCCAAGGGGGCCGACGACGGGAGGGCACTGACAAGGCAGCAACTGCCAAATCAATTAGCTGCATTGGCACCGCCATGCCATAGGGGTCACGAGCTCGCCGTTCGGCTGACTCTGATGGCATGGCGGCTTGCCATCGCAATTAATGGATTTGGCTGCGCAGGCAGCGGAGCGTCGCACGGACGCGACCATGGGCCCCTGCACGTTCCATGGAATGCCGAATACTTGGTACTCAGAACTGATCCATACATTATTTGCCAAATTCGTCATCGATATGACCCCAATGGATGGGAAGTTTGCCTACCAGTGCCTGATCAACAGGTTGGGCTACGTGGGCATTGCCTTCAACGAGTTCCATGCCGATGAGCTTTTGAAGAAGCTGAGGGCCGAGCTCATGGACGACATGAAGAACCCCGAGAGCAAGATGCACGTCCCCGCCTACGCGAAGGCCATGGGGTGTGAGGCCGCGGCCAAGCCACCACCGCCGACGGATACGAAGGCCAAGAAGCGAGCCAAGGGAAAGCCGAAAGCGAAGCCGGCTGTGAAGCCGCTGGAGGAGGAGGAGCCGGGGGAGCCGGACGGGGAAGATGTGCCGTCGGAAGAACTTCCAAATGATGACGAGGACGGTGAAGTGCGGGACCCAGACGCGTGAGTGCACATCCTGACTAAGCTGTTTCGGCTCACTGTCAGGATCTAGATAGAAACGTTCACACGCACACACACACACATACACACACACACGCCACAGCACGCAGGTATCTAGGTAGACTCGTAGTAGTAGGTTGCGCGCTCCTTGGTACAACATCGGGATTGGTTGTTCCACCAAGGCGTTTGCTGCATTTCAGCTCTTAGCTGATTCGGCTGGCGCATGCACCTCGACGTCTACTGCGGCTGAGGTTACAAAAGTGATCATCTTTCTCAACATCTCCCTTTTCGAAAGCCTGTCAAGCGCGAAACGAAAACACAGGAACGTGTCATTTGCCTGTGGTTTGATCCTCGTTCCTCAGGGGCGCACCTCCTCCCTCCCCCTTTTCGTCCCAGCTGAGAGGGCTGATGGATCCCAGGGGCGATTTAAGCACTGCCCCCACCCAAACATGTTAGCGCACCCCCGTGGCGCGATCAAGCGAGGATATCCGCTAGGCTCTCTCGGACCCCGGACAGTAATCTCGAAACCTCATCCTCCTCGTCCTCTCCTGCCTCCGATCCTCCTTTCTCCGATCGCTGGCCTCAACAGTTGCTGCGGGGACCCAGGCTTGAGCCAACATGATTGTTTGAATTCTTGGGCGTGTCCGAGCGCTGGTCCAGGGACGTCCCAGGTAGCGCACTAGTTTGGAAACCGATTGGCATCCATGAATACGCCAAAATTTCTGAGGGAGGCGTAAGGAGCTGGATGCCATCCAGCTGCATGTGCCGCTCAAGGCCGCCCTTGAGTGGCACAGTGCAGCGTTCCAGATCTGGATGTGAGCTGGATGTTCAGGGTCGACCTGAACATCCAGCTCACATCCAGCTCTGGAATGCTGCACTGTGCCACTCAAGGGCGGCCTTGAGCGGCACATGCAGCTGGATGGCATCCAGCTCCTTGCGCCTCCCTCAGACTTGAAAGCCATCCTGGCCAAAGCGGGGGCGTCATACAAGGGCGGTGGCTATCTAAGTGGCATCCACCCTGCACGCGCGGTATAGAGCATCGAGCTTCAGGTTGAAGGAGTGGTTTGTTTCGCCAGTGTCTCACGAGGCCATTGGTCCTATCTCCCAATGTCAGGCTGCCGACGGAATTCAAGGTCGGCACCGAGCGGCGCAAGGAGCTGGATGGGCACATCCAGCTCCTTACGCCGCTCGGTGCCGACCTTGAATCCGAGCGGCTGGCCAGAATCAAGGACGACACCGAGTGGCGTAAGGAGCTGGATACGCACCTCCGGGGCCTTACGCCACTCGGTGCCGACCTTGAATCCGAGCGGCTGGCCAGAATCAGGGACGGCACCGAGTGGCGTAAGGAGCTGGATGGGCACCTCCAGGGCCTTGCGCCACTCGGTGCCGACCTTGAATCCGAGCCGCTGGCCATAATCAAGGACGGCACCGAGTGGCGCAAGGAGCTGGATGGGCACCTCCGGGGCCTTACGCCACTCGGTGCCGACCGTGAATCCGAGCCGCTGGCCAGGATCAAGGGCGGCACCGAGTGGCGTAAGGAGCTGGATGTATCCGAGTGGCGTAAGGCCCCGGAGGTGCCCATCCAGCTCCTTACGCCACTCGGTGCCGTCCTTGATTCTGGCGACGCACGCGCGCGCGTATCTACACGGGCGGCTCGGTGAATGCTTCGGTACTCATTTTTTTTGCGCACCGTTTGGGCTCAATGAATATTTTCAGCTGCTTCGGCTGATTGCGACTGCACTTGCGCATTGCTGCAGCCTGGCGCCGCGAGGCGGGCCGCTCGGCGACGCCCAAGTCCACGGCAGCGACGAAAAAGGCTGGGGCCACGCCACAGGCAAAGCGTCGTCCCAGGTGCCTGAAGAAGATCAAGTTCGGGTCTGATTTCTCTGGCATGGATGGCGCCGCGATCGCCATGTTACGATTGAACATCGACTTCTCGGTGCTGTTCGTTTCGGACACCCACAAGAAGTGCCACAAGCTGCTGGAGCGGCACGAGCCGAAGCACATCTACACTGACATTATGGACGTGCCCATCAATGATAAGCCGTACGTGGACGTCTACGTCTTCACGCCACCATGCCAAGATTTTTCAGCTAATGGCAAGCAGTCTGGCGCCGATGGCCCCCGCCAGACGGGGGAACTCATGGGCAAGGCCCTCCGTTACACTCGCGAGAAGAAGCCGCGGCTCGTCCTGTTCGAGAATGCGTTTGCCCTGACACATGTAAAATTCCGCCCGGTGTTCCGGGGGCTCATCAAGCACATCCTTGAAAGCGGGTACGCGGTGTATGACAAGGTGATCAACGCCAATACTTGCGGCTTCCCGCAAGACCGTCGGCGCCTGATCATTGTTGCAATCCGCAACGACTCCATCAAATGTAAATTCCAGTGGCCCGAGGCCCGCAAGGCCGTCTCACTGAAAACCATCATGGACTCCAAGACCCAGCAGGACGTGCCCGGTCGCCTGCCCAAGAACGCGATGGGCAAGAAACGCTGCGCCAAGGCCTACTCGGAGTGCCACCAGAACGGCATCGATCCACGGACCACCCCTGTCGCGGTGGACATCGACGCAGGGGAGAAGTTTCAGGTTTACGGGGTGGACGAATGCAAGACGATCACCCGGGTGCGCGGCGGGTGCGGCGGACCGTGGATCAGCACGCACGGACGCCGCTTCACCACGCGAGAGCTTTTGAAGGCACCGCTGCTACGGGACTACCCCCACTGCCCAGGGAAAGCCGACCAAGCGTTGTGGAGCTCAGCGACGACGCTGAACTGAGCACAGGCTTGGTCGGCCACCACGGGGCATTGGTAGCGTGTCCTTAGCCGCCCTAGGCCCAGGGCTTCGCGCCAACAGACGTCCCCTACGAGGAACTCAAAATCACGCCGCGCCAGGTCGGCATGATGGTTGGCAACTCTCTGTCCCCGAACATGGCTGGCTGCGTGCTGCAGGAGGCGCTTTGGAGCGCTGGTCTCACGAAGGAGAAGCCACAATTCCCAATCATGTCTCATTGCGCGTAAGAGGTAGTCGCCGTGGACGTGCTAAGCTGCTTCGGCTTTGAATCAGAAGTGTCTGATCCTGGTAGGTCCTTGCTGCTATTATTTAGCTGCGTTCGGCTTTTTTTATCAGCTTTCTCGCGCTGTCGCGGGCGCATTTGTGGACCAAGCCTATAGTGAAGAAACAGAGTAACCAAAATGCGGCCCCCGCTACCATTGAATCTAGGCTACCATAGTCACGTCCACGGGGCTTTGGCAGCCAGACCAGCGTTTACTCCGTGGGCTGTTTTCGGATCCAAGTCGGTTCGGGCATCCAATTGAAATTGAGCCTCTGGCAGCGAGGAGAAGGAGGATGACAATGAGGAGGCAGGAAGGGAGGGGAAGGAGGAGAAGGATGAGGATGCAAGAACATTGAAGTATGTGGGCTCTGCTTCCTGGAACTCATATATCCCCCTTCCCGTGCTGCTCCCCCCCCCCATTCCCTCCTCCTGTTGCGTGGAGCCCCGTGTACCTCATCCTCCAACTCCCCACTCGACCTCATCCTCCACCTCGCCCCTGCCTCCTCTTTCTTTCTGCGACTCCCCCTCCCCCTAATCTTCTTTCTTCCTTCGAAGCCTGCAGCGTCCCTACTCCTGCCTCCTCGCACTCCTCGCCGTCCGTTCCATTGCCGCTTTGGCCCTAAAGGCTGGCCAGCTGCTTCGGCTGGCCGGCTTCAGCAACCATGGGTCAGGGGCATGACCCAGTCGCCGTAACTCGATGGCGGCGGTTGTACCCGCGGTGGGCCAAACAGTTTCTGCTGGTGCCGGGGGTCGCATCAAAAGGAAGTTGGTTGGACAGCAGGTGGACGCAAGGGCTTGGTGTTGGATGTAAGTGTTGCCACGCAAGTGGGTTGCCAGGATCTTTTGGGACGTACGCCATTCAATCTGCAGGCGCTTTGCAGTTGTGCCACTTCGTGAGGCATGAGGCTTCAAGTGCACATAAGTCTGCGACTGCCGAGTATCTGTCGAAGCCCGCTCTAGAAACCAACGAGTTCCAGGATATTGCCAAAAGAGTGGCCGAGGGAGAATCGTTCGCGAAGTTAGGCAAGCCTGGCCGAAAAATTGCGCGGTGCCTGCTGGAAGCTATCAAAGAGCAGAATAGCGCGGCGATTAAGGGTGCTAAATACATCGCTCTGATGCGGGATGAGCGCGCAGGGCGCTTGCACATCAGATTCAAGGCTGTGAGCGCCTCTTTACATATTCATTCTGGCACTCTAGGCATGGAGGAGGATTTTGGCACTGGCGCGAGTGCCATCTGTGCGGCGACTTATCGCATCATGCGCCGGATTTGCACGGCCTTCCACCAGCCTCAGATTGTCGAGCAGGCGTGGGGCCTCACCAAGCTAAACACTTCCCTGTACGATCATTTGCGACGCTCTATTTTGTGCGTTGCGATCGATTTCGCTGGAGACGAGGTGCTGGGTGCAGACATGATGAGGACGAGGGCATTGAGCCAATCACACAGCATTCTGACACCCAACTTACAGTGGGTCATCAAGGACAAAGCCCACGCGTCCAGGAGAATTGTGAGTCGCCCATGGGCGGCCGACGATTTCATCAAGGACGTGGCCCTTATGATGTCCCAGGGGCGAGGCTCAATGGCCAGGATTATCCAAAACAGCCTAGATGCCAGACGCGTTTTTAGAAAATTTGTAAAGGCAAGTCAGAACAGTGTTGCGAGGTCGGCATGCGCGAATATGAAAGCAGCGAAACACCGCTGTGAAAGCTTCGCAAGGCCATTAGGGCGGACATGCTTACACATTCACGCCACGATTCGCACAGCCCTTTCTTTGGTGGACAAGGCCAACACGGCCGAACGGGCCAAAGCGTGGCTGCAATGGGTGAACACAGAGAGATGTCTGATGGCAGCAATGTTGGCAGACGCCAGCGACCAAGCCCTGGCCCTCACACGCCTGATGGACCAGGAGGGAGTTGACCCTGCCATCATCAACAGGGAGATCAATTCCTTCAATAATGCTATCACGGCGCTTTTTCATGGCAATCAATGCCTCTCGGTTTTCGGATATACAAAAGTGATGCTGGGACTGCTACGGGAGCCCGTCATCTGGAACGTCGGTGGCGTCATGTACTCCATTGGCAGCGAGGGCGGGGTCGCGGAGGAGGTGGTCGAGAAATGTATTGGCAGAATGCGTTCGTGGATCATTCTGGCGCGAGCCGCATTGGACTCTGAATTCCCAAGCTGGGAGATCGGACAGGCACCGGGTTGAGTAAACTGGATGGTATGTTGAAGATTTCTTGTTTTTTGTTTTCGTGTTTTCTGACGTGCGTCATATTTCGACGTCGGGAGCGGGCCCGGGGAGGGGAAGGGGCAGGGGGCAATACAACGTACCAGTCTAGTGGATTCAACCAATAAGGCTTTCAGGATATTCGATGCCGACAGCGCCATGCACAACAACCCTGGCCCACACATTGCCAGAATCGCACGGAGCCTCCAACTGGACGCGGCCAAACTTAAGGCTCAATTGCAGGACATGTTTCCGCGAGTCCACGCCCGTTCAAGCGGGGGAGGCTCCGACAACATCACGCTGTGGAAAGGAGTCTTAGAGCAGATGACGAAGCCATGGATGATAAAGCACCACCCCGCCGATGTCCTCTCTGCGGCCTTGGCTGGTTACGCTTGTTTCTGTGCTTCCACCTCTGGCGTTGAGCAGAGCTTCTCACAAACGACCATGTATGTATCATCTCAGCGTTTGCACATGCTGCAGGACACCGGGGAAATGGCAGTCAAACTCTGTTTGGATTCACCGCAGCACGATCACAGCAAGCTGATTCCCAGAAGCATTGACATCTTCAAAACTGTTTACAGTGGAGTGCGCCATCATTGCAAGGACCCCGAATGCCGTCGGGCTGATTTCGGTGTCAAGCGTAAGCTAGCTGCTTCGGCTGGTTCGGAAGCCCAGTTCATTAGGAAACGTCGGAGAAGCGCTCATATAGCTGGTTGTTCGGCCACGGTCTTCAGTGAGATCGAGCGCGGTGCCGAGTGGTGCCACACCCATGATAAGGAGCTTGCTTTCCAGAAAAACAAATATCTGGAGAAGAAGATTGATGCTCTAGGAGAGAATACTCTGCTCGAGCATGAGGTGGCCCCATGCCTCCAAGATGCCCTGGCCGCAAAGCAGAAGACAAGCTTGAAAGACCACCAGGCCCGGCAGAGGAAAGCAACGCGCGTGCAAGCTGCTCTGAGGGGCGTGTCGGGGAAATCCGTCCTCCAGCGTCTTCAAGGCAAGCGCGTTTTTGTAGAAATGAATTGCCGCGGAGCGGCAGTGGCGCGCGCAATTGCAGGCAATGGCATGACGATCGGGTCAAAACATGACTCAGAGTGCTTTGTTGTGCGGACGCCCGGCAATGTAGATGCATGTATTAGTGCTGCTTCGGCGCTGCGGGGTGCCTACCAGATTTCTCCAATGCTGCTGACATCTGGTGGGGAGCAGGGGGTGGCTGCCAAGTTTACTTCCTGTGGCCGCATCCCTAGGGCAGCGTATATCAGCCCAGGCTTCTTAGTACACCAGGCCTCTTTCTGCAAGTTCCTACAGCTAGCCGTGGACAATACTCCAGGGTGCAAGTGGAAGCTGCACACTGAGGGCTGGGCAGCCTTAAAGGCAAACGAGAAAGCGGGGAATATCTTTGCCTTGTTGAGGTCTGGCCAGCTGGCAAATTCACAGCGCAAGGCTTCCTTCGTAGGATTCTGCAAGTGGACGCTTCTGCGTCAGTCAGGGGTTTGGGGTAGCACAGGAAAAAACATCATCGCACTCGCTGCCAATACCATCAATGTGCCACATCACATCATCATCGCTGTTGGACCCGTCATCACCATCACCGCACTGGGTGAGGAGGGGGAGGAGGAGAAAGGAGGAGGAGGAGGAGGAGGAGGAGGAGGAGGATAATGAGGAGGATGAGAAACAATGAGAGCGTTGAGCGTTGAAACGATGATGAGGAGGGATGATGAATATGGAATGTGATGAGAGCGCAGACACGATGATGATACATCCTGCTGATTGCACCCCTCGGCGTACCATGGCCCCTACATCGTTTGAGGCGCCCTCCGAGAGGGCACCTAAACTTAGAGGTGGGCCAAAGAAAAAAACCCCAAAAAACCTCAATTAGATTTGGCAAGCAGAGGTTCCCCTGTCCCGAGGTGCCCCCAGCTTCTCGTTCGACCCTGGGGCCGCTGGGGCCCTCTGGGCCTCGTGAGGGGTGCTTTGGAAGCCGTGAGGGCCTCCTCGGAAATCCTGGGGGCCCCCTGGGCCAGGGACACTTCTGGCAACAGGAGGAATATTCAAACAAAACACAAATAGCAAACATGTGACTATTCATGAACATTGTCGGACTGTTTATTTTGTCCGCTCACAATTCGTGTAGAGGGGGACATGTCCGACCTAAATAAAGCAACGCCCGATGCTCCCAGCCGAGCTCTCCGAAGACGTCCGGCGCGCCTGCGGCCTAGCCGACGCCCTGCGCGGGGAGGCGGGGCGCCCCCATCGCGGCGGCGGCCTCCGCGCCGCGCGCGCGCCGCCGCCGTCGCCGTCGTCGCCAACGACGCCGCAATCGTTGCCATCGCCCGCCGTCGTCGTCATCGACGTCGTCGCCGTCACCTCCTCCTCCTCCTCCTCCTCGTCCTCCTCCCCCTCCTCCTCATCCCCCTTGCCCTCCTCCTCCTCCTCCTGCTCCTCCTCCTCCTCCTCCTCCTCCTCCTCATCATCATCATTATCATCATCATCCTTATTCCCTTTGTCCTCCTCCTCCTCCTCCTCTTCCTCCTCTTTTTCCCGTCCTCCTCCTCCTTCCCCTCCTCTTCCTCCTTTTTCCCCTCCTTCTCCTCGTCCTTCTTTTCCTCCTCCTCCTCCTCCTCTTTCCCCTCCTCATCCTCGTCCTTTTTCCCTTCCTACTTTTCCTCCTTTCCCTCCTCCTCCTCCTCCTTCGCCTCGTCCTCGTCAAGCAACAGTGGCACGAACGGTTGCAAGGAGGGGAGAGGCCCCTCTTCGAATAATGCGCGCATCCGCTCGACCAGCCCCCGCGCCTTCACGCGGTGTTTGGGGTCTGTCCCGCCTCCCTCGCCTCTTAACGTAGGCGGTCGAAACAGCAATGCTGTGGACGATGGCTACCGCCGCTGCAGGACGCCGCCATTGGAGCACTTGTGCAGGGTGCCACACCCACCAATGGAACGACGTGCTGCTTCAGGAGGGCGGCGCCTGCAGGAAGTGGTGGCGGCCAGTCAAGTTGTACAAACCCAAGCCCGAAAGTGGCTCTGGCGACAGCACACTGGGGCAACAGCAGTTGGAGAACTCCCTAGTGCAGCCAGGGTCCAAGAACAAGGATAATTAGGGAACCAAGCCGGGTGCCACCGAGGCATCTGGCGCGCAGTAGCTCCTCAACCAGACCATCGCGGCCACCAGCGACCCGACGGTCAAGCGCGTCCTGATGAGCCGGCAGGCCGTGCTCGTCGCTCAGGTGCCTCTCGAGGGGTCAGGCGTCAGCCAGTGAGACGGTGCGCAAGGCCTCGGGCGCTTAGAATGACGCCGAGGCGAAGCACTTTCAGGCGGTGCAGCAGGTGTTGCGCTGCAGGGGGGCCCTAGTCAAGGCAGCAGCGCGTGAGGCTGAGTGCGCGCGGACCCTTGCCCAGGCCGCATTCAACAAGCAGGTCGCCATCAAAACCCTCGCCAACGCCTCAGGCTTGCAGCAGCAAGCGAAGGGCGAGGGTACGGTGGATGCGGGCAAGGATGGCGAGGGCGAGGCCTTCCGCGTGGTGGTCGACGAGGCCTTCTTCGCCTCAGTCCAGGACCTCTAGTGTGAAGAGAGCGAGAGGAAGGAGCTGCAGGAGTTTGAGAAGCAACTGCGGGATGTTCAGAATGCCCTGGCTACGCGGCCCACAGAGGTGAAGGCATGGGTCGAGCGCGCCAAGACTCGACCATCATGGCCAGCATTCAGGAGAGGCTCCAGAAGAAGAGAAAGACGGACGGCGGTGCCCAGCCAGGCGGCGCAGGCAGCGGCAGCGCGGCGGCGGCAAGGCAGGGGCCCGCGCCCGCCGACGGCGCGGCACCGGGAGGCGCTGCTGGCACCGCCAGCAGCGGCAGCGGCGGTGGGCTCACCGACGAGGCCCTGGCGGCCAGGGCGCGGGCGCTCAGCGCCGCCAGTGTCGCAGCGGCCGAGGCGGCGAAGCAGGTGGCGGCGGCAGCGGGCGGGGCGCCCGCTGGCGGGCTGCGAAGCCAGATGGCGGCGGCTGCTGGCCTAGGGGCTTGCGCCGCCGCTTCGGCGAGCCCGCTTGCAGCCGCGGGCGGCAGCGCGCCCTGTGCCTCCTCGTCCACGGCCACATCATTGTCGTCAGGGTCGGCAACTACTGGTCAGTCCACAGGTGTGAGTACGTCGTGTACTTCGCAGGGGTGTGGCACAGTGCCAACCGATCCAGATCACCCTGTCGATGGCAGTCGCGCTGGTGAGTGCAGCGCGCTCTTCCTCTCCAACTGTATTTGATTGGGGGGGGGATTTCTTGGGGGGCATATCGAGTCGCCGGCGCCTGGTCAGTCTGCTAATTCAATCGGTTTTGTTGGCTTGGTAGAAACACGCATCGGAGACTCGTTGAGTAAAAAGTGGGTTGCCACATTCCAGTCGCCCAAGCTCAAACATGCATTCAACCTGGCACGGAGCGGGGGGCAAGGGAACAAAGAGGCCAAACGTGACCGTGCCAACGAGGGAGGAGAAGCCGTTCTTTTTCGTCAACACTTCCACGTCTATCGGTTTCCAGTGGCAGCCGAGGATTAATCGGATCTTTGCGCTGGTGGCCACAGCAGTTGCGATGGGTTCTTGCCGGCGACCGTTCGTTTCCAGTCCTACACAGTGGTCGTGGACTTCGCGCGCGGAGACCCTTCCATTCGCATGCGGGTCGCCAACCTTCAGCGTTTCCATCGGCTTGGAGGATTCGTTCGAACGTTGCAACTACCTTGGCTGTGCATGGGGGACTTCAATACGACGCCTGACGCGATGATGCGGTCAAAATCCACTCAACGAGTGCATGGGCGGATTCGGAGGTCTGAAGCGGAGGTCGCCTGCGCCGCGGCCAAGGGATCGCCGCGCGTCGTTTTTTTTTGTTGTTTTTCCCCATCGCGCGGCGTGGAGCTGATAGTTTCGCGGTGGATCTTCAAGCCGATCACGGTGCCCCGCGGGGGCCACGCTGCGGGCTGCGCTCGAAACTGCGACATCGCAGTCAGCAGTTGCCCACGCGTTCTCTCGCCGCCGCAGGCCAGCTCCCCCAGGTGAGTCGGCCAGGCGCCCTGCCCGCGCCAGGCTCCAAGAGTTGCGGGGCCAAGGCGGAGCGATCGGTCAAGGCCGCGATCGCCGAGGAAAGAATTGCCGACGAAGCTCTCTTCGGTGATATACTACAGGATCCCGGCGAAGAAAACGAAGGTTTCTTTTTCTTCTTCCCGTGCCCATTGTTTCTGAAGACTTCGCCCCCGTTGAGGGCGGCAAAGAAGAGGGCCCGTGGGCCGAGGGAACCCGTTTCACGCCAACATCCTCGGGGCGCGCGGCGGTCGCGGAAGCTCTTGGAAACGTCGCGCCCGCCAGTGTTTGTTCGGTCGCACCGCCAGGCCTCATTGGAGCGTCAGCGTCCGCGGTCAGCCCAGATCCCCCCGACATGAGTGGCGACTCTGTACCCGAGCCCATTTCAGTGTCCCCCAGCGGCATCTGCCCCTAGTAGAGGCTAGTGCCCAGTCAGGCGTAGCTTCTGAAAACATGGAGCTCGTTGTTGCCGAGTCGTCGCTTAGAAACCATGATGTTCACATCCCGCCGGACCGCTGGATTTTGGTTCAGAATCGCATCGGTTCCAGTTTCGCATCGCACCACAGCAGTGAAGTTTACGCGCATTTGTCTGCCATTCGCGATCCGCTGGCGGTGCGAGTTGCAGGGCCTCGCGCACTCCGCGCCCCGGCTCTGCATGCAGGGTTGGCCTCGACCTTCGAGTCCGCCATGTCCAGTCACCATGGGCAACCGCCGGGAGCAGTCTCGCGCGCGGCTGACCCTTATTTTCGGGAGAAGCGCGCTCAGCGGGCGGCCACCTTCTGCGAGGCACCCCTGTTCAAGACACAGCTGCCAACTCGTGGTCGAATGTTTCAAGTTTTGGTCAAAGTGTCACGGCATCGGCTGCGTGGGAATGGTTCGAGGCAGCTGGTATAGATTCGAGAACTTGGCGCCCGGCTGGGTTTTGACCTGCCAGAAGGCGCACGCAGTGTCTTACTTCCTAGTTATTGCGAGGATTGGGAGCACTGGGCAACCTCTTTGAGCAGCGATTTTCAAATCGCAGGCAAGAGTTTCGATTGCCCCCCCCCCCCCCCCCCACACGTGGCGCAGCGTGCTTCCAAGCGCGCCGCGGCAAAGGCACTGCGACGCTCTCTGTCTGCGTTCAATGAGCGGGCTGTTGGAGCGCTTCGCAAGAACATCGCAGATGCGCCGGAAGTTCACGACGAGTTGCACTTCAATGGTGAATAGTTGTCTCATCAAAAGACGCGGGAGATGCCGAAGCCACCAAGTGGCAAGAGCTGCGGTACGATCCTGACTTCAGCATTGCACCGCTTTCGAGAACATGAGAGAGTGGGCTCTCGTCCAGGAGATCGCCCCTATCGACGGCGATCAGGCGCGCGCGGCAGCGGCTCGGATGAAAGCCAGAGCGGGCCATGGAGTTGATCAACTGACGCTTTCGGACACCCAAAGATTGCCGCCAGAAGGTCACGCGACGTCGGCTTGCATTCTCAACCTGGTTGAACATAGCGGCGCATCGCCCACGCAATGTTATGTATTTTAGGCCGTCTTTTACTGAGAACGACAGGTGTATACATAATCATGCTATTATTGCCGATCGATTGCCGTTTGTGCACCCTTATCCGAGAGCCCAACGCCAAGTGCTAGTTTTCGGATGCGGCCACGGAGGGGGACGCGGCGTTTGTGGGCAATTTGGCGTTTCAGGAAGCATTACTGAAAGCGGTTGGTCAAGAATTATTTGTCGAGCTGAAGGTTGCCAGCGGGGCTGCGTTGCTGGACCTCAAGGCATTCTATGATATGTTCAAGTGGAGTAAGTCGCCCGATGCGACCATTCGGCTTGGGTTCCCAGGCTCGGCGCTGCTGCTCGAGGTGCAACTATCGGCGCCAAGGGTGTCGATGCAATTCGGAGCACATGCTGCCCCTTTCCAGCCCACCAGGGGCATCGCCCAGGGCTGAGGGAGAGGCGTGCGCTTCTGGAGGTACCTCACTCATTTCATCCTCGGCCGGCTGTGCACGTCTCAGGTGGTGGCTTCGCGGCGGAGTTGGGTGGATGATTTGTATATTGGGCATATGGGTTCACGAGATGCTGCGCGCAAGGCCGCGATCAAGGGTGCCGCCATCATTCGCCATCGAGCGCCAAGAGCGCCATCTTATGTGGCAACATGAGTGGCAGAACACACATCGCACATGTCTTGAGGCAGCCCGGCGTTGACATTCAGGCTGCGTCGCAGGTGAGCTGTCTGGGAGTTGACCTGGGGGGCGGGCGACGCGTGGCTCGCGCTTCTCGGCGTCAACGTACTCAGAAGGCTATGGCGCGCAATGAGACGTTGAGGAGGCGCGCTTTCGCGCCCGAGAGTTACGAGGCGATGAAGAAGATCGGGTTCGCAGGGCCGCAGGCTGCCGCCACCTATGCCCACCGCGCCCACGGCGCGTTTTGCTTGCGGCTACAACAACTACGGCGGCAGCTTGGATTCGTGTCGGGAGCGCATCAGCGAGGGCGCTGCCTCCAGCAGGATCCAGGAGTGAGGTTGCCGCAGTGATGTCTGCATCAATGGTTGCGAGCGTGGATCGACTATTCTTGCATTCGCGAAGGTTTCGCAGAGTCTGGACGGATATGGTTCGGCAAGTCCGGTGCCTTAGTTTGCATTAGCGCAGTCGGTGCATGCATGGGCCGGTCTCGGCGGTGATTACGCACCTGATAGATGTTGGGTGAGATCCGATTTCGCCGTCTCATTGGTGCCGGCCCGGCGAGTATAGGTTAGAGCCAGTTGATTGGATTTCCGAGACAGCAGCACTGATCAGCAGCTTGTTGACATGGCTGGCTTTATTTCTGATGTTTGGGCAGAGTCTCGATCTCCAGCAGTGGCGTGAAGCGGCCCAGCTCCACCACGGCGCAGGGCTGGAGTTCGGTGGCGGCAACGAGTCTTTCAGGAGATTGTTATCCCGTCTTCGTGCAGGCCCTCATGGGAATCAGTTGGCTGAGCTCATTCTGACGATCGCCGCGGGCGGGTGTTGGACACGTTCGCGGAAGCACGAGGTTGTCTTGTGCAAGCCCTGCATATAAGACCCAGGTGCACGCAGGCTCCAGAAGGCATGCGGCGCCGAGGGCGGATTTGTAGTGCCAACACGGATGCCGAAGTTTTTCCCGATTCTGAATGGCTTGTCTTTGCAGCAGTGGCGCAGTGGGACATCGATAGTTGTTTGTGGTATCGCGGAGTCACTCCACGACATGTGACAGCCACCCCACCGCCATCCATGCAGGATGAATGGGTTAGAGTGGACTTGTTGAGTTCGGAAGTTGGAGCAGGTTGTCTAGGAGCCGGGACGCTGGACAAACCTCTTGCTCATCTTCGGGGACGCGTCAGTGGGCCCAGACAGTCGGTTCACGTCCTTGAGGAGAGTTGGCATGGGAGTTGTCGTCGTGACCGATCCGATCACCATGACCACCGGGCCCAAGAGTGCAGGGCCTCTCACATGGCGAGTGCAATCGGTATCTGCAGGCGAACGGCGGTGTCTCGAGCTCGCCATCAGATGTTCGGCTGGCCCAGCAGTATATAGATATATTATAATGCGACTGTCGTGCGTGGCTGGTACGCGCGGCAGTATTTCTGTGGTGATACGAGTGAGCTGAACAGTTTGTGGGTTGAGATTGGGGCTTTGGTTGAGTTGGGAGACCTCAGCGGGGTCGCCGTCTCGCAAGTCCCGTCTCACTTGGAGGCCAAGCATGCTTGCGCCAGGGATATTCCAGGGTGGATTTTTCATGCGAATGAAGTGGCTGACGCCATCGCCTGCGGTGCAGCTGCGAGGTGTAGGTTGCCGGCCTGCGTTCGTAGTAGGATCGCGGAAGTCGAAGGGCGTGCGGCCCTGATCAGGCGGAGACTCCTTAGAGCGACTCTAGAGGCCACCGTTGCTGAGCACGAAGCGGCGAAGATAGCCGAGCCCGAGTCTGGCGATCGTGCCCCGTCGGCCCAGGTTCCGCTGCCGCCTCCCCAGCGAATGTTGCCAGGTTTCAGACTTCGCCATTGGCTTTGCGATTGCGGTTTTAAGTGGAAAGAGCGCCAGTGGATCACCTGGAAGACACAAAAGGGGGGGTGTGCTCCAGGAAACCCCCCCCCCCCCCCCCCCCCTTAAGGGGGGGGGGTCCCGAGAACCCCCCCCCCAACCCCCCCCCCCCCTTTAAGGGGGGGGGGGGGGTTCGAACCCCCCCCTCCCCCCCTCCCCCCCCCCCCCTTTGAAAGGGGGGGGGGGGGTTCGGAACCCCTCCCCCCCCCCCCCCCTTGAAGGGGGGGGGGGGCGGTGGGGTCCGCACCCCCCCCCCTTGAAGGGGGGGGGGGTTCGGACCCCTCTCCCCCCCCTCCCCCCCTTTCCGCAGGGGTCTGGTGCGAGCGAGCCGAGCGCGCAGACTGTTGGACGTAGGGGCCGTCGGGGGCGGGACTCTGAAAGCTTTGCGGGTGTGCGGGCGGGCCCTTCGGGTTTAGGGTTTAGGGTTTAGGGTTTAGGGTTTAGGGTTTAGGGTTTAGGGTTTAGGGTTTAGGGTTTAGGGTTTAGGGTTTAGGGTTTAGGGTTTAGGGTTTAGGGTTTAGGGTATAGGGTTTAGGGAATAGGGTTTAGGGTTTAGGGTTTAGGGTTTAGGGTTTAGGGTTTAGGGTTTAGGGTTTAGGGTTTAGGGTTTAGGGTTTAGGGTTTAGGGTTTAGGTTTAAGGTTTAGGGTTTAGGGTTTAGGGTTTAGGGTTTAGGGTTTAGGGTTTAGGGTTTAGGGTTTAGGGTTTAGGGTTTAGGTTTTAGGGTTTAGGGTTTAGGGTTTAGGGTTTAGGGTTTAGGGTTTAGGGTTTAGGGTTTAGGGTTTAGGGTTTAGGTTTTAGGTTTTAGGGTTTAGGGTTTAGGGTTTAGGGTTTAGGGTTTAGGGTTTAGGGTTTAGGGTTTAGGGTTTAGGGTTTAGGGTTTGGGTTTAGGGTTTAGGGTTAAGGGTTTAGGGTTTAGGCCCTACAACCGCAGGGCTTTCGGGAATGATACTGGCCATCCAAATGCGTGCGGGCCACGGCGCGCACAAAGTGTGAACTCACAACGCGTGAGATCCAATACCGTGCGTGCCGCTCGCGTTTTGGTGGCCGCGCGGCGAGGCCCGTGTCGCGAAAGTGTACCAAATGCGTGCGGGCGCGCACGGATTCGGATCTCACGCGCGTGAGATCTCATTTTGTGCGTGCCCGCACGCATTTGGTACCCCCTGGGCCTCATGGCGCGGGGGCTCGGTGCCGCTGAGGGGGCACCAAATGCGTGCGGGCGCGCACGGATTCGGATCTCACGCGCGTGAGATCTCATTTTGTGCGTGCCCGCACGCAGTTGGTGCCCCCTGGGCCTCATGGCGCGGGGGCTCGGTGCCGCTGAGGGGGTACCAAATGCGTGCGGGCGCGCAACGGGATTCAGGTCGGATCACACGCGCGTGAGATCTCCATATTTGTGCGAGCCCGCAACGCATTTTTTGGACCGCCCTGGGGCCTACATGCGCGGGCCTCGGTGCCGCTGAGGGGTGTACCAAAAGCGTGCGGCGCGCAACGGAATTCGAGCCCCGACGCGCGTGAGAATCACATTTGCCGCGCTGCCCGCACGCATTTGGTACCCCCTGGGCCTCATGGCGCGGCGGCTCGGTGCCGCTGAGGGGGTACCAATTGCGTGCGGGCGCGCACGGATTCGGATCTCACGCGCGTGAGATCTCATTTTGTGCGTGCCCGCACGCATTTGGTACCCCCTGGGCCTCATGGCGCGGGGGCTCGGTGCCGCTGAGGAGGTACCAAATGAGTGCGGGCGCGCACGGATTCGGATCTCACGCGCGTGAGATCTCAGTTTGTGCGTGCCCGCACGCATTTGGTACCCCCTGGGCCTCATGGCGCGGGGGCTCGGTGCCGCTGAGGGAGCACCAAATGCGTGCGGGCGCGCACGGATTCGGATCTCACGCGCGTGAAGATCGGAAGATCTCATTTGGTGCGTGCCCCCGCCCCCCCCCCACCCCCCTACCCCCCCCCCTGTTAGACCCTCCCCCCTCCCCCACCCACCCCCCACAACACAACACCCCCCCCAAAAACCGCGCGCACCCACGCATTTGGTACCCCCTGGGCCTACAATGGCGCGGGTGTGGCGGCACCGGGAGCCGCTGAGGGTGTAACCAAATCGTGCGGGCGCGCACGGATTCCGGATTCACGCCGCGTGAAGATCTCAATTTGGTGCGTGCCCTGCACGCATTTGGTACCCCCTGGCTCAAGGCGCGGGGGCTCGGTGCCGCTGCGGGGGAAAACCAAATGCGTGCGGGCGCGCACGGAATGGGATCTCACGCGCGTGAGATCCCACTTTGTGCGCGCCCGCACGCATTCGGTGGCTCTTCATCCATCCCGAATCCCTGCGGTGTAGGGTTTAGGGTTTAGGGTTTAGGGTTTAGGGTTTAGGGTTTAGGGTTTAGGGTTTAGGGTTTCCGAGCAGAACCATCCTATCCCCTCCTCACCAGGGTGTAGGGGGGGATGGATGGGTGCGTTGAGTCCCGCCCCATCCGCCCAAAGTCATTGCTTTTAGGGTTTAGGGTGGTCTACCCCCCTCGCTCCCCCCTAGCAAGGGGGGAAGTGTGCAGGCATCAGCAAAAGGAAATGGCTGCGTTCCAAGGATGAATGAGAAGAGTCGTCCTTCGCGGGGGGTATGCGTGAGACTTCGACCCGCGCGGGTGACTAGTTGCGCGCGTTAGCTTTTTTAGCTCGTTGCGGGAGCCCGCAAGGAGCCCGGAGAGAGCTCGTTGTGGGAGACCAGAAGCGCGGGGAGGCTGCTTGTGGAGCTCGTCGGCGCTTAGATAGCCGAAATTGTAAAATTAGCGCTTGGGTTTGCCTGCCGCCGCGCTGGCCCCCCTTGTCGCGTTCGCATGCGGCTTCTCTGACATGCGCTTGTATCGGCATTTAAAAACATCCGGATTTGCTTAAAACTTACCCCAGAACGCTTGGTCAGCGCGCTAGGGCAGGTTTTACTGCCGAAAGCGTAAATCCAATGGTCCAAAGGTTGTGTGCGTCCGCCGGCCAAAGTCCGCCGGACGCTCGCGCCTGGGCCGGATCTGGCGCCGGCGCCATCGCCAAAGGCGCCGGAAATTGAATTCCGAGGCGGCGCCGAAAAAAGACCACACATTTTGTTTTCGAAAATATTGATTTTCTGCTCCCGGCGCCCGGGAACCCTTCCAGGCCGATTCTGGCACTTGGGCCGGCGCTCGAGCCGGACGCTTGGGCCGGCGCCCGAGCTGGCGCCCGGGCCGGTTCCGGCGCCGGAAATTGAATTCCGAGGCGGTGCCGAAAAAAGGCCACTCCAAGACACATTTTGTTTTCGAAAATATTGATTTTCTACTCCCGGCGCCCAGGAACCCTTCCGGGCTGATTCCGGCACCTGGGCCGGCGCTCGAGCCGGATGCCCGGGCCGGCGCCCGGGCCGCATCCGGCGCCGGCGCCAGCCGGCGCTGGAAATCGAATTCCGAGGCGGTGCCGAAAAAAGGCCACTCCAATACACATTTTGCTTTCGAAGATACTGATTTTCTGCTCCCGGCGCCCGGGAACTCTTCCGGGCCGATTCCGGCACCCGGGCCGGCGCTCGAGCCGGACGCCCGGGAAGCTCGTTGCTTGGGCCCAGAAGGAGCTCCGGGGAGCTCGTGGTGGGAG
>CAUYUJ010016406.1:230349-250349 GCA_963575745.1 Prorocentrum cordatum | reverse complement strand
TAGCGGGAGCGCCATTTTGGAAACATTGAAAACGCTCGGATGGGCAGAAAATGTATGATCCATCACCAATGAGGGATCCGATGTATAAAAGCAGACGCGAAGGGGGACACACTACGAACTCGTGGTCGTCGGGGGAGAGGAGAGTAGTATTTATATTCTGTAGTTGTGGAGGGAGGCATGGCGAGAGATAGGAGGACCCCATCCTCCTTTTACTCCCCTCCTTCTATCGGGTTGGCGGGGGGACAAAAATGACTGTTGCGTGCAGCTGGCTTCGGCTCCGAGGCTGGGCGTTCCTCGATAACCCTGGCGCCCCTGGCGCTGGCAGGCGCCGGGAGAGCCAGGCAGATGAGCTGATTCGCCCTCTCCCCCTCTGCTGTCCCCCTCCGCCGTGAGTCGTTACGCAGGAGGGGAAAAACCACACACACAGACACAATGGTTCGTCGATTCCCAGAGAAATATGAGAAGATATGGACCATGGGGGGGAAGACGAACATCCAGAAAACATGCAAAAACATTGGGAATCTTGGGATTTGTGTGTGTGTGTGCGTGTGTGTGTTTAGTTGTGTGCCCCTGGGCCCCTTTCGTCACCTCTCCCCCACAACTTCGCCGTCGTGGATTTGGTCGCAGGGAGGGACCCCCGGAGCTCTGGAGCTTTCTCTCCCCGGGGCCGGCGGTTCCTCCAAGGCCGATCTCTGACAGTCCTAGTCCCCGCGCCCCGTGACAGGCCCCTGAACGCCGACCGTGTCCGACAGGTTGTTGACGCGTTTTTGTTCGCAACGCGGGCGCCCCCCAGGAAAGACGCCATCCATGGGGCACATGGGATGCGACTTGGAAACCGCAACAGGCAAATCAGGCGGGGCCTGGGAGTCCCTGTGGGCGACTGTAGCGTCGGCGCCACCCCAGCGTTGAGCCCACAAGGGGTCCAGCGACAAGAGGGTGGTGCAACAGAAATGTATGGGGCTGCAGTAGATTTGGGGCGTGCAACACACTCCGGTGCTCAAATGCGTTGCTGGGTTTTCGCGCGCAATACATGTAATTGCAAGACAATGCAATACAATTCTCGGGCGCAGTACATGTGCAATACTCAGAACAGGAAACAACACATAAACACAAAGGGTTTTTTGGTTTTACGCCAGAAGGGGGCGTCGTTGAGAGGGTGCTTAGCACGGATGCGGGGATCGGGGTGGCGTCGGTGTTTGGAGCTGGCGGTTTGCGTGGCAAGTGCGTTTAGCTGGCCGCATGTGTTCGGAACGCGTGATGGGTGGAAAGGCCGCTTACCAGCAACTGGCAGTCCTCTGCCCGCGGGCCAGAACAAATCGTCGCGCGCTCGCAACGGGGTATGGGAAAAAGGGGTTGGGAAGAGAGCGCGAGTCTCATTCCCAAGAAGTCCCTTCGATTGGCAGTAAACAAGTATTTTTCGATTCATTTGCCTCACGGTCAACCGAACGAACGAACAACTGTCTCGGCGCGCAGTGTTAGCTTCGCTTGCGCGCATCCTGGCTTCCTTCCGTTGCTTCCTTCGTTTCTTTCCCGCCCTTCTCTTCTTTTTCCTCTTCCCCTGTTTTGCCTTGTCCAGCCCCCCCTTCCTTTCCAGCTCGGAGCTGTCGCCGCGCGCGAAGAGCGCAACCCAAAGGGCGTTGCAGTAATTCCTTCGTTTGCCACGAAAACTCGTGTAATTCCTGTGTGTGCGGTCTGGTTACAGTGCCAACGCGGGGGGCGCACAAAGGAATTTCCTTTCTGTACGATCGTTTTCGCCGCCCCCACAAGAGCAAACGCGATTCCTTTGTGTAGAGCTTGCTTTCCCGCCTCGAGGAGCGCGCGGGGCCTGGCGCTACAATCGCAAGGCCGCGGCGCCTGGCAGTGCGATGCAGCTGCGCCGGATACCACGCCCAAAACCATCCTAGGTGGACTTCGGCTTTTCAGCCGAAGTCGCGCTGGCAGCTGGCCAACCACATCGCCGGCCCTGCATGCCGCGACGCGTGCTGCTGTCAACGGATGAACCAACTGACGTTGCACGGTGGTTTGGCTGTGCCAAACCACCATGGAATGTTTGTTGGTAGCGGAGCTTGTGATCTCGTCGCCGCCGACAGCCCTACCACACCAGACGTGTCAACTGCATCCTAGAGCACGGCCGTGTATCAACCCTGGTTCGGATCGCTGGAGATCCAGAGGCATGTGTGCGCATGCGTTGTACCGTTCGCGGTGCCAAAACCCTTTGTGTGAAATTCCTTTGTGCGTTATTTCTGGTTCCTAAATACAAGTACCCGGAATCTAGCGCACCACCTCGTGTCAGTGCTTCAAGAGCGAAAGATGGACGTACGTGTCCACGAATCCACGTTGGTTTCGAAAGTGCACAATGCGCGAACGTTCGCAACACGGTTTCGCGGGTGGGTGGGCGCGTGCGTCATCTGTCAGTTTTCGGTCCGGCGTGTCCCCCTATAAGCGGATTTTGGACGACAGAAATCAAAAAGACCCCAAACATATTCCCCACTATTCAGAACTGATCAAACATCGTCCCCATAGTATATCATGTGGAGGGACAGGCCCGACTGAATGTGAGCTCCTTCGTGGGCCCCCCAGCGAGACCTTCGGGTATGCGCATCCAACCACCCACCCGCCGCCAGCCTCACGGAGTCAAGATCAGCCACGCGCAAAGGGGGGCAGGGGCAGGGGGTAAGGCTTCTCACGAACACCCCCTTGCTTCTCAGAAGGCACGGGCCCCCTCTGTACAGGAAAAGCCGGCGCCTTCTGAGAAGCAGCCTCCTTCTCAGAAGCCTTCCCCCCTCCCCCTGCCTCTCGGTGCGCGCCCTCCACAACAGCGAGGCGCTCGCGCCTGCACGCCTGCATGCCACGCCTCCGCGTCTTCGAGCGCTCGTCCTCGGCCTGCACGCGGGGGGCCCGCCGCAGCCGCGGCCGCTCTGCGGGCCCGGCCCCTCCGCCCGCGCCTCTGCGGGCACGCCGCCGCCGTCGCCGGCGCGAGCGCATGGCATGTCGGACGGCACCTTGCGCGGCCGCTCGGGCGGGGCCGAAGCCCGGGCCTCCCGGATGGGGTCCGAGTGGATGGGGTCGGAGGATCGCGCCGCATCGCCGCTGCACGGGCGATGTTAGGGGGGCACATGCGAACACTACCCCTACCCCCCACGATTTCTGAGGGGGAGGGTGGGGGTCACTTTGTTCGGGAGGTTCCGAGCGAAGTAAACCCACCTTCCCCCTCAGAAATCGTGGGGGGTAATGGTAGGGTTCGCATGTGGCGCCCTTTGGTTTTCTCCACGCCGACGTCTCTGATGAACCGCCGACGTCGCTGATGTTTCGGCGGTGCATCGGCGATGCGGCGCGATCCGGCGATCCCATCTACTCGGACCCCATCCAGGCGGCCTCCACAGAGGGGTAAGGGGATTTTCAGAGGCGGAACGTACCGATTCCGCTGTGCGTCCTGGAGAGCTCCCGTCGCCACGGCTGGCTTCTCCTCGAAGTCCGGATCGGACTGCCACCCAGGAGAGGCCTGGGGAACAGTGGTGTCGTCGATCTTTTCTCGCCCCCCCCCCTTGGGGGAAAGGGGGGGGGTGGATCCAGGAGTTGTTGCATGCTGCTCGGAGGGGCTGCGGAGTTGCGCACAGGCAGCCCCCCAGGGGTGGTCCGCTTGGCCTCAACGCGCTCCTCGAGAAGCTGAGTCAGGAGGTAGAGAAGCACACGCAATGAATCGCCGACCCCCAGGAAAATTCGGAAACATATGGGAAGTGGGGGGGGGAGACGAACACCGAGAAAATATGAAAAATATGTGGGATCCTGGGATTTGTTTTTTTGTTTGTGTGTGTGTGTGTGTGTGTCCCTGGGCCCCTCGAAGCATGCTCCTCGACAAGCTGCAAGGGCGGCCTCAACGGCACGGCGGCGCTCTTCTGTGGGGGGGGGTGCTGAAGACCGCCCAGGCCCGCTCGGGGGGTCTGCTGAGGCCAGGCGGGGCATCTGGACGCCTCGACGCCCGAAATGGGTACGGAAAGAACGGGTACAATGCCCAACAGCGGATCTGGTTAATTTTGAACCGGACTCGCTGTCCACGCCGCCGCGGCCTGTGTCCATTCGGGACAGAAGGCCGCCTGCCCAACAGCGGCCGCTGTCGGTTTGGGACAACATTTGTTGTTGGGCATTGTACCCATTCTTTCCGTACCCATTTCGGGCGTCCAAAGGGCAATCTCGGGAGGGGCTAGCTTTAAGTCGGGCGCGTCCCTCTACAGGAGGAATACTTACAAATAGTCACAACATAGTCTGGAGACGATTGTTTGAGCATTGTTTGTTTCTGATTGGAGTATTTTTGGACCATATTTACTTCTTCCTCCCAAATCCGCCTGTAGGGGGGACATGCCCGACCTGAGTCTATCTGTGGGCAGCCAGTAACTCAGGCGACCGCAGACATGGATCAAGGGGGCATGTATAAGCGACGGGTCCCGCTTCCGTGAGACATCGCGGAGTTCCGCCGCCAGGCGAGGCGGCGTCGGCCGCATTCCGGGGAGGCGACCGCGCGCCAAGTCCATGGATCGCTAATCCGTGTCTGCGCGCCCCCGAGTACAGTCGGGGCCCTGAAGAAGGAACCTTTTTCGTCGGGGAGGGGCTCCGCGTTCCTTAAGTGTTTCGCAGCTTGCCTCAGTTTTTCCTTAGGTTTTCGATGGGAAATCGAAGTTCAACTTATGGTAATAAGGGGCCTCGTTCCTTATTTAGGGTTCCTTAGGTCAACGCCCCGACTGTAACTAGCCCTACTGGTGCAGCTGGTTTCCGCCATGGCGCAGAGAACGCCAGCTGCGTGAGCTGATTCGCTGACCACCCCTCTCTGCTTGCCCCGTAGGTCGGGCACGTCCCTCGACAGGAGGAACATTCAAGAACAGTTGTTTGTGTTTGTTGTATCTTTTTTATTTTTCCTTTTTTTTGAAAAAAAAATGCATATAAAAAAACGTCTGGAGACGATTTGTCGTGATTTCGATGATCTTTGGATATGTTCTGACTCTATGTGGTCTTTCGTCGGAAGCCCGCCTCTAGTCGGGCATGCCCGACCTAACCCTCCCCCCCCCCCCTCGCCCGCCTCGAGGCACGAAAGACGGCCTCTGTGCGTTCTGCTACTCGAGGGCGGCCGACAAGTGCTCGAAGTGCAAGGCCGCCACGAGCGACGGGCGAGGGACAAAGACCAAGGGCGACGTTCTCTGTTCCTAACCATCCTGTGGTGTTGGGCCCTCGCTTTGAAGAGACAGCGCCCCGCATTCCTTCCTCCCTGCCCCTCCCACCTCCTCCCATCTGCCTCTCCTCTCCGCCTGCCCACCATTATGGCACACCCCTCGCACGTTTCGTGGCCCCACAGGGAGCTCCACCAGAGGCTCCAGTGGAAGGGGTTCGCATGCCACTCCATTGGGGGCTCTCATGGCACCAGCGTGCCCAATCCGGCACACCCCTTGCACGTTTCGTGGCCCCATAGTGCTCCGCGCAGCGGACGACGCGCGCGCGTCGCTGAGACCCCTCAGGGGCGACCGGCGCGCGTCGCGGGGACAACGCGCCGTTCCGCGCTCGCAGCCTTGGACACTGGAGCGCAGGGGCAAAGATGTAGAAAATTAAGGGAAGGTAGCGGGCGCGACCATCGCGAGCGGCGTGCCGACATGGGCGTCGCGGCGCGCAGGCGTTGTCATCGGGGTTTCCGGGGGCGCCCCCAGCGGCGGCTACGCTCACTGCCGCGAGCATTCAGAGTCAACCGTGCTCAAACAATTTACATTCACATGTTCTTACACTCGGCTTAGTTATACTCGCATTCGTGCATGTAGACTTGCTCGCGCGCAGACTCAGTCACAATCGCGCGCACTCGTGCTCAGGCTTACCCGCGCTCGATCTCCAGCACTCAGACCTATCGTTTCCGTTCGTGTTGTGCATCCTGGCACACATTTCGGCACACCGTTTCGCGCGGTTCGTGGCCCCATAGGGATCGCCACCGAAGAAGATAGTCATCATTGTTGCGCTCACATTTGCATATGTTTGGGTCCTTCACCAAGCTAATTGTTGTCTCCCGACTTGCGTTTCGATAGAGGGTTTCAATAGTTTTCGAAGCGACAAATGTTCGGTAACGAATTAAGGGAGTCTCGTATACCTTCGCAGTTCCGTCTTTAGCATCGATTGGCGTCGATTCGCGTCTGACTTGAGATAGCGCGTTTAGCGTCGGTTCGTGTCGATTCGCTTTGATCTCGCGTCGCGCGTAGCTGTGCTCGCACCTTTGTCACGCGGGTACGATCCGCGGACCAAGTTGCACAACGGTGCACAAGGCCGTGTCCTCACCCCTGTCACACGCTGCGGTGCACATGGCCGTGCTCGCACCCTTGTCACGCCTAGGAATCCATAGGAATACATAGGAGTTCACGTTTTCACTAGTCGACCTGATCTTCGAACCGCCTCTTCACCTTTGGTGCAGTGTGCTTTGCTGGGTTGATGCAGCTTTGGGCGCTTTGATGCCGAGTTCGGACCCACTCGATACAGCACGAACAACTGGTCTGGATGGACGCTGGGAGGGGTCATGGCGACCGACGGTCCACGCGGTACTTCGACCGAGGACTGGCCACTGACTGAAGATCGAGGATCGAGGTCTGAAAATCGAAATACTGGAACATGTATGCTTTTGGTCTGGGGTCTGGTCTGTGGTCGAGGATCGAGTTCTGGGGGGGTCGAGGATCGAGGCTAGACGGCCAGATCTCTGGCGGCCTCAAGGAGCTTCTGGAGTCTGCCATGAGCCTCCAGAGACGCCTCCAGGGGCCGGCAGGGGAGGCTCGGCTGCAAAGTCCTAGGAGCAAAAAGCGGCATGAATTTGCAGGGAAGTTGGGGAAGGTGGCTGCAGCCGGCCCTTCTTCTCTTTTAAACCCTGGCCATTTTCTGTCTAGTTTTCCCAGCCCTGGCGCGCCCTCTACCCAACTGTTTCGGGCTTGCTTCACCCCCTGCCGGTTTTCCCAGCCCTAGCCACTTCCACTTTCGCTGAATTTCCAGCTTCCACTTTTTCTGGCTGCCCTGTAAACTATTGGAGGTCCGCGCAGGTTTCTGGGATCTGCGCTGGAAATCCCTCCCCACAACCCCCAAAGCCCTGGCGGCGCCTCTGGCGCTGTCCCTGGCGCGCCGCAGGCACTGGGGACGGGGTGTGGGCAGGGGGTGTCCGGCGCCAGCACAAGAAGTCCGCGCAGACCTCTGGAAGCTTATGTTGAGGCATGGCTTTTCTGCTGTCCTGAAGGTCCGGTGGTATTGCTCGGCCTTCTGCCAGCAGAAGGACTGGAAGCTCGGCCACAGGTCCTGCGCGGGCTGGCGCCACCCTGGCCCAGAGGTGTCCCCGTGCAGGGCTGCCCCGGCCGCCCCGCCCCGGGACGGGCCCCGGTCGAGGCACGAGATGGGGGCCCACCGAGGCTCCCAGAGTGGTCGGAGGTGGCGATTAAGGAATTGGCCGTTTTCGGTTCGCGAGAGGGCTTCGCGGCCGTCATTTTTGCGGGTCCAGGTCCGTCGGTTTCGGTCCCAGGCCGCTTTCACTAAAGGGAGGTTTACTAAAGGGAGGTTTGTCCACCGCCGAAGTGGGAATGATGCCGGGGACACCGTGGGCCAGGGGCACTTTCCCACACCTCCGTGGTCTTGATTGTCGGGCCGGACGAAGGGGGGGGGGATTGGGAAGGGGGGGGGTACGAAATTTGCTGCATGCAGCTGGTTTCGGCCCCACCGAGGGGCCCATTCCTCGATACATAGCCGCCTCCGGCGCCGGGAGGCGCCGGGAAAATCAGCTACGTGAGCTGATTCTCAAACCCCCCTTTGCTATCCCCCCCTTTCGCCCAACCCGAGATTGGTTCAACGCGGAAGCGGGCTTCACACTGTTGTATTCTTTCGTGTGCCGTCAGGCGCAGCCCCACTTGCTGAGTGTTGATTGCGCAGCCCGATGTGTCTGTTTTTTTTTCCGTGGGTTCGCCAGATTTGTTGACTGATTGACTGGTCGCAGGCAGGTTTGTAGTCGACAGCCGACGGCGCAACCAGAGCAGGCGGCTCTACTTCGGCAGTCGATGGCCCAACTTGTGTGGCGCCCGTTGGTTGGCAGTTTCATCCAGCTGCCTGCGGCAAACCACGCCACGCCACCGTGCTTACGCAGCAGCGTAGCAGGAAGGGGTGAGAATGCTTAATGCTTCGCGTATCCCCATCAGTCGGCCGCGCTTAGCCGTCGCCTCGCGCGTTGCTCTGTTTGTTTTTCCCGCGTTTCCTTTGCCTCATTAGTCTCTGCGTAGCCCGCTTTGACCTGACTCGCCGCCGGCGCGCTCGCCCGCGGCCGTTGACAAACAAAAATATCCCCATCAGCCGATCCAGGAACGATGCCCAGGGGAGCTGCCCTCATCAGGGGGGAGCGGGGCAGCATTCGCAGAACTCCGGGGGAGGGCTCCACTGTGCCGGCCGTTGGGGGGGCACCTTTGGGCCCCCGCTGGCTCCCAGAATGGGGCCCTGTGTGGCCCCTGGAGGGCCTTTCCTTCGGGTCGGGCGAAGGGGGGTGGATTGGGAAAGGGGGGGGTTACGAAGTCTGCTGCATGCAGCTGGTTTCGGCCCCGCCGAGGGGCCCATTCCTCGATGAATGGCCGCCTCCGGCGCCGGGAGGCGCCAGGAAAATCAGCTTCGTGAGCTGATTCTCAAGCTCCCCCTTTTGCTATCCCCCGATTCACCCCTCTTGTTAGTCCCCCCCCGATTTCACCACCCACCAAAACCACCCCAACCCAACCCGAAGGCTCCAAGTTGCCCTCCATTTCCAGTGGGGGGGGTGGGGAATGTGGAGAGAACACACGTGAAGCCTGTAATTACCCCTCCAACCCGAAAGTCGCGTCTTCGGGTTGGGTTGGGGTGGTCTGGTAGGCAGTCGATTACCACCCCGCCCGACGTGAGCCAAGCTCCTGTCGAGACCTCGGAGTCCTGGGCTCCGCCAGCGCTCGCGCACAGGGGCGACTGCGGCCTCGGGGACATCCCCCAGGCGACGGTCCCCGCGCCGCCCCCGCGCCTGCTGCCGGAGTCGGTGAGCCGCCCGGTGATCAGCGACTCGTCTTGGCGCAGGCCGCCACGAAGCGAACTCGACTCCGGAGGCAAGTCGAGAGAGCCTTGTGTGCCCATAAAACGACTCGAAGATCGGGACAAAATCGGATCGGGATAACTCGAAATTTCTGAGAATCGGCGGGTTTGGAGGATGTATTGGGCGCCGCGGCCGCTCCAGAGCGTTCCGGAACGCTCTGAGAGCGCTCCGGAACGCCCTGGAGCGATTTATCCCGATCCTAGCCCTGTTTTAGCTCACGCACTTCCGCTTGCACAGTGCATTGGCATCCGGCTGGCGTCTGGTAATCGCTGCACCGATTCAGCGTCGATTCGGCGCCGATCCGGCGCCGCTTCGCAAGGGCAGATCGGATGGTACGGGAGCTTCCCAGAAGGTGCCGACGGGCTCGAAGGAGAGACGACGGTGTCCTCCCTGGCTGGCGCTTTTCGTCCGCTCTGGGCCTGGAGGCTTCTCGTCGCCGCGGCTGGATCCGCCTCGAGAGAGGAGGGAGGAGGGAGGAGGGAGTAAAAAGGAGGAGGAGGAGGAGGAGGAGGAGGAGGAGGAGGAGGAGGAGGAGGAGGAGGAGGAGGGAGGGGAGGAGGGACGAGGGAGAGGGAGGAGGAGGAGTGAGGAGGGAGGAGGAGGAGGAGGAGGAGGAGGAGGGAGGGAGGGAGGAGGAGGAGAGGAGGAGGAGGAGGAGGAGGGAGGAGGAGGAGGAGGGAGGAGGGAGGAGGGAGGAGGGAGGAGGAGGAGGAGGGAGGAGGGAGGGAGGGAGGAGGAGGGAGGAGGGAGGAGCGAGGGAGGAGGAGGGGGAGGAGGGAGGAGGGAGGAGGTGGAGGAGAGGAGGGGAGGAGGAGGAGGAGGAGGAGGAGGGAGGAGGAGGGAGGAAGGAGGAGGGAGGAGGGAGGAGGGAGGGGCTGCTCTGGGGAACGGCTCGGAGCGGACACGTGCTGGGCGGGAGCGCCGCCGTGGCCTCCACCGCCCCTCCCCCGAGCGGCCCCGCGCGGGGCCCGAGGGGAGCGGGCCCCGGAGCTCTGCTGCTGCCTCCCGGTTCTCGGGACCATCCCCTGCAGGTTTCGGGGGCGGCAAAGAGGGGGGTGATGACTGGGGGGGGGGGGGGGATTTCATGGCGGGGGCCATGATGTTTCCCCAGATCTCGTGGCGCCTCTTCTTATTTCATTACGTCCCAGGCCCCCCCGCTGGGCCGCGCACATGCCGCCGGTCATGATTTGCACCCCTTCTCTTGGACACCCCCCTCTTGGCCGCTCCCGACCTCGGGGCCATCCCCTGCAGGTTCTCGGGGCCATCCTTCAGTCGGGCACGCCCCTCTACAGGAGGAATGCTCAAACATAGTCCACCAACAGTCTGGGGACTGTGTTTCGAGCATTTTGGTGGAGCATTTGTCGAGGAAGTTCTGACTGTTTCTTGCTTCATCCAAAATCTGCCTGTAGGGGGACACGCCCGACCTAAATTTAGGCTCTTCCGCTGACTCCGGGCTGTCGGGGCCATCCCCTGTAGGTTCTCGGGGCCATCCAAAAACGGCCCAGGATAAAATGTTGGGTCTTCGCTTTGAAGAGACAGCGCCCTGCGTTCCAGACTCACTCAATCCTCCCTCCTCCTCCCCTCCTCCCTCCTCCTAGTCCTGCCTCTGCCTCTGCCTCGGCACACCCTTCACGTTCTTCGTGGCTCCATACGGATCTCCACCGAAGGCCCCACAAGTGACGTTCGCACGCGTCCGCGCCACCCAGCACAGCTCTTCGTGGCCCCACGGGGAGCTCCACCGAAGGCCCTATGTAGAGACGACGTTAGCATGCGTCCGCGCCGCCCAGTACAGCGCTTCGTGGCCTCACGGGGAGCTCCACCGAAGTCAATCGAGGCGACGTTCGCATGCATCCTCGCCACACAGTACAGCGCTTCGTAGACCCATGGGGAGCTCCACCGAATTCATTAGGGAAGTCCACTGAACGCCCCAGTTGCCAGGTTCGCATGCGGCCGCCCCACCCATTTCGGCGCACCGCTCACGTGCTTCGTGACCCCATACTGACCTCAACCGACGCCCCCAGTGGCCATTTTCGCGTGCGGCCGCTCCGCCCATTTCGGCACACCCCTTACCCGCCTCGTGGCCCAAGAGGGAGCTCCAGCAAAAGCCCCCGGTGGCCATGTTCGCATGCGGCCGCCCTGCCCATTTCGGGACACCCCTTGTTCGCTTCGTGACCCCAGAGGGTGCTCCACCGAAGGCCCCAGTGGCGAAGTTCGAATGTGGCCGCCCCGTCCATGTCGGTACACCCCTTACTCGTTTCATGTTCCCATACGTAGATATGGGGATCTATACATGTGTATATCTATATATACATATATATATATATATGGGAGTTCCACCGAAGGCCCCAGTGACAAAGTTCGAATGCGGCAGACCCGCCCACTTCGGCACACCCGTTACACGTTTTGTCCCGACACCGAAGGCCCCAGTGGCAAAGTTCGCAGGCGGCCGCCCCGCCCATGTCAGCGCTTCCCTCACACGTTTCGCGGCCCCATACGGAGCTCCACCAAAGGCACCAATGGCATGGTTCGCATGCGCTTCCCCGCGAATTTCGGCACACCCCTCCCACACTTCGTGGCCCCAGTAGGGAGCTCCACCGAGGGCGGTGCCACGACGCGGTCCTCACAGCTGCATGTGGTTGGGCCCTTCGCCAGGGTATTGTTCGGTGTGTGTGTGTGTGTGTGCGTGTGTGTGTGTGTGTGTGCGTGTGTGTGTGTGTGTGTGTGTGTGCGTGTGTGTGTGTGTGTGTGTGTTTGTGTGTGTCCTTTCTCCCCCGCGGCGAGCAGGCTCCTCGACGCCTCCGACGCCGGCCCGCCGAAGGGCCCCGCCCGCGGGCTGCGCAACCTGGGCAACAGCTGCTACGTGAACTCGGTGCTCCAGGCCAAAGGGGCGCCGAAGGCACAGCCGCGACCGCTGGGCTGAGGCGGCCGCCCGTGGCGCCTTCCCAATCGGGAGGGGGCAAAGTCACACAGGCACACATGATCGTCGCTCCCGGGGGGAATGTGGGAAACTATGTGGGAAGTGGGGGGGGGGGAAGACTAGCACCCAGAAAGTATGGAAACTTCTTGGGAGTCCTGGGATGCGTGTCTATATCTATTTGTGTGTCCCTGGGCCCCTCCACCCCAGGCCGACCCCGGCCGCCCAGCGGCGATGACCTGCGCGCGGCCACCGATGTCGTCTGCCGCGCGCAGAGCGTCCGTCACCGCTGGGGGGTCGGGGTCGGCCCGTGGAGGCTCACTCATCCTCAAGATCTGTTGTAGGCTGTCACCCTCCCCGCCCCAGCCAGACTCGACCGCCGGGGGCCACGTTGCGTATCCAACAACAGAAGCTGCGCCCCGTGGAGGGATTTTTTGGCATGCGCGTCCCACGGCCAGGACCCTCGCCCACCCCCCAGGGCTATCTGGTACAGTCCATCCGGCTGACCGCGGCAAGTGTTCTCCGCTGATGAGCCCAGCTGTTGTTTTAGTTTTCCACGATGATGAGGAGCATGACGATGAGGATTCTGTTTTGGATGATGTTATGACGGTAGTGATGACGACGGGGATGAGGAGGACGGTGATGGGATGGGGATCATGATCATGATGATGATGATGAGGATGAGGATGAGGATGAGGATGACGTTGATGATGGTGATGATGATGACGACACTGACGATGGCGATGATATGAAGATGAGGGTGAGACGGATGAGGATGATGATGAGGATGCGGATGAGAATGTTGATGGTGATGATGATGTTGATGGTGATGATGATGTTGATGTTGATGACGGTGATGATAATGTTGTTAATGACGATGTTGATGACGATGATGATGGTGATGATGATGTTGATGATGAGCATGATGATGAGGAGGATGAGGGGAATGCTGATGGTGACGAAGATGATGGTGATGATGATGAGCATGGATGAGGGTGATGATGAGGATGAGGATGATGATGGTGATGGTGATGATGGCGGTTGTGATGATGGCGACGGTGAGGGTGTGGGTGATGGTGAGGGTGAGGCTGATGGTGAGGGTGAGGGGTATTGATGATGATGGTGATGGTGATGGTGCTGGTGCTGGCGATTGTGATGATTATGATAGGTATGACGATGACGGTGACAACGGTGATTGTGATGATGGTGGTCTTGTGATGAGGATGAACGTTTCGGTGATGTGTTTGATGATGGTGACGATGATGATGCTGATGATGATGATGCTGATGATGGCGATGGCGATGATGATGATGCTGATGATGGTGGCGATGAGGGTGATGACGGTGATTATGGTGATGATGCTGATGATGACTTTGTAATGATGATGGTGGTGATACTGGTGATGATGCTGATGACGATGATCATTCTGCTGATGCTGATGATGGTTATGATGATTTTTATGAGGCTGCTGATCATGGTGGTAGTGATGATGATGATATTAGGTGGAGCAGGTGGATGAGGAGGAAGATGACGAGGATGAGGACGACTAGGAGGAGGAGGAGGAGGAGGAGGAGGAGGCGGAGGAGGAGGAGGAGGAGGAGCAACGCCATCACATGTGAGACCTTTCATCTTTTCTTCTTGAGGAGTCCACATGAACCTCATTTGGGCAGTTTTGGTGCCTCTTTGGGGCATCTTGGGGGCCGCTTGGGGGCCTGCTTTGAGCCTGTTGGGGCCTCCTGGGGGCCTCTTGGGGCGGAAGGCTCAAATTGTCGGTTTCGCGTTCCCCCTCTTGTGTTCTTTTTGAGGGCTTATTTGAGCCCTCTTTGACCGTGTTGGGCGCCCTTCGGGATGTCTTGGAGCTCTCTTGGGCCGCCTGGAGGCCCTCTCGGGGGCTTCTTGGGCCGTCTCGCGGCAGCTCGGGGCCACGCTCTTGTATACAAAAACCACGCCCCAGGGAGGGAATTCAATATACCAGACCCACGACCAGGACCCTCGACCACACTCCAGGGCTCTTCTGTGTATAGTATTTTTACTGTTCCCGGCGGACCTCATCCCAGCGGTTGGCTTTGCTGCCTCTTCTCGGGACGAGGATGGACCCGTTCCAGAGCGTTCCGAGACGTCCTCCAGAGCCGTCGGATCTCAGAGATGCTCGATCGATCCTCACCCGATGTTGTCCTCGCCCTGGCCGATGGGTACGTTTTCCACCACCGCCACCAGAAGTTGGAGGAGGTGGAGGGGGAGGAGGAGGAGGAGGAGGAGGAGGACGAGGAGGAGGAGGAGGAGGAGGAGGAGGAGGAGGAGGACCCCCCCTCCCCCTCCAGCTTCTGGTGCCGGTGGTGGAACACGGGCCCAGAGCTGGCTCCTCGCCCGCTCTTCGCCCCCCTCGCTGGCTCCTCGCCCGACCCTCGCCCGCGGCCAGGGGCTCTTCCACGGCTCGCCCCTGCTGCTGGGCGCCTGCCGCGAGCACTGGGCCTCGTGCGGCGGCGGCGGCGCCACCGCCTGCGCGGCCGGGGGCGCCCGGGCCAGCATCAACGGCTCCACGGGCTGCTTCCGCTGCGACCTCGAGGCGGCCGCCCTGGACCCGCGGGGCGACGAGGCGCGGAGGGAGGCGGAGGCGGAGGAGGAGGAGGAGGGAGGAGGAGGAGGAGGAAAGGGGAGGAGGAGGAGGAGGAGGAGGAGGAGGAGGAGGGGGAGGAGGAGGAGGGGAGGAGGAGGAGGTGGAGGAGGAGGAGGAGGAGGAGGAGGTGGAGGAGGAGAAGGAGGAGGAGGAGGAGGAGGAGAAGGAGGAGGAGCTCGGGGGCGGCAGAGAGGGGGGTGATATGACTAGGGCTTGGCATCGCTCGGACGTGTGCATTTTTCCTTCGGCGAGGACCATCGAGGAGCATCCTCGATCATTTGGCGAAAACACCACGCACGAAACCGAACAAAAACACAGGGAATGGACGTCCGAGCGATGGCGAGCTAGGGGGGTGGTGGACATCACGGCGGGGGCCATGATATTTCCCCAGATTTCGTGGCGCCTCTTCTTGCTGCATTGCGTCCTGGGCCCCCCCGCTGGGCCGCGCACATGCCGCCGGTCATGATTTGCACCCCCCCTCTTGGACACCCCCTCTCTTGGCCGCTCCCGAGAAGAAGAAGGGATGAGAGAAGAACGAAGGAGCAGATGCCGCCGACAGAATCGGCGCGCGAAGTTCTGACCCGTCACTTCCTGCTGATAAGAAAAAAATGCCGGCGTAGAGAAACGTCTGGGAGCTATGCCTTCTTCTGCTCGTGGTTTGGCCTCCTGGGAGGCCCTCGTGGCCACGTCTGGATTTTTGCTTCGACAAGCTAGCCCGACGCACCACCGGAGAGGTCGGGGGGGAGCAGCGGCATATCGGTACTTTTGACCTCCCCAGAGAAAGCATCATTACAGTGGAGACCCATGCCAAGAAGCACCCTGCTTGCATGCAGGGTGCCGTGGGTTTCTTGGGTTTCGATGGTTTTGCTATGGAAAGCATGACGGTCCCACACCAGAAACTAATGGACGTCTCGGGATCTCAGGGTTGGGTCTCTTGTGGCAGGTTTCTCTTGGTCGAGCTCCTACTGCAGCAGAACGTTTGGGGGGTCTCGCAGATTTCGTGGTTCGGCGCTCGGATCCCCTCCTTGGCGGCGCCTCTGGCGCCGACTCTGGCGCGCTCCGCGCGCCAGGAGGGAAGGTCCAGAGCCGATCCGCGAACTCCGCGCGGACGGCCCGAAGTGGTTCTGTATGGTTAAGTCGGGCCTGTCCTTCTACAGGAGGAACGTTCAAAAATAGACAGAATAATCGTCAGGGGACGACTCTTCCAATATGTTTTGACCATTTGGGAGTATGGTTTGCCCATGTGTTTTTTTCCTCCAAGATCCGCCTGTAGGGGGACATGCCCGACCTCACTGTATGGCTTTGGGGTTCCTCCTGGAGGTTGGGCCCTCGAACGTGGTGCGGTGGCTCCCGCGCCTGCACGAGGACTTCACCCTCGGGATGCAGGAGGACGCGCACGAGTTCCTGCGCAGCGTGCTGCGGCTGATAGAGGATCGCGTCTATTGCGAAGGCCTTACCCATCGGTCGTTGAAAGTAGGTATTTTTGGATTCCCAGATTCCAATCTACTTTCAGCGCCTTCCTACTTCAAGAGTCGAGTGGTTTTCCCTCTTCCCTCCTCTTCAGGAGGAGGGCGGAAACCCAATCTATTTCCAACGCCTTCCTACTTCATGTTTCTACCTACTTCTTCCGACCGATGGGTACGGCCGGTGCCGCCGACCCTGAAGATAAGGACGCTGACCACGACGAGGTAGAAGGCGGAGAAGTAGGACGAGAAGGGGGGAGAGCCGCATGCGGAGGAGGAGGGGGGTGAGGAGGATGGGGAGGAGGAGGTGGAGGACGCGCACGAGTTCCTGTGCAGCGTGCTGCGGCTGATAGAGGGTTGCGTTGATTTTGCAGTCTCTGGCGATGGCGGGCGTTCCTAGGGGGGAGGGAGGAGCACGGCCAGGGGCGGCCGGTAACGTCACGTTTCGCGGCGGCACCGTCGGCAACGTCTAGGATTAACCAAGGCCATCTCGGAGGTCATCGGGGCGGGGGGGTCGGCCAGGGCCGGCAATCGCAGGCGACCTTTCTCCCCCGAGTTCTGCTCGAAAGGTTTGTGGGGCACACCCCGAGGTGGCTATTCGGACGCACCCCATCGTACAGCCCAGGCTTGGGCCCACAGTTCCTGGTGCATTCGAGAACGCCACGAAGCATGCATGGGCTAGTGGTCGACATACCCCCCGGTGAGCTGCCGAGCTCGAGGTCCAGGTGCTGCCACTGCCGGGCCCGGTGTCCAGATGCCCAGGCTGTCCAGGCGAGGCGAGCGCGGTGCCGCCGCCTGCTGCTGCCGCTGCGCCCTTCTGCCGCTGGTCTGGTGTCAGCGGGCGCTCTTGGAGGAGAAGGCCGAGGTGAAGTCGGGCCTGTCCCTCTACAGGGGGAATGTTCAAAAACAGTTTTTTAAAATAGTCCGGGGACGCTTTTTGCACCACTGTGGGCTATTTTTGCCCATCTTTGGGCACTTTGAATTTTTCGTCCGAGGTCCCAGAATGTAGGAGGACGGGCCCGACTTGGGGCCGCGGCCGAGGCGGCCGCTGATGCCCCCGCCGCGCGCGCGAGTCCTGCCCCGTTCCCTGGGCGGCCGCCCAGCCCCGGGGGTTGGGCGCTGCGTCATGGGGGGGTCATAAATGGGGGCGGAAAAGAGGGGGGTGATGACTAGGGGGGGGGGATATCATGGCGTGGGCCATGATATTTCCCCAGATTTCATGGCGCCCCTTCTGATTTCGTTACGTCCCTGGCCCCCCCGCTGGGCCGCGCACATGCCGCCGGTCATGATTTGCACCCCCCCCTCTTTGACGCCCCCCTCTTGGCCGCTCCCGACATAAGTGGGGGGATGGCGTGTGGTCCGAAAAGGTACCCAAACGGTACCCAAACGAGCCCCCCGGGGCTCTGGAGGGGCCCGATGGGGGGCACGACAGGGAAGCCGTTTCGGATCCCCGGGGCACGACAGGGAAGCCGTTTCGGATCCCCCCACCCATGACCCCCCCCATTAAAGCCACGCCCAAGGGGGGCCGCTGCCGCGCAGCACACGAGAGCTGACGCCCCCGAGGACGAGGAGCTCCGGGAGCACGCCCAGGGCCTGCGGCGAGCCGCCGCCACGGACCGCGGCGGGGGGGGCGGGGGGGGGAAGTCCGCGTCTGCAGGTGCGCGCCGGCCCCCCTGGGCAGCCCGGGGGGCGCGCCGCTCCCGGGGCCCAGGGTTCGCCCAGGGCTCATTTCGATGCCTCCTCCTCCTCCTCCTTCTCCTCCTCCTCCTCCTCCTCCTCCTCCTCCTCCTCCCTCTCCCCCCTCCCCTCCCCCCCTCCCCCTTCCACCTCCCTCCCCCTTTCCTCCTCTCCGCCTCTCCATCCTCCTCCTCCTCCTCCTCCTCCTCCTCCTCCTCCGCTCCCGAGGTTGCTCCCGAGGTTCTCCTCCTCCTCCTCCGCTCCGATTCAATTCGATTTCAAGGTCTTCCGATGCCGACTTGATTCGATTTGGGATTCCGATGTGGATCCCGGCTTCTCATTGGAGGCGTACTGGCCTGCCGAGTTCCCCCGATTCGACTCTTCCTGCTGGAGGTCAAGCAGTGGCGAAGCTTTTTTGCTCGCCTCTTGGACCACCAAACGACAATTTTTTTACGTGGCTTGCGCGAAATGTTCTTAGAACATTTCTCGCCGAGGCGGTCTTCGTGTAAAAACATAGGATCTACATTCAAAGAACGTTGTTTTTGTTATTAGAACGTTACTTTGTTCTGAGAGCATGTCGTGGCAGACCTGTAGGACTGCTGGGACGGTCGGTCCTTGTTCGAGGATGTGCGCCAAATCTTGGGGCCCGGGATTCGGGCGTTGCCAGGCCCAGGCATCCGACGGTGTGATCTGTTCGATCCTGGCGCTGTTCCTCGGCGCGTGCTTCTGTCAATAGTCCTTAGGGCGTGTATTGGGCCCAGTGTGTGTGTGTGTGTTTAACAGGAGGGAGAGAAACACACAGACACAACTAATCGGCGATTCCCCAGAAAATTTATGAAAATATGGGAAGTGGGGGGGAGACAGAAACCCAGAAAATATGGGAACATATGGGGAATCTGTTTATTTGTGTGTATTTATTTGTGTGTCCTGGGGCCCCTTCAGTTTACCCCGTTTGGCTCCGCCGGTCGCACGCCGCCCGTGGCGGCCCAGAGTGCACGGGCCGCATCGTCTGGAAGGACTCCGGTGGGCACGCGCACCATGGCGTCAGCACACATTCTGAGGAGCACCGATTCGGGGGCCGTTCACGGGACCATCCGGAAGGGTTCCTCAAACGACGCGAAGATCGGGACAAAATCGGATCGGGATAACTCGAAATCTCTGAGAATCGGCGGGTTTGGAGGATGTATTGGGCGCCGCGGCCGCTCCAGAGTGTTCCGGAACGCTCTGAGAGCGCTCCGGAACGCTCTGGAGCGATTTATCCCGATCCTAGCCCTGTTTTAACTCTGGTGGACACGCACACGATGACGTCAGCACACGTTCTGAGGATCACCGATTCCGGGGCCGTTCACGGGACCATCCGGAAGGGTTCCGAGACGGACGGTTGCGCGCGTTGGGATAGGCATGCATCGTCGGATGTCTTGGGAGGCGTCCTTGGCCTTGTGGCAGAGGATCAATGGAGAGGAGGCCGGTTGCCAAAGGATTCCCAGATACACGCCTAGATCTGAGAAAGCATGTATGAACAAACATAGCTCCCACACATGTTTCCCCAATCATCCTGTGGTGTTGGGTCCTCGTTTTGAAGAGAGAGCGCCCCGCGTTCCTTCCTTCCTTCATCCTCCTCCTCCTCCTCTCCTCCTCCCCCTCCTCCCTCCTCCCTCCTCCCATCATCGTCATCGTCATCATCATCATGCCGAGGGGCAGTGCGAGCAGGGAGCTCCTGTCCCCTTAAGCCGCGTGGATCATTATCATCAGCATCATCATCGTCAGCATCATCGTCATTGTCACCGTCACCGTCATCGTCATCGCCACCGTCATCGTTAACGTTTCGGCGCACCCTCACACGCTTCGTGGCCCCATAGGGAGTCCCACCGAAGGCCCCGAAGACGTCTCACATGCGTCCCCGCCACCCATTTCGGCACACCCCTCAAACGATTCGTGGCCCCGCTGGGAGCTCGACCGAAGGCCCTATTGGCGGTGCCCACATGCGGCCCCGCCACCCATTCCAGCGCACCCCTCACACGTTTCGTGGCCCCATTGGGATATCTACCGAAGGCCCCAGTGGCGGTGCTCACATGTGTCCCCACCACCCATTTCGGCACACCCCTCACACGCTTCGTGGCCCCATAGGGAGCTCTACGGTAGATGACGAGCCAAGTGTGCCAAGTGTGTTCCGTCTTGGCCCGCCTATGAATTTGCATGCGTGCATGCATAGTCGCACTATGAACCTGCATGCATGCA
>CAUYUJ010016406.1:167849-225349 GCA_963575745.1 Prorocentrum cordatum | reverse complement strand
AAGCTTGCTCGTGGTCGTAAGATTCGCCGTCGTCGCGGGGGAGGTCATTTTCCCGCTGCTGTTGGGCAAGATAGATAATTTTGGAGGTTTCTTTCCCCCAGATTTCTTTCCCCATTCCATGACAGAGGAACTTTCAGTGCGTTTGCAAGAGGATTGCAATACCTATCGGCATTCTATTCGCCGAAAGCGTTGCTCACAATCTTTGTGAGGATGGAGCTCCTGAGGATGGAGTTTCTGAGGGCCTTCGTTGGGCCTGAGCTTCAATAGTCTTTCTGAGGATGGAATTCTTGAGGGTCGAGTTTCTGATAATCGAGTTTCTGAGATGCGATGTTCTGTCAGAGCGCTTCTGAGGCATAAGTACGTGTAGTCGTCGCAGTCGTAATCGTAGCTGTCGGCGTCCTTGTTGCGCGGCGGGCGCCGCGGGGAGAAACAACACATTTTCGCCATTGGTGGACCGCCAGTCCGTAAATAAGGCCTCCGGAAAGTAGTGAAGTATACCCTTATTCGGGGTGTTCTAAAGACCTACCGCGGGTGAGGCCAACGCAGATGCCGATGCCGGTGACCACGATGACGATGATGATGTCCTTGTGTCTGTGTTAAACGTGAGGGTGATGGAGATACGCGCGAAGAGATTCAAAAACGTTGCAAAGTGCTTGTGGACATGTTGTGTTCCACCTGTTTCTGAGGAGGTGTATCTTTCGGGGGCGCGCAAACATGGATTAGCGATCCATGGATTTGGCGACCGGATCGGGGGAGGTGCTCTTCCCAAAGTGCGGCCGGTGCCGCTTCGCTCGGCGGCGGGAAGCCGCGATTTCGCATGGAAACGGGACCCGTCGCTGATCCAAGCCCCCTGCTCCTCAACCTCCTCCTCCTCCTCCTGCTCCTACCCCTCCTCCTCCTCCTCCTGAGTCTTGACGTGCTTCGAGGGACAGATATGTGTTGGAAGGATCTCGGCGCGCTCGCGCGGCGGTGCGCGCACGTGGCCCACGCCGTGGTGGTCTCCGGTGCCGCAGCGTGCAGGGGGCGCATGCTGGATCAAGGCGGATGCGCCGTGGGGTGGAGTACACATCTCCTCCTCCTCCTCCTCCTCCTCCTGCCCCTCCCCCTCCTCCTCTTCCTCCTCCTCCTCCTCCTCCTCCTCCTCCTCCTCCTCCCCCTCCTGCGCCTCCCTCCTCCTCCCCCTCCTCCTCATCCTCCTCCTGCCCCTCCCCCTCCTCCCCTCCCCCTCCTCCTCTCCCTCTCCTCCTCCTCCTCCTCCTCCTCCTCCTCCTCCTCCTCCTCCTCCTCCTCCTCCCCTCCTCCTGCCCCTCCCCCTCCTCCTCTTCCTCCTCCTCCTCCTCCTGCCCCTCCCCCTCCCCCTCCTGCCCCTCCCCCTCCTCCTCTTTCCTCCTCCTCCTCCTCCCCCTCCTCCTCCTCCTCCTCCTCCTCCTCCTCCTCCTCCTCCTCCCCTCCTCCTCCTCCTCCTCCCTCCTGCCCTCACCCTCCTCCTCTTCTCCTCCTCCTCCTCCTCCTGCCTCCCCTCCTGCCTCCTCCTCCTCCTCTCCTCCTCCTCCTCCTCCTCCTCCTCCTCCTCCTCCTCCTCCTCCTCCTCCTCCTCCTCTCCTCCTCCTCCTGCCCCTCACCCTCCTCCTCTTCTCCTCCTCTCCCCCTCCCCCTCCTCCTCCTCTTCCTCCTCCTCCCTTTCCTCCTCCTCCTCCGCCTCCTCCTGCTCCTCCTCCTGTGCGGGTTCTTAGCGAGGTTGTAAAAGAAATCGGTGCTCCATTTCATGCGAGCGATTCGTGCTCTGGGTTTCGTAATACGCGTCGGGGGGGACCCCCCCCGACGGCGCTCAACCTCGCCTCAACCTCGGAGCGCCTTCGGCGCGCGGTGGCTGCCCGCGACGGGGGGCGATGTGGGGCTGCGGGCGGGGGCGACGCTCCCCCCCCAACCCCACGCTTGTTACGAAACTACTCGGAGTAGGTGCGCGGGCAAGTTCCAACCATGAGCCAGGCACCTGGTGAGATCTCAGCGGACACACCCAGCGCACGGGGTATCCCACGAGGCGTCCACGACGTGCCACCAAGCAAACACCAGGCGACACCTCGGCGGACCCACCCGGCGCCGCCCACGACCGGCCAGGAACTGGGCGCCAGGCGAAGCCCTGGCGGACACATCCAGCCCACGGGGCGCCCACGACCAGCCATTCACCTGGCACCAGGGGGGCCCAGGCGGATTGATCCAATTCTACGAATTGGATCAATCCTATTCTTTTCGGGGGAGCGCAAGACCCGGGTTTGCCAGGACTCGGGTTCCCCATCGTTTTTTGACGACCGCGCCTCGGATTTTGACGAGGAGGAGTTTCGTGGGATGTCTGCAGCGGGAGGCGTCAAAATGCAGGCTCGGCCTCGTCATTTCTGTTGACGACCTCGTCGGGGATTTCCGAGTCCCCTGTACCCAGGTCGTACGTCCCCCTGATCTTTGTTCCACCTCAGAGAGTCTTTGAGGCAGAACAAGGAATATAATCCATGAGTCCAAGCGTAGATCGTGGGCGAGCCTACGAACGCATGTCTGCGGACCGCGCGGGTTGCTTGGGTCGGCGATGGGCTCCTCTGGCAGCCGCCCCCGACGCATTCCGCGTGCCATGCAGGGGGGCCCGGCGCCGATCCAAAAAGCCAGCATTGGGCGCCGCGTAATGGGGGGGTCATGGGGGGGTGGCGAGGGTGGTTCGAACAGTTACCCAAACGGTACCTAAACGAGCCCCCTGGGGCTCTGGAGGGGCCCGAAAGGGGCACGAAAGGGAACCTTTTCTGACCCCCCCATTTGTGACCCCCCCATTAAGCCACGCCCAACAGCGTGGACTTCCGAAAGTTGTTGTGAGGGTTGAATGCTTATTCTTTTGAATGTCAGGAGGGATGCGGGGGTGAGGTCGGCCCAGAGCTCTGCGAGCTGTTGAGGGTACTTGCAGCTTTGCGCCTCAAGGTGGTCAATTCGGCTTTGCTGTCTCACTGTCGCGGTCTTTCAGGGTCTGCGATCTGTCTGACACGCACACGGCGGAAGCCAACTGTTTTCGGTTTGCGTTTTGGTGTTCCTAGGAGCTGTTTCTGTGAGGATTCCCTAGTGCAGCTCACACCAATTGGGCGGCGTTCCGTTTGAAAGGACCTGTCTTTGGACATCACGGAGGTGACGGACAGCGTGGAGGAGTTTCCAAGCCATGCTCTCTTGGTTTGGCAATCGGATAAGTGGGACGGATGTCGATCTGGTTGTGATTCGTTTGCGTATCCCCTGGAGCACCAGCCTTGTAAAGGAGTGAGATGACAGAGTACAAGGGATATTCTGGGCCAGAAGTCTTACTATTGTGTAGGATCCGAAGACGGGGATGGTTCACAATTCGTACGGATATTCCCACTCCCCCTGATCCTTCTTTTTGTGTTTCTTCCCATCTCGATGTGCTGTTGGTGGACTAGTCTCTTTTCGTCCGTTCTCATGGTGTCCCCATGCTCGGCTATTGCATGGTCGCCGGGCGCATGTGATGATTCAGAAACGTATGCCTTGGCTGGATCACCACCCGATGAGTTGGCTTCTGTTACGTTCCTTCGGGGGCAGTGCCCGCTTTGTGAAAACATGTTGCTGTGTCGGTGAAGCTCTTGTTGCGCAGCGTCCATCGACAAATGCAACATATTGTTGTGATTGGATGTTTGATCTTCGTACCATGTCGCCAGCTCATGTTGGACTCACTATGCATGCGTCAATCCCCTGTAGAAATTCATTGTGTAGCTCACTGCAGGAAGCACTACGCCTCTACACGGCGCCAGAACGGTTGGACAAGAAGAACGGTTGGAGGTGCGCGCATTAGCGATGCGGGCGGACATGCAGAACAATTTGAAGGGCGATGAGGGCAGAAGATCAGGGACATAGTGAAAACATCGAGATGGATCTTCAAGGCTTAGCCTCAGCCGACGATTCCCATGGCAGATGGCCGTAGGTATGTACGGATGGATGTAAGGGCGGACGGGTGGACCCACAGATGAATCCATGGGTGGATTTGTGTAGGACCATCGGCGATTGTTGGTCTCAGGCTGGGACGTGGTTGCGAGGCTGGGACGTGGCCGGGCCACTGTCAATGCAAGGACATCGTGCCGAGTTTTAGTAGTTCTGAAGCAGGTGCATAGTTGGCGCATGTTGCTATCTTGAATAGCGTCACTCATGGGCGGCAAACCACGTCTTGTTCATGAGCGATCCGCGTGCTCCCATTGCGAAATGGTGCCCGTGCTTCTCCGTGTGTCGCATATGTGTAGGTCAGTCAAGCTTCGGGCGCCTGAGACTCATGCGTAGCATTGTAGATTCGTTGCTCTCTGGGTGCATGGCATGCAGGTTTTGTAGTTCCGAGGTTCTCTCAGATCCGCTACTTTTCCTGTACAGTCCCTGTCAGTTCACAGCAGAAGCTCGCTTTCCTGGTGCGCGCATGCGAGTTCGATCGAGAATTTCACTCGAACCGTATTATCGTTGCCACACCCAGCCGAACACGCACATGCAAACGTACTGCGTTGCGTTGCGGAGTGAGGGGGAGGTCCTCCAGCGGTGTGCTTCATCATGCGTAGCGAAATTGCGAGTTGGAGAGCCGTCGCCGGGTTCAACAGTGGGTTGTCTTGCTTTGTTGTTGTTCATTGGGTTGGGACGGGGCATCGAGTTGACATCGCACGGCCAGGTGATGAAAACCAGTCACTTTGTGCGGTAAGTGTCCTGCTAGGGGGCCACATGCGAACCCTACCCCTACCCCCCAAGATTTCTGAGGGGGAGGGTGGGGTTCACTTCGCTCGGGAGCTCCCGAAAGAAGTGAACCCCACCCTCCCCCTCAGAAATCTTGGGGGGTAGGGGTAGGGTTCGCATGTGGCCCCCTACCTGCCCCCCGCGGGACAAGTTGCATCCACTCGGTTACAGGAGGAGCCGACGTGCGCTTGTGCGCCAACTTGTATACACATAGTGAGACACGTCCAGCCTGAATGTGGGACTACTGTTCGGACTTGGTGTGGTTTGCTGAACAGCAATGCCTGAACAACATGTAGGGCCCGAGGATGCAGCCAGACATCGGTGGGCCCGAAGGGCCGCCAGGCGTTAGGCCTTAGAAGCGTTGACGTATCAATGCCGACTTGTTCTCACAGTACGCAGCGGGTCGATGTTGAGCGAGCAAGGTATAGCTCGAGTGTGTGGTTCCTGTCCGTAGTTTGGCTCAAGCGCGCCCTTGGCTCAGGTGCGGCGTTCGGGCCGCGGCATGATGTAGACCGCCGCGGCGCGGCGGCGGCGGCATGCCCGTGCTGCTGCTGGCCGCCGCTTGGCTGCCGCCGCCGCCGGCGCCCTGGTCGTCGCGGGCCCGCCGGGGCTCTCTGACGTGCGGCTGGTGCTGCTGGCGCGACGGGCGTGGCCGCTCTCGGCGGCGCGCCTGCTGCTGCGAACGCTTCTGGCGCGGCTGGCGCCGCCGCTTCGGTCCTCGCTGCTGACGCCCCCCTGGGCGGTCGGAGCGGGCTGGGCTGCACGCGCTCTCGCCCCCGCGGGCGCCCCGGGCGCTGCTTCCGGGCATGTCAGCGCCGCCCGCGTGCGCCGTCATGGTGGCGCCGCTGGCGCCGCCAACGCGGTCCAGGCTGCCGCTGCTGCTGCCGCTGGCACCCCGGCGGCGGCGACCCCAGCAGGAGGTGGCCCCCTGCCTGCGGCTGGTGCGCCGCTGCTGCCTGGGCCCTGCCGGCGGCGGGCGCCGACGGCGGCGGCGGCGGCTTTGGGCCGCCCCGCGCGCTCGCCGCGGCTGCCGCGGCAACCGCCGCCGCGGCCGTTTCGCGCGGGCCCCCGACGGAGGCCGCCCTGGCTGGCCTTGCGGCCGTCTCTGGCTGGCTGGCGCGGGCGAGGGCCAGGCTGCCCTAGCCGCGGCTTCCACTGCCGCCGCCGCAGCCGCTGCCGCTGCTGGCGCCTTGCCCGCGGCGGCGGCGGCGAACGGCGCGCGGGTCGGCCTGTTGGCCCCGGCAGTGGCCTACGTGGTCGTCACCGCGTTTGGCGGTTTACTTGGGTAGGCAGGCGGGGAGACTCAGCGGCGCCGGGGTGTTGCCGGGAGACGGCGGGGTCAGAAACCAGAGCGCCCAAGACGAGTCAGCACCTGGACAGCGTTCCCATCCCGATGTGGCCCCCGTCTGGCCGCGCCGAGGGCCAGGTGGTCCTTTTATTTTCTCGCGGCTGCCACGGTCGACCCAAGTGCCGCTGCTCGTCCTGGAGAGACCTCGTCGGCGCGGCCCGATTTTCAGGGGGTCAGCGGGCCCCAGAGAAAGAGAAATATTGAGAGAAGGAGAGGGAGAGAGAGAGAGAGAGAGAGAGAGAGAGCGAGAGAGAGAGAGAGATATAGCGACAATTTTGCACAAGGAACTGCCGCGATCAGCGGCGGGCCCGAGGCTCGCGTCACGGAGGCGGGGCACCCGCCGAAGGCCTCGCCATTCCAGCTCTGCCCAGGACCGGGGGCGAGCGCGGGCCCCGCCGTCGAACCTAGCGTCGCCGCTCCGCCGCGACCAGATTCTCAGGGGGTCAGAGTATTCCCCCGTCGTGGCCCGCAGCCTTCACGCCTCCAGGAGCCCCAGCGGCCCCCGCCCAGGGGCTGCTGCGGGCCCCGTGGGGGGAGCGACAACTTCGCCAAAGGATTCGCCACGATCGGCGGCGAGTCTGAGCAGGAACGGGGGTTCGTGCCACAGAGGAGGCTGGGGGGCCCGCCGACGGCCTCTCCACTCCAGGTCTGCCTGGGACTGGCGCGAGCGCGGGACCCGCCGTCGAACCTCGTGCCATTGCTCGTTATGGAAAATCCTCGTCGCCACGGCCGGATTCTCAGGGGGCCGGAGGTCCCTTCCGTCGTGGCCCCAGAGCCCTGATTCCTCAACTGATTGAGGATCTGAGGATCATGATTATGTTGATCAATTTCTTCAACCCCATCATCATATGCCATCAATATAATTTATCACATATCAATTTCAAAGTAACATATAACTACATAACATGACATAAACAACTACTGTAATACCAACATCGACTTCAACCGAACATAAATACGACGTAATCGCCGAGCGGCCAGGAGCACTCCCTGCCCTCCCTCCCCCCCTCCCTCCCTCCCTCCCCTCTCCCTCCCTCCCCTCTCCCTCCCTCCCCCCGTACTCCCCCCCTCCCACCCCCCCCCTCCCTCCTTTTTGTTACCCATGCTTGGTGCTAGTTGACGCGGGTGAGTTGTTTCCAATCAACGTGAAAGCATGCCCGCCAACGAACAAAAATCGTTGGTGGTGCCACCAATAGAGACTCTATCGCAACACATCCCGCTCCAACCTCAAAACGACTGAAAGCCAGCGCTTGGCCAAAACTGCTCTCTGCACGTGCGCCGCGTATTTCCCATGCACTGAAGCTTTCCACACCTTCTGGGTGCTCCCGATCAAAGATTCATCGATGTACCAATTCTCGAATTTAGGATTTATTATTGCAGCCTGCTCTGGGATTTGCATTGCCTTGTGTACTTTCGGCCGAACTTGCCACCGCAAAAGATTATTGCCCCGAGCCCATTCTCGAAGACGCTGGTACGCACCCCCAAAATCGTCAACCACCTCTCTCATATGACGCAGACTGGCGTCGGACATGAACATAGGAGATCTGTCCATCAACGAATATAATTCTACCAACGCCGACGTGGCTTGACGAGTAGCAACATGCATTTCCCCATCGCCATTGAAATATTCAAGGGCTAGGCTGGCGAAGAAGGGGGCAGCCGCCCTGGTGTTCGCTGCCTTGAACGCTGGTTCTGCGCAGCTCAGCCCAGCCCTCTTCATTTTTGAAACTCTGGGGCAAGATTTTCGGAAGCTTGTGTGACCCAGGGTGCTGGGTGTAAAATGCATCCAGCTTGGCGTTGATGACGTTCAACCTCAGTTGCTGGTTATTGCCCAAACGCATATCCGTGACCAACGCTGCCAGCATCGAGCCAAACGCGAAATTGCTGACGCCTTTGCAGTCAAGCACGTGCATGACGTCTACATAGAAAAAATACCTCCAACAAAAGCCGCTGTCGACCAATGGGTGTCTGGGGAGCTTCGTTCGAGCTCGGGTCATTGCCGACGTGCTCCTCCACGCTGCGCACCTCCTCAGGTCAGTCCAAGGTCGCCCAGTTCTGTCCGCGAGGCACTCGCTGCACACTTCGACCGCCCCTTTGTGGTCCTGTAGCCCCCATTCGTCGGCTCTCACTTGCTCGTCAGCTTTGGCGAAAATCAAAATGAACTTCCAGAAACTTCCATCGGCGAAGCCAGTGGGGGCCACGGGGCGACCATTCACAACTCCAGCAAACAAAGCCTCAAAATCTGCTAGCAACGTTGTCCACATTGGCGTGTTGTCAGATGATTCGGCACGTCTGCGTTTGATGTACGTCGCAGATAGGAAACGAGTAAACTTCTCACTCCCTGAAGCAAGAACGCTGCCAAAAGAAGTGCAATTCGCACTCAGGCGTTTTGTCACTGGTCCAGCGTCCTCGTGCAAGGAAACAGGGATGCAGTACTTCAGCTCGTCCGCGCTGAGCGCGCTCAATTTTGCATGGTCTCTGAAATGGAGTCGGTTCCGAGGGTGGCGCAACGAATCCCAGAAGCATGTTATTTGTCCAAGATCGGCTCCGAAAATCTGTCTGAAATGCGATGGGTAATGTATGTGTATAGCTTGTATAACAGAACTCGGAAGCAGAATGTGCGAGGCAGCTTCGCCAATACTGCCTGGCACGCGCCCGATCTGATCCAATAGTTGCGTTCTGTTTTCCAGGAGTGTCATGAGGCCCACATGAGCATGCCCCCCCTCTCCGACTTGAGCTACACGAACTACCATTGGGTGATTCAAACCATCGCGCATTGCATCCGCCATCGTCTCCTGCAGTCTGGATGCAGAGATGTCACCCGAGCTCCACAACAACATTTGCCGCCAACATAAGTGTGACATACTGCTGGGCTCAACGGACTCGGTGTGATCTATGGCCATCTGCTGGCGCCAGCCACCTCGCCGACGTCTCGTCGTGTCCTCGATTGGCTCCCAGAGCCGACTCAACATCACGATATACGAACATGCACTAATCAAGAACATCAAACTGTGTACGTGGTTCATGTGTCCTGACAATGGAGCCAAAACGGCTGCGACGACGGTGATGGTGGTGGTGATGATGGCATTGAAGCCGTTTGTGAGATGCTGCATGGTTCATCGTTTCGCCGACCATCGTAACCCCAAGGGTGGGGGGGGGGCCAAGAAGGAAGACCCAAAGGTGGAGGCGCCTTGACGGGCGGGGGCCCAAGGATGGGGGCCAGAGGCCCAGGAGCGGGAGGCCCAAGTGGAGACCAAAGCGGGGGGGGTCCAGGGGCAAGGCATAGGCGTCGAACACGATGCACATGTTCTAAAACAGTTTAGAACATGTCCACGATCTGAGACCATCGTATCCCCAAGGGTGGGGCGGGGGAACCTAAGACGGAAGACCCAAAGGTGGAGGCGCCTTGAAGGGCGGGAGCCCAAGGATGGGGGCCAGAGGCCCAGGAGCGGGAGGCCCAAGTGGAGATCCAAAGCGGGGGGCCCAAGGGCAAGGCATAGGCATCGAAAACGATGCACATGTTCTAAAACAGTTTAGAATATGTCCACGATCTGAGACCATCGTAACCCCAAGGGTGGGGCGGGGGAACCTAAGACGGAAGACCCAAAGGTGGAGGCGCCATGAAGGGCGGGAGCCCAAGGATGGGGGCCAGAGGCCCAGGAGCGGGAGGCCCAAGTGGAGATCCAAAGCGGGGGGCCCAAGGGCAAGGCATAGGCATCGAAAACGATACACATGTTCTAAAACAGTTTAGAATATGTCCACGATCTGAGACCATCGTAACCCCAAGGGTGGGGCGGGGGAACCTAAGACGGAAGACCCAAAGGTGGAGGCGCCATGAAGGGCGGGAGCCCAAGGATGGGGACCAGAGGCCCAGGAGCGGGAGGCCCAAGTGGAGATCAAAGCGGGGGGGGCCCAAGGGCAAGGCCGCCTGTGGCGGTGCCGCCGACGCGGCGCTGCGGCGGTGGCGCTGTGGCAGCATTACGAAGATCTGAAATCTGTGGCGCTGTGCCAGCCTCCTCCTCCTCCTCCTCCTCCTCCCCCTCCTCCCCCTTCTCCCCCTCCCCCTCCTCCTCCTCCCCCTCCGCCTCTCTTCCCCCTCCTCCCCCTCCTCCTCTCCTCCCCCTCCTCCTCATCCCCCCCCTCCCCCTCCCCCTCCCCCTCCTCCTCCTTTGTATGCAGCAAGGAGAAGATCTGAAATCTGAAAATCTGAATTCAGATTTTCAGATTTCAGATCTTCGCAATGCCGCATGTATGCAGCATTACGAAGATCTGAAATCTGAATATCTGAATTCAGATTTTCAGATTTTCAGATTTCAGATCTTCTCATTCTCCCTCCTCCTCCCTCCTCCTCCTTCTTCTCCCCCTCCTCCTTCGCCTCCTCCTCCGCCTCCTCCTCCTCCGCCTCCTCCTCCTCCGCCTTCTCCTCCTCCTCCGCCTCCTCCGCCGTGTCTTCCTCGCCGGCTGTCGGCTGCTGGCCCCTGGCCCCCAGCGGGCCCCCGACCCTCGAGGACAAGGCGTGTTTCTTTTTCCCTCGTTGGTAGCGGGGCAGAGGCCATGCGTAACCACGTTCCTCTGCCGCGCTGCGCGGCAGCCCCCTTGATGGAAGCGAAGAAGTACAAACGAAGCTGAATGCCGCGACTGGCTTGAAGCGAAAGCTGGCCTAGCACCTCAGATCTTGAACCATGGCTTCATGGCCGCGCAGATCTTGTTCCCCCCCTTGATGACCTCCTTGAGCTGGTTGCTGTAGTTGGCTGCGTCGGTGACTTCATTCGGGCTGAAACGCTCGCCCCGAATGAACTTCTGCTCCAAGGCGCAGAGCTGATCGTCGATGGAGTTGCCCTGGAGGGTGGCTCCGTTCAAGTCGGATTCGAACTTGCACCCCTTCGTGTTCTGATTGCTAGCTGACTGGGCCACCACGCCCGAGTACTCACGACGTGCTTTGTCCCACGCGTTGTGCGCTTTCCGAATGTGCGCCACGCGCGCCCTGTCCCTGATCTCCTCAGCGCTCGGCGGCGCAGATGCTGCCGCCATGCCCTCTGGTAAGATCTGCTTGGCGACCCCCTCCGAGGCGGTCGACGAGATGGGGCTGAACGTGTTGCTGCCCGTCTGCAAACGATCCCTGGCCCACTGCAAGTCGAAAGCGATCCCAGTGCCTTCTTCCACGTTGGACTGCACGTTGGACTCCTCATCAGTCTTGATCTTGGAGCGCTTCTCTTTCTCAGAGATGAGCTTGACCTGGAGGTTTCGTGGCCATTTGATGTCAGACGACGGGGGCAAGCGAGGGCGCGGGCGAGACTCCACCGTGCGCGCGTTGACTTGGGCAAGCAGGACGTCGTAGCCCTCCTTGGCCTCCGCCTCGGCCCATGCAACCCAACCAGCCTCCTCGTCCTGCGTCTCCACATTCTTGATGCTCCTCTTCTTCTCATTGGATTCCTTCGCGTTGTAGCTGATGACCTTCTCCACGAACTCGTCGAAGCGCTCGGGGGCGACCATCTCCTGAGATCTCACGATCTTCCACTCGTCATGCCAGGACGATGGCACCAAGCGAAGCTCGTAGTTGAATCGGTTGTACCTCGCCTTGTCGCTGCTGAACGCTGAGCGCGCATGGGTCGCAACTCCTGCCGCTGATGGAGCATCTGCCGCACCTGCGGGCGGGGGAACTGCTCCTGGAGCAACCGCCTCATCATCAGGGTTGGGTGGGGGCTCCTTCTTCACGGCTGTCGTGGCCCCACGGTGCTGGCAAACGGCTGCGCCGTTCGACGAAGCCATCTTGATCCGAGCCCTCTCTGCGTCGAACCGCTCTGCCCGCCGAGCAGCGGCCTTAAAGGCTGGGTACGCGCCAAGCTGTTTTTGAGCCATACCTGCTACGGTGATGCTGATGATATGCTGATGCTATGCTGATGCTATGCTGATGCTATGCCATGCTGATGCCATATGCTATAATGATGGAAAATCCGACGGCTATGCTGAGCGTGATGGTGATGCTGACGACGGCGATGATGATGAGGATGATGGTGGCGGTGATGAGGATGCTGACGATGATGATGGTGATGGCAATGACTCAGATGAATGCAACGATGACGAAGATGGCGGTGGGTTGACGATGCTCGGTCTCTGCGCACTGTGGCCGTGCAACTGCCATAGTGAGAATAACACTACTGGTCGGAAATACCGACCGCTCACCCGAGACTGCGCGCCCCTCACAAGCGCAGTCAAACGTGCACACGTAGCTTGGATGACTACTAGCTGATGTAGCAGTCCACCTGGTCCTGCACCCACTGCTTCGCGTCGCTGGGGTTCGTGATGTCATTGGCCTCGATGAGGCGTTTGAGCTCAGTAATGATCTCGATGTACTTGGCGTGCCTGTTGCTGCTCAACCCGACGATGAAACTCCTCTTCTTCTTGGGATCGGAAGTGCCGTGCTGGAGGTAGGCCTCGCCGATCATACGAGGTGGTTTGGGCGCCCTCTTCGTCATCATGATGGGCCAGACCCACTTCGTGAAAGTCCCCTCGGTCCTCGCGGCGCTCTTCGCAAAGATATGCTTGGCCTTCCCTCTGCGCGGCGGCTTCCTCGGGGGGGCGCCTGGGTCTTGACAGACTGCTTGCCTTTGAGCCTGCGCCTTGGTGCCTCTTTCTGCACCGTCGTCTTTGGGATCTCGGTCTCGCGACGCTGCCCTCCAATCGCTGCGCTGGGCACGCCTGCTCGGCAGTCAGGGCAACGGCAACTGACATTCAGGACCTCGACGTCGCTATCGGAAATCTCCATCGTCTCGTCGGGCTCAGAACCTGAGAATTCCGCAAACTCTGGCATGGCAGAAACGATTGGCGGATCCGCGTCGGACAGCAGCGTTGGCTGGCCCGTCGGGGGCGGGTCACGCAACTTGATAAGGTCGACGAGCTCAGTCATCTCGGGGCCGTACACACCAGACTTCTTCATGTTGTAGACGTCCTTGCACATCACGCGCCACACGTCTGATGCGTTTGACGAGTCGGCTGCTCGCCCTCTGGTCTTCTTGGGGCAGAAGATGGTGAACTTCGCGTCGAGGTGAACGAATGCGGCCTTCAAAGTGGTGTGAGTTGGGAACCCCGAAGGGGCCAACTTGAGGAGTTCCATCAGGGGCTTCTTGTACGTCAGGAGCGAGCTTTCGTCGGCGCCCTGGTTCCTACTCGGCCGAGTATAGTCACTGCCGTCCCACTCCCAACCAGGCTTTTTCAAGCAGAGCCATTGCTTCCAACACGCCTCCAAAGCGCACGCTAGCACGACGTGAGTCCTTGGACGAAGCCCCATGTCCGTGCAAGCTCTGCAAAGAAAAAACCAGATCCAGCAACTTTGGCCAAAATGGCTGCGGGCGTGGGGGAGGGGGAGGAGGAGGAGGAGGAGGAGGAGGAGGAGGAGGAGGAGGAGGAGGAGGAGGAGAGGAGGAGGCGGAGGGAGGAGGAGGAGGAGGAGGAGGAGGAGGAGGAGGAGGAGGAGGGGTAGGAGGAGGAGGAGGAGGGGTAGGAGGAGGAGGAGGAAAAGAGCAAATCCGCCGACCCTTAGGAGTTGACCGGGCGCGTGAGTTCCACGCGCGCACAACCCAGCTAATAAACAACTACAGCGACGCAGCGTGTTTGGAGCCAACTAGTCATATACAAATATGATAGATTGTATAATCAAACTATCATTAATTATGATTAGAGCGCGCCAGTTTTTATGCTCGTAGTTGAAGGTCTGCTGTTTCTGTAACTCTTCAATAAAATGCTGGATCTGGTCCTCTGGGGCCCCCAGCCCTCGCGCATTTTGGAAGCCCGGCGGCCCCCGCGCTGAGGCTTCTGCGGGCCCCAGGGGGGGAGCGACAATTTTGCACGAGGGGTTGCCACGATTGGTGGCGGGTCGGAGCGTCAAGGGGGTTCGCGTTACAGAGGAGACGGGGGACGCACCGACGCAGTTTCTACTCCGGTTCCGCCCAGGAATGGGACGAGAGTGGGCCCCCCCGGTCGAACCTAGTGCCGCTGCTGGTCCTGGAGAGCATTCGTCGCCGCGGCCAGATTCTCAGAGGGGCCAGCGGACCCTTGTCGTGACCCGAGGTCTTCGCGCCTCCTGGAGCCCTGGCGGCCTGCGCCCGGGGACTGCTGCGAACCCCATGGAAAGAGCGACAATTATTACTCAAAGGGGTTGCAGCGATCAGCGGCGGGTCTGAGCATGAAGGAGGGTCGTGCTACAGAGTAGGCAGGGGACCCACCGATGCCTTGTCCACGCCGGCACTGCCCAGGACTGAGGCGAACGCGGGCCCCGCCGTCGAACCTAGCGCCACTGCTCGTTATGGAGAGCCGTCGTCGCCACGGCCCAATTCTCAGGGGGCCAGAGGACCGCCCCGTCGTGGCTTGCAGCCTTCGCGCCTCCTTGAACCCCGGCGGCCCCCGCCCATGGGTTGCTGCAGGTTCCAGGGATCGGGGGCAACGATAAGGGGGGATGCATAGGGGGGGACGCATCGACATCCAATCGCCCATTGATCGCCGATAGGGGCCCGATAACCCCAACCTGCCCAGGAAGGTGCGGATTCTTAATCGGAGGCCTATCGCCGATCTATCGGCGATGTATCGCCAATTCTGGGTCGTTACCCCTCAAGGGAGAGAGCGGCAACTTTGCGCAAGGGGTGGCCGCGATCCGTGGCGGGTCTGGGGACGAAGGGGGGTCCTGTTACGGAGGAGGCGGGGATACCGCCGAAGCCCTTTCCACTCCGGCTCCGCCCGCGACGGGGGCGAGCGTGGGCCTCGCCAGCGAGTCTGCTGCCGCTGCTTGTCTCGGAGAGCCCTCGTCGCCACGGCCGGATGCGCAGGGAGTCAGGGGGCCCCCCGCGTCGTGGCCCGCAGCCTTCTCGCCTCCCAGAAGCCCCGGCGGCCTCCGCCCAGGGGGTGCTGCGGGCCCCGGGAAGAGAGCGGCAATGTTGCGCGACGAATTGCCGCGTTTCGTGGCGGGTTTGAAGTGGTTTTCCCCGGCGGAGGAGGCGGGGAACCCATTTGCGCCCTCTCCACCGGCATCACCCCCAGCCTGGCAGTAAGTGGGGACACAATTTTGCTGTCGGCTGCCCGAAGCCTGGCTTTCGTGTTCGCGTCAATTTGTGCCGAGTGCCCCGTACTGTGGATCGGCAGCGCCCGCAGGTGCACCGACTCGCGGCCCGGCTGCTGCCGCGGCCCCCGTTGCCGCTGCTGGCCGCGCCGGCGCGCTCAGGTGAAATTGTTCCGCGTTTGGGCGCCGTCATCCGCGGCCGCCCTGTGTCCCCCCCCCCCCCCCGCATGCCGGCCAATTCGCGTTTCTGTCGCCCCCATCTGCCCCGCCGCCGACGAAACAAGTATTTAGTTTTGCCTTCCTAACGATGCTGAGTCCGAGCTCTGCGTTTCTGGCATGTGTCATCGAGCGCCTTCATGGTGGAGCAAGTCCTGCGCGTTCGTCTGATGCTGATCGAAAGCTCCTCACTTGAATGTGAACCCGCCGGAAATGTCATTTCATTCGTGTATTCGACATCTCCTCTTCCTGTCTCCATTCTGGAGTATGTCACCTTCGCGCATTTGCGATCACAGCATTTTCCGCAAACGTCGGCAGCCCAGGGGCGGTCGAAGGATGCGTTCGCGATGTTTGTTTGTTCTCCACGGTTCTTCTAGAAACCTCTTGGTACGTTGCGGAGCCCTGCTGACGCCCACTCGTGCCAGTTTTGTTTTTTTTGTTAAGCTATCCGTGGGTTGTGTCATAGCCGTGTTTCTTGCTCCCTCCTTCCTGAACCTCTTCGTCGTCTCCTCCTCCTCCTCCTCTTCCTCCTCTTCCTCGTCCTCCTCCTCCTCCGCCTCCTATCCTCCTCCCCCTCCTCCTCCTCCCCCTCATCATCATCATCCTCGTCATCATCGTCATCATCCGCATCATCATCATCATCCAATATACTTTCAGGCCTCGTGGGGTCATCTCGTTTTTTTGTTTTAGCGTTTAAAAAATCCGCGAAGCCCATACCGTTTGCAACGTCAGCAGTCAAGCCCCTGCACCACGCCAGCGCAACACGGAGCAGGTGGAACGTAAGCGCCGGTTTTGAGCACCCCTTTTTTGTCCTCAGCCGCGTCCTCCTCCACCTTTATCGTCCCCCCTCCCCACGCAGGCCTTCTCTTTCTGCTCCTCTCCCCCTCTCCCTGTTGATGGCATATTGGAGGTTTTTTCAGGGCTCCGCTGGGCTTGCAACCCTCTCGTGGGCCCCTCTGGGGTTTGTTACTGGCCCCTCGGGGATCGTGGGGCCGCCTGCCTCGCAATAGCCCTGCTGGGCTCCCCCGAGGAAGCCCAGCCGGATCATCCCTGAGGGCGTCTGGGCGGGTCTCGGAGGAGGGGGGAGTTGGGGGACAGGGGACAGGCTAGTCAAGGGTTTCCGATGGCTTTCGGGAGTGGTCGAAGGTTCCCGAGGCCTGGGATGGTGTTCATCAGCTGCGCCTCGTCGATGGCCTTCCGGGGGTGCCGGAGTCGCCCCGAACGGCCGCCAGAGGCCCGAGTTATGACCCGAGAGCCACGGAACGGAAGGTCAGGGGCAACGTTTGGGGGGGGATCGGCACAGGGTGGGACGCATCGTTTTCCAATCGCCCAGCCATCGCCGATAGGGGCCCAGATAACCCACCCCGCCCAGGAATGTGCGGACTCGCTACCAGGGGGGCCCATCGTTGATCTATCGGCGATGTATCGCCGACTCCGGGTCGATGTCCCCCCCTATGAGACAGCACCCCCCCCTACCATTGTCCCTCAAGAGGGGGAGGAGAGATATCGAGCGCGTGCCTGCTCAGCCGCCTGCCGCTCGGCCTCATCTTCATCCGCTGCATCCTTCTGATTGCTTATACCCTCGTGCTCCTCCTGGTTATCAACCTCGTCCTCCTCGGCCTCCGTCCTCCCCGTGTTCCTCGTGTTCCCCCTCCTCTTCTGTGTCCTGCCCCACCTCCTACTCCTCCTCCTCCTCCTTCTCGTCCTTCTCCTCCTTCTCCTCCTCGTCCTCGTCTTTCGATCATGTCCTCTTCCGGATTGCTCGCTCGGCAGAGGTGCGAGCAGTGCGCGGAGGTGGTGCGAGCACGGAAGCAGATCACGATATACTCTGCCCCGAATTCCTTGGTGCTGCACCTGAAACGCTTCCGCTACGAGACTCGCGGGAAGGTCACAAAGCCGGTCGCTTGGGGATTCCAATCATACACTTGCACATCCTGCATTGATCCAGGGTCCAACGTCCAGCATGGACAGGATTGAACATGTGTCTTTGCAGGCTCCAGGATCTCAATCCCGATCCATCTCAACGCCAGCCACTTCCGCGATCGATGGCTCCCTAGTTGTTGAGCAGATTCCCCGGGCTGCTCTGTGCCGCCGTCGCCGCCTGCTGCCGCGGCACGGTTTTGTGCGCCTGCAGCTGTTTCGGATTCGAGACACCTTTTTCGGTGTCTATCGGAGGTGGACAGAACCCCCAACAGTGACACGTCGATTAGTGAATTGTCCGTTTTCGGTTCTCGAGAGTGCGCCGTGACCGTTATTTGCCAGGCTTGCGCCCGCCAGGTTTGGGCCTCAGGTCGTTTTCACTAAACCATGTTTTACTAATGGGGGGTCTGTCCATCCCCGAGTCTAGATACTTGGTCGGCACCGCGGGCCGACCCCAGGCTAGCTAAAAGGGAGGGTCGTGGATGGTCGTTGCGTCGTCGTCCCTCTTCCCGCGCCCACGTATCCCACTCATATCAGCTTGCTGGATTGTTCCTGACATGTCGATACGACCCGTCCACAGCAGTACTGAGACCAGCATAACATCATCTTCGAACCCTACATATGCTGGGGATCTTGTTCCTCTGTCAAATCACTTCCCTGTCTCGGCGCGCGTTTCTCGGGCGGGCCTGGATCCAGTCTGGCTTGTCCGCTTTTTTGTTTCATGCCCGTGCCCCTTGTGACACGCAAGCCTCCAGCTTTCACGCCGAAGGCCGTTGAAGACTGCGGGAAACTGCCGGAGACCGAGCCTCCGAAGACTGTTGGAGGACCGCCAGAGACAGCCAGAGACCGCCCGAGGCGGATGGGTAGCAAGGGGTCCATTCAGCCACGCGCAGAGGGGGGTGGGGGGGAGGGGGGAGGGCTTCTTAGAAGCACCCCTGCTTCTAAGAAGGCGCGGGCCTTCTATACAGGTGCAACGCCGGCGCCTTCTAAGAAGCAGCCTCCCCTCCCCCCTCCCCCCACCCCCTTGTGCGCGCCGCCAATCCATGGTCGCGTGCGCGGTGCCCCTGCCAACTTCGTCACAGGCGGCCGGACCGACCCCCTCGCAGACACGCGCCCCTTCGCCGCGGCCCCCTCGCCCCGCTCCGGGGCGCGCGCTGGCGGCCGGGGGGGGGCCTCCGAGGGCGCGCGGGGCCCGCGCGGCTCCTCTCTCTCCTCCTCCTCCTCCCTCCTCCTCCTCCGCCTCCTCCTCCCTCCTCCCTCCTCCTCCTCCTCCTCCTCCTCCTCCTTCCTCCTCCTCCTCTCCTCCTCCTCCTCCTCCTCCTCCTCCTCCTCCTCCTCCTCCTCCCAGGGTCGGCGCGGGCCCACTGCAATGCCCCCTTCTCGCGTCGGTGCGAGCCTCCAGCACTTTCCGCCCTGCACCTTCTTCCGGCTGGCGCCACAGGCATCCCGGCCGCTCCCACCTGCCCGTCCAGGTGCCCCATGGTCATCGGTGCTGGTTGTGCACGGTGGTCCCTTCGATTTCCGACCTGCTCGATTTACTCTATGCCACTGCTGGCGAGTCATGCTCTCTCTCTCTCTCTCTCTGTGTAGTGTGTGTGTGTTCCCATGTTGGTGCGTGTTGCTGCGTGCTCGCTCTGATGACTGAAGCCGCATCGCCCACGTCGGTTTTACCTCGACGTTTGTGAAAGCCGCAGGGCGCCACGATCCCTAGATAAGGGCACGAGCATTGCATAAAATGTGGATTTCCGCGCCCACCCAGGTGGCGTTCGGCGCCGAGCTCAACCTCCGCCCCTTCCTATGCGCCGGTTCGCCGGAGGCTGCGGGGCCGCTCATGTACGACTTGCGGGCGGCCGCGGGCGAAAACCCGAAGCCTTCCGCATCCGCGGCCACGCGGGCATGGCCCCTGGGAGCGACCCCCACGGATATGGGGGGCGTTTTCTCCTGGGAATCCCCGCGCGGAGCGTATCCGCGGGACCGCGTACACGCGGCGCCGACCCTTTCCCCGGGGCCAGTTTTCCATCCTGACTAGTTTTTTGACGCCGGGGCCCGGTGAGGTCCCCGAGAGACCTAACACTACGAAAAACGTCGCGTCCTGCATTTGCACGACGCGGGCACGTTTGGGGACATGTTCGCCGCTAGTGAGGTGGTTGTCGTGCACCTTGACAAGCTGGGCTACTCCCACTTCGGCCACTACGTGGCATACGTGCGCTGCGCGTCGGAGGGAGGGGGCTCCAGGCCCGTGGGCGGATCGACATTTCATGCCGCTGCCGATGCCCCTGCCCTCGCCTTGGCCCTTTTTGGGCATCCCTCGGCCAGGGCGCGAGCGAACGGGTGTTTAGGCGAGCAGAGCTGTCTCGTTTTGCGTTCGCTTTGCAGCAGACGCGGGGCGAAGACAGCACCCGGGAGAACGAGCACGAAGCGAAACCGGAGCAGACGGGTCAGCTCTTAGCTCGCGCCCTGTCCTGGGCCAGGGTTGGGCTTGCCCTGGCAGCCCCTTGCAGGGCGCGCTCCCCCAGGGGAGGTCGAGGCCCAGCAGCGGCGTCGGTTCCCGTCGGTCCTCGCCGCGATCGGAAACCGGGACCGGCTGAGAGGGGCGTGCGATGACCAGGGTGGGGGGGTGGATCTCATGGCGGGGGCCACGATATCTCCCCAGATTTCATGGCGCCGGTTCTCATTTCGTTACGTCCTCGCCCCCCCCCCTCGTGGACGTTCCCCTCTCAGACGTCACCGAGAAAAGGGGTCCCGGGGGAGGCGTTGGGGAGCAGCCGCTCCCTGGCCGCCCCACCGGCGACGAGCGCCTCACGAGGCGGCGGCCCTCGCGGCCAAACGCGGCCCCGAGCGGCTCCCAAGAGGGCCCCACGAGGCGGCCGGACAGGTCCCCAAGTCGAGGGCAAACAGTCCCCCCCCCCATAATCACCACCCCGACACGCGAAGCCGTTTACGAAACGCCCCCACTGAAATAATTGAACAGGGCAGGGCTGCCTGTAGTAAACGCCCAAGGCCGTTTCGTAAACGCCAACTGTCCGGTCCAGGTGGTGTTTCCTCCCTTGACCAAGACGCCCCAAGAGGCGCCCAAGATGGCCCAAGGTATGAACACAGCAACTCAGAGGCCCGCGCAGATTTCTCGGATCGGCGCCGGGGCCCCCTGGCGGCGCCCCTGGGCGAAATCTGCGCGGACCTCCAAGCTATTGTGATCATGGCATTGTTTGTTCCCCCAAGTCGGGTCTTGGATCCTGGAGCTTTCCCCACGACCAGTTCATTACCCTGAGGCGTCGTTTCTTGACGGTGCCAGGGCCCCCCCAGAGGCCAGAAAAGTGTTGAAATCCCAGGGCCTACTTTCCTTTCGCTGTCAGGCCTGTCCCACCCCCTTGTTCGCAGGTGTTGGCGACTCGGGTGTGGTTACGCTGGGGTGTGGCTTGCGATCTGCATCGTTGGGGCCTGGGGGGCACCACGTTTTCCTCGTCGGGCCTCCTCGGGGTGCGGTGGAGAGCTCTGTCGAGGTCCTCGCCCGCTCCCCAGGGTGCGCGTTGCAAACCACACCCTTCGCAAGCCGCACCCTTCGGAGTCGCCGAAGTTGGCACCTCCTCGACGACAGCCAGGCCACCGAGGTGCCAGAGGCGGAGGTTCTCCGCCAGCAGGCCTACATGCTCATCTATGCCCGCGCCGGCCAGCGCGCTGGGGCCGAGGATCAGGGGCGACGATGGGCTCACGGGGGGACGCATCGACCCCCAGACGCCCAACCAACGCCGATAACCGCCCCGTTCCATCGGCGATGAATCGGCCAGTCCAGCTCGATGTTGCCCCCCCTTGAGCTGGTCCTCCCCTGCAGTCGGGCCGTTGAAGAAGGAACCCTCTTCGTTTGGGAGGGGCGCATTGGTCCTTGACTGTTGTGCAGTTTGTGTTAATTAGGTGATCCTTGGGTTTTTTATGGGGAACACCGAAGTTTCACATGTGGAGAAAAACAGGCGCCTCGTTTCTTATTTAGGGTTCCTCTTTTCTCGTGGGCTTCGCGGAATCGCCTGTGTACTGTGGCTCCCACAGGCTTGGAACTTGTGTATGGCTGTCACCGGTCCTCCAGACTGGAGCCCCAACGGCTACAGAGAGGAACACGATATCATGATTATCCCTCCTGCCTACCCCTAGCGCCTCCTTTAGGCCTCCTTGTGACAGCGGCCCGACTGCATCGTTGGCCCTCCGAGGACGCCGTGGCGGCGCTGACGCTGCAGCGGGCCCGCTCGGGCGCCGAAGCGTCCGCCGCTGACGGCGCGGCGAGCGCCCTGCCCCGCAGGTGCAGGGGCCTCCGCGGCGCCGTGTGCAGCTTCTTCGCGGGGTGCGACGGCCTCTGCACGAGGTGCTACCAGGACCGGCCGCTGCCCCATAGGTTTTGGAGTACTCATCTGCTTCCCTCCCCTCTCCTCCTCCTCCTCCTCTTCCTTCCCCTCCTCCCGCTGTGGCGACCCTTGTTCGCTTGGAGTGGGGCTCCAACAAAAAAAAAAACGAAGTGCTACCAGGACCGGCCGATGCTCGAGATCCTGGCGACGCAACTCTTTCGAGCCGGGCGCTTTCGCACCATTTCGGGTCCCCGGGGGCCTCCCAGATCGATCCGGCTCAGGAAATGACTGGGAAAGGTCGGGTGGGTTCCAGGCGCGATTTTCACGGCGTCTTGAGGCATCGGACCTCGGGGTTGGTGCGTGGGCAAAACACATCCATATCCGCGGCCTCGCGGGCATGACCCCTGGGCCGCGACCCCGAGGATGCAGGACTCTTCTTCGCGGACGCCCCGCGCGGGCGTACCCATGAGCGCGTATCCGCGGGATCGCGCCTTGGCACCCAGACCGCCCAAAATCGGCGGTGTGCCTCCACCGAGGGAGGAAGATCCCGATCTCGGCGATGGTGGTGACATTAAGACTTCCGAGGTGACCAGAACGTTACCACCAACACCGACATCTAGGATCATCCCTCCCCTGTGGAGGCAACACCCCGTGCTGGTGCTGGTGCCCCCCATCCAGGCCCCCAGCTGCTCGCCGCTCGTTTGGGGTGGCCATTCGCCAGGGTGACCTCGTGGCGCGCGGCTTGCGGGAGGCCGAGTTGGAGGGGGGGTGGTGCTTCGAGGCGCGGCCCCGGAGTCGCCCGGGGGGGCGGTTTGCCTCGGGAGGCCCTGAGACGCTTGGCATCGCTCGGACGTGTGCATTTCTCCTTCGGCGAGAAGCCATCGAGGAGCATCCTCGATCATTTGGGAAAAAAAACACGCCCGAAGCCGAACAAAAACACAGGGAATGGACGTCCGAGCGATGGCGAGGACGGGGGTCGATGCGAACGGGGGTCGGTCAGAGCGCCCGATCTCGCAGGATCCTGCAGGGCCAGGGTCGCACGGACCCGGGCTCGGGTGCAGGAGCCTGCAGGATCCTGCAGGATCCTTCGCACGGACCCGGGCTTGGGTGCAGGGTCCTGCGGGATTCTGCAAGGCCTGGCTGACCCGGTTGTTGGGTTGACCCGGGTCAGAAGATCCCCGATTGCCGTCCCAGATCAAAGCTTGGCGATCCCGGAGCCCGAGGACGGTCCCCAGTGGCCGAGAACGGGCCCTCAGATCTGACGTTGCAGGGATGAGGCAACGTCGCAAAGCAATATCCTCCAGAGGTGGTGGTCCTATCTTTCTGCGTACTTTGTCGAGCCGGATCGATATGTCAGGGTCCTGGGGCCCGAAACCAGGCGAACACGCCCGTTGCGAAAAATTTGAATATCCCAGATCGCAGGGTCATGTTCCCAGAAATTTGGGCGAACAACGGTCGGCGAGCCGCGCACCAGAGGCCCCCCATTCCGCGCATCCTTGCCATCATCATCATGATCAGTATCATCATCATCATCATCATCATCATCATCATCAGCATCATAATCATAATCATCATCATCATCATCATCATCATCATCACCAGCATCATCATCATCATCATCCTGTCATCATCATCATCATCACCATCATCATCATCTTCTTCTTCATTTTCAGCAGCATCATCATCATCATCATCATCATCATCATCATCATCATCATCATCATTCATCACTATCACCATCACCATCACCGTAATCACCATCACCATCATTATCAGATTCATCATCGTCATCATCGTCATCAGCATCAGCATCAGTATTTTCATCATTACCATCGTCAGCAGCAGCATCATCATCACCATCATAATCCTCTTCATCATTATCAAATTCCTCATTCTCTGTCCCATTCGCATTATCCGTATCGTTATCATAATCATTGTCCGTATTCTCCTCATCATCAGCATCGCCATCATCATCCTGTCATCATCATCATCATCATCATCATCATCATCATCACAGCCTTCGTCAGCAGCGTCGTCAGCATCATCAGCATCACCAGCATCACCATCATCCCCATCCCCATCCCCATCATCATGATCATTCTCTTTTTCCGCATCACCATCATCATCAACACCACCATCATCATCATCATCACCAGTATCATACGCATTATCATTATCACCAGCATGATCACCATCATCAGCATCAACAGCAATATCATCATCATTATCATCGTGTTTTCCATTATTCTCCGAGCCCTGAAGCCTCTGCAGGTCGTCTGCAGGTGCTTCGGCCCTGAAGCCTCGCGTGGCATCCCTGGGCGGGCGCATTATGCATGCGCTTTCCCAGGCCGCCATCGAGGGTGCGGGGGCGGTGCTCCTCCAAAGTCTGCGTGTCGCGCTCTACGAGCGGCTATAGGCCAACCGCACCCCTCGCAGACTGCGTCGGCTCCTCCGCGGGGTCCTCGTGGTCCGCCCAGACCGACCCGAACGGCGGAGGGCGCTGCCCTCCCTCCGCTGCAGGTGCGGCCGGCCCCGCCGTCTGCCAGGGGTTGGCGGCGGACCTGAGCAGCGGGGTGGCCCCTCTGCTGCTCTCGTCGGTGGTTGCCCTGTTGTTGACCACTGCCGCCTCCAGCCTCTGCGGAGGCTGTTGCGCCCGGGCTCTGGCGGCCCCCTGGCGGGGGTCGCCAGGGCCCCCTCGCACGCGGGCGTCGATCGCAGCCCCTGGGGGATTCGGTCGCGGCCCGCAGCGCGTCCTGGCTTGCGGCCCAGGCGCGCAGGCTGAGCAGCGGGCGCGGGCCTTGGCGCGAGGCCAAGTCGCGCTGCGCCTCATCACGGCTGAGTTCGGCCGGCGGTTCGCGCGCCCCCAATTTGCCAACGGCCATGGCGGACGACGCCCCAGCGTCGGGGGGCAGGGGGGAGGGGGAGGAGGGAGGAGCAGCATGTGGGGAGGAGCTATTGAGTGGGATGGCGAAGCGACGCTGCCGGAGCACAAAAAAAGCATTGCGGGATTGAAATTCGAGCCGCGCGCGCTGTAGCCGCTCCTCTCAAGTCCACGACCGTTCGGATGCATCGCTCGACTCTTGGACAAGGAGGGCGGATGCGCCATGGGCGCATTCTTGCCGGCCGGGCTCGTATTATCTGCGCGGCGTCGGCTACCAGTCAAGGGCAGCCGCCGCTCCATGGAGTCGATGGTTCTGCGCGGGGGTGCGAGCCTGCTGTGAGTTCCTGCTGGGCGACGCCCTGGCACGCGGAGCGTTCGACTCCGCAGCGACCGGCGAGGCGCGCGACGTCGCTGTGGGGGGAGGCGCGCGCACTGCCTCGGGAATGCTCGCTCGCTGCGTCGGTGGCTGCCCGGCGCCGCCGGGGCCGCCCTGCAGGAAGCGAGCGCGGCCGCGCAGCCGAGAGGCCCTCGGGTTCCAACGCGCCGTGGAATGCAGTCCTTAAGCAGGTGGCAGAGGTCGTCGCCGATGATAGATGACTTCGTGGTTTCCCGGGGCTCCCTTTCTTCGTGGAACACTCAGCGAATCCGGCGTTGCGGCGCCGCCCCGCAGTCGTCGGCACCCTGGTTCGCGCGGGAGCCATGCGAGCAAAGTGGCGCATGTGCCCTAACCGCACTTCGGGGATGCGAGCGCCCTATAGGTTAGGGAATTCGAGCGCGTTGCCGGCTCGAAATACTACGGCGCGCCGAAACCCCGCAGCCGTTTAATTTTTCAATGCAAGTGGAGGCGCCTCAATGGTTTACACGAGCGCTCGAAGGCTTCCAGTTCGTATCCGGTCGAATGCGCGCACGCACTTGCAACGATATGAGCGCGGGCATTTTGAATCAGGGCGAGGATCGCTCTGAGCCGGATTGTCTTCGCATTCCATTCGGCGGGGTCCAAATCAAATATGTGATCGTGCATCCTCGCACCGGACACCTGCCACTCAAACTTCCACCGCGCGCTGCCCGCGCTCGCCATCGCGTCGTCGACCGCGCCGGCAACGGCGCCAGCAGAGAGGGGCGGGGGGAGAGGTCGCGAGGAGGGGAGGCCAGTGAGGCTAGCAGCAAGGCGCGGCGTAACCCGACGCGACAACGATTCGTCATCGCCACGGCCAGCAGCACAATCGCGCGGAGCATCGATCGCGACAGTAGTTCAGGATTGTTGTAGCCCGAGCCTTTCGCTTCATATGAAACGCCCTGCTGAATGAGATGTGGCCGCGTGGGACATTCCTGCCGAGGGCGATGGCGAACCGCCCAGCGATGGGGCCTCGCGCCAGGCCGTGTTTGGCAGGCGAGCCAAGCGCTTGCAGGGTCGGGGCGCCGTGCCACTTCGCTGCTCTAGCAGGTGTCCAAGCAGGAGGGAAAACAACACACAGACACAATTAATCGTCGATTCCCCAGAAAATGTGGGAAAATATGGGAAGTGGGGGGGAAGACGAAAACCCAGAAAATATAGGAAAATATGGGAAATCGTTTTATTTGTGTGTATTTATTTGTGTGTCCTTAAGCCCCTTGATTCAAGAAGCGACGAAGAGCGGGCTTTTCCCCGCCAGCCCGGCCGGGCATTTCCACGGGAAGCTAGGCGCGGCATTGGGTTTCAGGGAGGATGCTGCAAGTTGCGCGACGTGGAGGCACCGTCTGATAGGGGCTTCCTTTTCGACGCAATGAGGACGCGGATGGAACCCTCTCAAGATGCGAGCCCGTATCCCGAACCAGGATGGGTATACTCTTTTTCTGTTTCTCTGTCTCTCTCTTTCTCTCTCTCTCTCTCTCTCTTCCTCGAACTCTCGGGATCTCTCTCTCTCTCTCTCGCTCTCCCTCTTCTCTCTCTATATCGCTTTCCCTCTCTCTCTGTCGCTCTCCCTCTCTCTCTCTCTCTCCCGACGGGAGAGGGGGCCGGGAAGGAGGGGGCGAACAAAGGCCCCCCGTCAACGGGGCTGGACCGACACCCTGCGCGCGCCGAAAGGGTCGGCGGATCTCGGGCGAGGCGCTCTACAATCCCAGCAGTCACCTCCATCGACGCATCGGAATGCCAAAGTCGCGACAGCGCCCCAGGTCTCACGGCGCGCTTTTGCCAGCGGCGCATTTCGGCATTTGTGCGCATGGCGGACGACTGCGACTGCGTGCGCGGAGGCTGGGAGTCGCGGCGTTGTTTTTTTGTGTGTGGGGGGGGCATGCGAAGTGGGCGTTCTTCGCGCTCCAGGGCGGCGTTCGGCCCGCTGCGAGACGCGACGGGGCGGGCTGGAAGCCGTCGGGCGCCGAGCGCACAGGGGGGGGTGGACGACGATTCTTTTTCAGGGCAGTGGTTCTTGTTATACTTTGGGTGCTGGGCAGAAGTGGTTCAAAGGTCGGGCCCGACCTCGGAGGGCGCGAACGTCCACCCATGTTTCAGATGAGACATACAGAAAAACAGGTTTGCATTTGCTAGATCCAACTACGTGGAAGCCAGAAACTCACAAGGATTAGGAGGACTACTGCGCACCATGCGAAACGCTGGCTTCGATTCCAGATCACGCCACTCATTTTCAGATGCTGTCAGCGTTGGAAAAGAAATCAAACAAGGAAGGAAGAGTGCTTGCGACTGACGTCGAAGTTGGGGCTGGATGGCCACTGGAAAATAATCGTTTGGAAGCACGCTGCACGCTTCCGCGCGCAATGGATCGCGAAAGCATTTCCAAGTTTCCGCCCCTATGACCTTTGGAGGTCCCAGAAACAAATCATGGCAAACAGGGGGCGCCCTCTGTTCGACTGGGAGGTTCTTGGCATCGGGATAGAATCGACCAGGCTTGATTTTAGACGCACGTTACACCAGGGGACAATGCAAGATGTTTGGGGGACGTGCATCTGGCACATGGCGTTGACCGATGCAGTCACCTCTGGAGCTGCAGCTGAAGAGGACCAAGTGAGACAGACGACGCCTCATCTCATGGCTGGCGCTCGCAGGTAGCGCCCTGGATACGAAGGGATTGACTGGGAAGCGAAGTATAACATCCCCGCAGGAGGAGGAGAAGGAGGAGGAGGAGCGGGGCCTCGCTGGCGGATCAGGCCGATGGGGGTTTGTCGGGGGCGAGGGGCAAAACACTGACATCATGCGTGCCTCGGGGCGCTCCCGCTCGAGAAGAGAGGGGCCGTCGCTCGCGTCGGACGCCTTGCGCCAGGCATGCTGGGAAAGCTAAAGCGGCCCGCGCGGACTCTCAGAGCAGCAGGAACTACACGTTTGCCCCATTTCGCCTTGAAGTTCTTGCGAGAGTTCCGCGAGCGTTTGAACAATATCGTGGGTGCGGCGGCGTTAACTCGAGCCGGCGATGCCAGCGAGGGTTGGATGGGCGCCATCGCTCAGAACCGGGGCCCTCAAACGGGCAACGCGCGATCTGTCGATTCGGACGTCGCTGGAACGCGCCCCCCTTGCGCAATCCCCAGCGCCATTCTTCGCGAATGGTTCCATTGACTCGAAGTCTAAAAAGGGGTCCCAGGTTTCTGCAAACGTATTTCGATCAAGGTTTGAACAGGATAGCCGATGGCATCGCCAATCGGCGCCATGGGCTAACTGGCAGGCCCCGCACGCTCTACCTTTTTCCAATTACTGGGGCACCCTGTGGCGCGTTTTCATTTTACGGTACACAAATCGTAACCTACTTTAAGCGTTGTCCTGCTTCGCAAGACAGGCGGGTTTCCCCCCCCCTCCTGTTCACGGAGCGAGCGGCGACCCAATCTATTGTTCGCGCCTTCCTACTTCATGTGTCTACGTACCCATTTCTTCCGACTGACGTGTATCCCCATGATGCTCATCATCATCCGCATCATCATCATCATCATCAATAACATACCCACCATCATTAGTCTCTTTCACCGTTCCCACCATCATCAGCATCATCATCATCATCTTCATCATCATCATCGTCATCATCATCATCACCATCATACGCATCATCGTCAACAAATGTGTCATAATCTGCGGCATCGTCGTCAGCGTCAGCATCATCAGCATCGTCATCTTGATCACCATCGTTGTCGTCATCATCGTAAAGATGGTTGTCGCCATCAGTGTCGTCACTATCACCGTCGTCAGCATCGTCATCATTCATCATCATCGCCAGCACACTCATCGTCGTCGTCATTATCGTGATCATCATCATTGTCATCCAGATAACCATCATGAACATCGTCGTGACAGTCATCTTCATCATCGTCGTCATCACCAACAGCATCGTCATCTGTATCGCCATCGTCACCATCACCTTGTCATTACCATTATCATCATCGGCATCGTCAACATCATGACCACTATCATCACCAGCACCATCACCATCATCACCATCATCGTCCTCACCATCGCCATTATCATCAGTATCATCGTCGTCATTACCATCGTCATCATCATCATCATCACCATCATGATCATCATAGTAAGCATCATCATCATAGTCAGCATCGTCATCATCGTCATCGTTAGTGCTTGCTATTTCCAGTGTCATTGTCGCTGTCATCTTCCGAGCCAGGTCGATCTAAGAAGGTTTTGGGACCCGGAACCAGGCGGACGCGCCCGTTGCAAGCAAAACCGCATCGTTTGGATTGGAGGGCCGTGTCGTCGGGAATATGGGCGAGCGACGGTCGGCAAGCCGCGCGCCAGAAGCCCCCCTTTGCCGCGCGTCATTGTCATCAGCATCGTCGTCATCCCCATCGTCATCATCATCAGCATTATCATGGTTGTCGTCATCATTGTTGTCATTGGCAACATCGTCATCATCATCACCATCATCACCATCACCAGCATCGTCATTGTCATCGTCATTGTCGTCATCGTCATCACCACGGTCATCAACATTGTTATTGTCATTGCCATTGCCATTGTCATTGTCATTGTCACTGTCGTCCTCGTCGTGTCGTCGTCTTCGCCGTCGTCGTCATCATCATTAGCATCATCATCTTCATCCTCCTCCCCCTCCTCCCCCTCCTCCCCCTCCCCGTCCTCCTTCCCTCATCATCGTCATCAGCCTCATCATCGTCATCATCATCATCCTCATCATCATGATCATCATGATGATGTTCATCATCATCATCCTCATCATCATCCTCATCATCCTCGTCATCATCATCCTCATCATCATCATCATCATCATCATCATCATCATCATCCTCATCCTCATCCTCACCATCATCATCATCATCCTCACCATCCTCACCATCCTCACCATCCTCATCCTCATCATGGAGCCCCCCCCCACCCCTGCCGCGGGGGCCCCTCCCCGCGCCCGGCCGCCAGGAGGAGCACGGCCGGGAGCCGCCCGCGCCCGCCACGGCGCTGCCCCCGCCGCCGGCCGCGGCCCTCAAGGCCCCGCGGCGGATCCCCGCTCCGGCCCGAATTGGGCACGGTAGGCCAGATTTCGTAATAAAAGGGAGGGGGTCTGGGGTCTCAACCCTCCCAGACGAGAAGTTTTAGACCCCCCCCCTGGGTACTCCAGATTTCGTAATAACAGGGAGGGGGTCCGGGGTCTCAACCCTCCAAGACAAGCCATTTCAGACCCCCCCCCGTGGGAGAACCCCCCAGAACACCGTCCCCAGACCCCCCCAGGCCCTCCAAGATGGCCTGGAAGAGACCCCCCCCCCAAATGAGACCCCCCTCCCTTTATTACGAAATCTTGAGTACGGTAGGCCAGCGTCGTGTCGACCGGCGGCGACCCCGCCAGCGGCGTGCAACGTTGAACGCCGCGGGCGACCCAGAATCGTTCGATGTGGAGCGATTTGGACGTTTCGGAGGCGCCCGATCGTTCGAGGTTGAGCGATCCCCGCGGTGTCAGGAACCAACGCCAGGGTCGCCACGACACGAGCCTGCCGTACGGAAAGAAGGGGCGCGATGCCCAACAGCGGATCGTGTTCATTTTGAACAGGGCTCGCTGTCCGCGCCGCCGCGGCCTGTGTCCATTCGAGACAGAAGGCCGCCCGCCCAACAGCGGCCGCTGTGGGTTTGGGACAACATTTGCTGTTGGGCACTGTACCCACTCCTTCCGTACCCACTTCGGGCGTCCAAATCCCCGCGCCGGCCCTGGCGGCGCCGAGCCTCGAGATTCGGCGGAGGGCCGTCTGAGGTGCCGTCCGGCCGTGGCGAGGCGTCCCGGCTCGCCTATAGCCCTACCAGGCCATGTTCTAAGAGCCGATTGTGGTTCCCACGGCATGTTCTCAGAACATTTCTGGCTGGGAGTGTCTGGTTCTAACACATCGGCTTAATGTTCTAAGTACGTTGGTTCTGCCATAAGATCGGGGGTGGACAGACCTCCTACCCTGACACGTCGATTCAGGAATTGGCCGTTTTCGGTTCGCGAGAGGGCGTCGCGGCCGTCATTTTTGCGGGTCCATGTCCGTCGGTTTCGGTCCCAGGCCGATTTCATTAAGGGGAGGTCTACTAAAGGGAGGTTTGTCCAGCGCCGATAAGAGCAGTTTTGGGGTTCTAAGAGCATGTCGCGGTAGGGCTATACGCATGCCGGGACGGTCGGTCCCTGCTCCATGCCGGTCGTGCGCCTCCAGGGAGGGCCCCCGTCGCCGGGGCTGGGCGCAGCTCGGGGAGCCGGTGCGAGTGGTCCCCATGCAGGGGTCGAGCAGGGGATCGACGGCAGAGCTGATGTGCCCCAAACTTGATTTCCGACCTCGAGTGTAGGACGAATGCATTACTACAGATTTCGTAATAAAAGGGAGGGGGTCTGGACCCTCCAAGACAAGCCATTTCAGACCTCCCCCGTGGGAGAACCCTCCAAAACATCGTCCCCAGACCCCCCAGGCCCTCCAAGATAGCCTGGAAGAGACCCCCCCCGAAATGAGACCCCCCTCCCTTTATTACGAAATCTGGAGGAGTTCTTCGCAAATCAGCTGGGAAACCTAAATTTTTGACCGCAGGTTCGACGAGAAAGTCAATGTTGGGGTAAATCAATGCTGTCGTCGATCCCCTACTCGAAAGAGGGGTCCCGGGAAGGATTTTGAGCCGATCTCTCAAGTCGCCCTTCTCCGAAGGTGGGAATCGGCGATGCGGCTCGATGTGAAGCGTGCCAGGCGGGGCCTCGCATTCGATGATCGAATCGGCTGGCATCGCTTCCTCGGCGGAAAGGTGGCGGAAGCCCGCAGAGGTAGAACGAGGCCGCCTCCGCCGGCGGCAGGCTGGCGGAAGTAAAAGAAGCACTTCCAAAAGATGGCAATTCTTTGAGTTCAGGGTTTTGCAGAACCCGCCGTGTGGATCCCGATGTTGTCTTCGCCCACGTCGTCGATGCATCGCCCGCGTCGCAATTGCATTGGCGATGCGGCGCGATCGTCTGACTCCATCTGCCTGGACTTTATTTGGGAGGTCTCTAGATCCTCGGCCAGGGATCGGTGCATATTCGCAGAAGGGCAACATCAAACCTACACAAACGTTATAGAGAGCCGCGCGGATTTCTTGGGTCTGCGCTGGACCCACGTGGCGCGGCTTCGAGCGCGCGAAGCGCGCCAGCCAATCTCAGAAATCCGCCCGGGTCCTCAGTGTTTGGTTGATCTCGTATTCTTATAATTCTGTTCAGTCCTTAATCATTATTCTGCGGTGTATACAGACGCAGATTCATCTATGTACAGTTAGTTTATATATATCTATCTATATATAAATAAAGATACGCACGCGTTACACGCGTTCCTCGCTTTGCCAGTGGGGCATGCACATCGTTCCTGGGCCCAGGATCGCCCCGACAAGGATCGGCGAGGAGGGCAGTGGACGTCCCCGGCAGGTCGCCAAGGCGGCCGCCCCCGCCGCTGCTGCCCCCAAGGCCGCGGGCAAGTCAGCGCCTGGCAAGGCCGCGCCCGCGGCCAGCGCCTCTGGCAGCGGCAAGGTGAAGAAGGTTATTCGGCGTGAAACACTGGAGGGAACACGGAGGAGAAATGAGCCATGATTCTGATCCGTTCCAGAACTTCAGGTTTTCCCGCTCCGCAGGCACTCCAAGTTGATTACCAGTGCCGCTAGATACTCCAGAACTCCTGGGATGTATCTTGAGCCAATCGTACCATGATATCAATCTCGTCCTAGAAACGGATCTGGGAGTTTTGTCGACATACTCGGGCTCCGTGGGGTTCCCCTTGGGCCCGAACGGCCATCAAGAGAAGGCTCGGGGATGCGTGGAGGAAGCCCAGGGTGCAGAACCCGTTTCTCAGAAGAGCGAGGCGTCAGGATAATGATGCGTTCCAAGATTTCCAAGATCCTGCATTGTTCCGCGCGAGCTCCTGAAACGAGGGACGTTAGATATGGCGGAGCTTTTGCAACATACTCGGAGCCAATCACATCAGGACATCGTTCTTGTCCCTGATGGCAAGACGCGTCGGTGCGCGAAGAGGGATGGCGGCTTTCTCAGCAGGCAAGGGGCTCTTCAGGCTTAGAAGCCCTCCTGACCTCTACGAAGCCCTCTCCCAAGCTCTCGATCCATTGCCACAGGAAAGCTGCATTCTTGAAGTCTGACCCCCTCGCCCCACCCCATGCTGGAGGGCGCCAGCTGTACATCTGCAACGATGCTGGCCAGGCCCATCACTGGGCCCGGGATCGGTGTACAGGCCGCATTTGGGAGAGGGCACCTCCCCCGATCCATGGATTTGGCGACCGCGCGCCAAATCCATGGTCGCTAATCCGTGTTTGCGCCCCCCCGAAAGAAGGGAGGAGGAGGAGGAGGAGGAGGAGGAGGAGGAGGAGGAGGAGGAGGAGACCTGCGCTCCTTCCCGGCCAGGCCAGGAGGGCGTACACAGACGTGCGACGCCTGGAGCTTTTGCAGCACAAGTGCCGACACCCTCCCCGGGACCCGTTTCCCTCCCGAGTCGTTGTCTGACGGTCCATGGGCCCGGCGGGGGCCCGGGGAGGCCGAGCGCGACGGGCACCCCGCCCCGACGTTGCTCACGACGCCGAGGCTGCCGGGCCTGGCGAGAAGTCGGGCCTGTCCTCCAACCGTCGGGGGTGGACAGACCTCCTACCCTGACACGTCGATTCAGGAATGGGCCGTTTTCGGTTCGCGAGAGGGCGTCGCGGCCGTCATTTTTGCGGGTTCGGGTCCGTCGGTTTCGGTCCCAGGCCGTTTTCACTAAAGGGAGGTTTACTGCAGGGAGGTTGGTCCACCGCCGATACAGAGGGGTTTGGGACGAAAAATTAAAAATAGGTTAACAAAAATCCAAATGGCAACAAAAAACGACTCGAAACATCGCCCCCGGACTATTGTTTGAGTACTTTTGAGCATTCCCCCTTTAGGGGGACAGGCCCGACTCAAGCCTGGCGCTCTCCCGCCCCGTGCGCGCCGCCACAGGTCGGCGCCAACGAGCAGTGCCCGTGCGGCAGCGGCAAGAAGTACAAGAAGTGCCACGGCGGAGCCTGACGCCCGCGGCGCCGTCGGGAGGCGGCCCAGGTCACTCGGGCCGGACGAAAGGGGGGGGATTGGGAAAGGGGGGGTTACGAAGTCTGCTGCACGCAGCTGGTTTCGGCCCCGCGGCCGGGCCCATTCCTCGATGCATATGTCGGCGGGGGGCCCGGGGAAATGAGAAGGAGTAGGCCTTCTCAGAAGGCCGCGGGACTTCTTAGAAGTCCGGGGGACTTCTGAGAGGTCTCCTTAGCCTATTTCGAATACAGACTGAACTTCTCAGAAGCCCTCTCAGACGTCCGGAAACTTCTCAGAAGCCTCGGAGGTCCCGCCCCTTCTCATTTCCCCCCCGCGCCCGCCGCCGAATATGGGCGCCTCCCGGCGCCGGGAGGCGCTGGGAAAGTCAGCCACGTGAGCTGATTCTCAAAGCCCCCCCTTTGCTATCCCCCCCCCTCTCGCCTGGCCCAGGTCACGGTGACCGTGGGCTCGGATGTGCCATCCCTCCCGCAAGGGTCTGAGGTGGCCCAGCACCGGTTCCGGCCAGCAGGGAGGGCGGGCGGGCTCGAGGCTCTGGCTTTGGGAGGGCTGCTTGGCCTCTTCGGCCTCTGGGAGCCGTCGCTGGGCCTTGGGATTGCGAAGGGCGCCTCCGAGGAGAAAGACTGCACCAGATGGAGGTCGATGTTGAACGCGTTTGGCTTCATCCCCCCTCCTGGCTTCTTCTCTAGGGTCCCAACCCGTTCCGGCCCTCTGGCCACAAGAGGGGGCCTGGGATCGTGGGCGAGCAGCACATCCGCGACCGCGGCCTCGCGTGCCGGGTCCCGGGGTTCGCGACGCCAGGACACGGGGAGTCGTGTCGCGGACGTCCAGGCTGAGCGACCGCGTGGTGCGCGTGGGATCGTCGAGGGCGGCCAAGAGGGGGGTTGATGAGTAAGGGGGGGGGGGATATCCTGGCGAGGGCCATGAGATCCCCCCAGATTTGAGGGCGCCTCTTCTTGTGTCAATGCGTCCCCGCCCCCCCCCCCCCCTGGGCCGCGCACATGCCGCCGGCCACGACTTGTGCCGGCCATGATTTGCGCCCACTCTTGGCCGCCCCCGGGCGCGGGATCGCGCTCCGGAGTCCAGCCCGCGAGGGTGCGGAACCGATACGCTTGCCGCTCACGGCCACATTCTTGCCCAGTCCCCGCACTCCCCTGCTCTCGAGGAGCGCAGCATCGTACGCATGGCGTGGTCCTACACGACCACCTTGCGGGTGATGGAGAGGTTGGGTGGGGGGAATACAACGACGCGAAGATCGGGACAAAGTCGTATCGGGATAATTCGAAATCTCTGAGAATCGGCGGGTTTGGAGGATGTATTGGGCGCCGCGGCCGCTCCAGAGCGTTCCGGAACGCTCTGAGAGCGCTCCGGAACGCTCTGGAGCGATTTATCCCGATCCTAGCCCTGTTTTAGTAGGGGATTAACTGGTGACACTTGCGACGGGGCACCATCGGGACACCACGGGGACAGATGAATGCCACCACTGGGACACCGTCAGAGCACCGTCGGGACACCACTGTGGTCCATCCGGCCAGGATGTGTCTATATCGATCTCATGGCCTGCCTCGCTATGGATCTCACTATCGATCTCGCTATCGACCCCTCTATCGATCTCACTCTCTGCTTATCGATCTCGCGATCGGTCTCACCATCGATCTTGCCATTTGTTTGTCGCTCCCACGATTGGTCTCAGTATCGACAGATCGGTCTCACGATTGACCGCACTATCTCGCAATCAATGTCAGTATACGTGTATCGCTCTCACTGTTGAACTCACCATTCGGTCAGTCTATCAATCAATCAGTCTCACTATCAATCGGTCGCAGTATTCATCTCACCGTCGATCCCACTACCTATTTATCCAATGTCGATATGATTATCGATCGGTCTCCCTATCAATCGATTTCTCGATCTATCGAATTTCCAAGTGTCACCGTCGGGGCACCATCAGAACAACATCTAGACATCATCGGGACACCATCGGGGCACCATTGGGGCACCATGAGGACACCATCGGAACACCATCGAGGCATCATCGGGACACCATCGGAACACCATCGGAACACCAACGAGACAACATCGGAACACTATCGTAATATCATCGGGACACCGTCGGGAAACCATCGGGACACCATCGGAACACCATGTGGACACCATCGCGATATTATCGGGACACAGTCCGAACATCGAGACACCATCGAGACGCCATTGGGACAGCATCGGGACACCATCGGGACACCATCGGGACACCATCGGGACACCATCGGGACACCATCGGGCCACCATCGGGGCACCATAGGGCCATAGGGACACCGTCGGGGCACCATCGGGACACAGTCGGAACACCGTAGGAACACCATCGAGACAACATCCGAACACCATCGGATCACCATCGAAACACCATCGGGACACCATCGGGACACTATTGGAACACCATGTGGACACCCCCTGGATGCTGCCAGCCCCTGGATGCTGCCAGCCAACCGGGGAGGGCGCAGCATCATTGGACCCATACTCGCCCCAGCCAACGGCGGAGTTATTCCGCTTGCTCGCACACGCATTTTCGCTTCGCCCGACCGCACGACACGACCATGTCGCCGAAGCAGATTTCCCACCTTGATCGGCGCATATTCCTCGGTTCGGCGTTGGACCCCCTGTCCGCCACCCCTGGCGGCGCCTCTAGCACGGCCACCAGCGAGCTACAGCGCGCTCGGGAAGTGTGGGCAGGTGGTTCGAGAGCCGACCCAAGGAATCCGCGCGGTCCTCTGACATTTTCTGTGTGTGCAGTCTTTGCTATTCGCGTTTTTCATTCCCGGGCGATAACGGGCGTTACCAGGAGGGGAGGGGGGCAGGGGGCCAATATCCTCACGTTTCGCGCCAGCGCCGTTTGGGAATACCTTGAAAGAACCAAAGACACAGCGATGGTCAGCACGAATCGTGACGTCATTGGGGGGGAGAGGGCGGCCAGGACAGGCAACGACCGTTTTTGCCGAACATAACTTGTTCTCTCTACAGTGCCGTTTGTAATACCTGCTCCGCGTGCGGATCATGTATTACAAATGAAGGGATTTAGTATTAAAAACAGCGATGAGTTCATGCCTACACTTAGTCATACATTGATCATGTATCCACATCCTATATTTAAGCGAATCCCATGTATTAAAACCTGCCCTGTGTGCCCACGAGGGGCACACTTGACGTCCGCGTTTCCCTGCGCCCTCCACCTGGCGGCCACTCGGGGCTGGGTGGGCTGCGGGGGCAGATCGTTGCCCCACGGTGCTTGACCCGCCTATACTCAGGAGGGAGAAAATAACACAGACACAATGAATCGACGATTCCCAAGAAAATATAAGAAAATGTGGGAAGCGTAGGGGAAGGCAAAAGCCCAGAACACATAGAAACATATGGGGAATCCTGTTGTTTGTGTGAATTTGTGTGTGTGTGTGTCCCAGGGCCCCTTCATATACGATCACCCTTCGGGTGATAAGGAGGTGTGGGGGGGGGGGGGGGGAAAAACCAGCTGCTGCCCAACGCGATGGGTGTGATGATGACGATGCCAGTGACGCGCCCTCGAGTTGGCGGCGACGCGTGACGACAATGTCGCGCTGCGATGTAGTGTCACTGTCGTCTCCGCTTTTCTATCTCACAGCCAATGTCACAGTCAACCTCACTGTCGATCTCACTTTTGATCTCACTATCCATGCTATTCTAGCGATCTCATTCTCGATCTCACTATCGGCTTCACTATCGATACCACGGCGGGACACCCCCGGCCACCGCCCGCCTACCGCCAACGGAACACCGACGGGACACCAACGGAACACCAGCAGAACACCACAGGACACCACGGTTGGACTTTCCAGACCACCGCGCGCCCACCGGGGGCGGAGGGGCGGTCGATTGCATCCGAATCGCCCTAGCGACGGCGGGGTCATTCCTCTCGCTCGCCCACGCAGCTTCGCCTCGCCCGCACGCACGACGAACACGAAACTGCAACCGACTTCCCTGTGGGGGGCTCTCCGTTCATAGCCCTACCAAACAATGTTCTAAGAACCTTTTTGTGGTTTCCACGAAATGTTCTTAGCACATTTCTGGCGGAAGATGTCTTGTTTTGTCACATTGTGTTAATGTTATGAGAACATTGTTTTCGTTCTTAGAACATTTTCTGCGTTCTAAGAACATTTCGTGGTAGGACTATAGAAATGCAGGGACGGTCGGTCCCTGCTCAAGATAGGCATATGGCATAGGGGGGGATGCATCGAGACCCAATCGCCAATCGATCGCAGACAGGGCCCTGATAGCCCCAACCTGCCCAGAGAGCTGCGGATTCACGATCGGGGACCTATCTCCGACCTATCGGCGATGCATCGCCGATTCCAGGTCGATGCATCCCCCCTATGCCAGTCTCCCCCACTGTCGTTGCCTCCCAGCTGCCGACTCTAGTAGTGAATCCAAGTTTTACGGGTTCGATCATGGGCCCCTTGTTAAACGCAAGCGTCTAGCTTTCACGCCGAAGACCGAGGGAGACCGCCAAAGACCGCGGGGAACCGCCGAAGACCCCACCGAAGACCGCCAAAGACCGCCAAAGACTGCACGAGGCAGATGGGTAGCAGGGGTTGGGCCGAACGAAATACGAAATCTGCTGCACGCAGCTGGTTTCGGCCCCGCCGCCGGGGCCAGTCCTCGACACTTGGGCGCCTCCCGGCGCCGGGAGGCGCTGGGAAAATCGGCTGCGCGAGCCGATTCACCATCCTGCCCTTGGCTGTCCACCTCTTACTCAAGCAGTGGCGAAGCGTCCCGGCTCGCCTATAGCCCCACCAAACAATGTTCTGAGAACCTTTTGTGGTTCCCACGAAATGTTCTTAGAACAGTTCTGGCGGAGTCTGTCTTGCTTTAACACAGGGGGCTGATGTTCTAAGAGCATTGTTTTTGTTCCTGGAACATTTTTGGGGTTCTGAGAAGATTTCGTGGTAGGACTATAGGAACGCCGGGACGGTCGGTCCCTGCTCAACTTGCGTTCCCCCCCCGAAGTGGGGCCCATGGTCGAGTGCGCAGCAGGGCCGAGCCCCAGCGACGGGGAGGGGCAGAGCGGCGCGGCAGTGCGCCCGCCCTCGCATGGCGCGCAGAGCAGGCAGGGCGCGGGCCCGCCTGCCCAGCAAGCCGCGCTCGAGAGAGGGAGAAGAGCGCGCGCCGGGCCCCTGGCTGCTGCCGTGCGGGAGGGTCGGGCCGGACGAAAGGAGGGGATTTGGAAAGGGGGGGTTACGAAATCTGCTGCATGCACCTGGTTTCGGCCTCACCGAGGGGCCCATTCCTCGATACATGGCCGCCTCCGGCGCCGGAAGGCGCCGGGAAAATCAGCTACGTGAGCTGATTCTCAAACCCCCCCTTTGCTATCCCCCCCTTTCGCCCGACCCGAGAGGGGGTTTGTGGACCTCCCGCCCTCCCCTCGAGGAAGAGGATTCGAGCAGGGGCGAGGCGTCCTGGCTCGCCCACAGGCCTAGCGAAGAGTGTTCCAAGAACCCTCTTGTGGTTTCCGCGACATGTCCTCGGAGCATTTCTGGCTGCTGTCTTGCTTTAACACGTCGGGATTGTGTGCTAAGAACATGGTTTCTGTTCTTCGAAGATTCTTGGGTTCTACGAACATGTCCTGGGAGACCTATTAGGAATGCCAGGACGGCCGGTCCCTGCTCAAAGGATGATGCGTCCTCTGGGTCTTCGACGCCTTTCCCACTTTTTGGTCCTCTTTGACGGTTTTCGTCGCCACAGCCGCATCCGCTTCGGAATCTCGGTCAGAACTCACCTCAGGAGATGTCGGGGGGGATCGACTTTCGAGGACGTGGTTGTTCCTTGAGGCCCCACTGGGAATCTCAGCTCATTCTTGGAAGTTATAGGTTAGTTCCTTGCCTGACGTTCCTTCGTTCCTATGCTTTCGGCCCTGTCTCTCATGCGCCGTCCGTGTCCTCTCCTCCGACACCTCGCCCTGTCTGCTCCCCCATTCCCCCTTCTCTCTCCCTCGTCCGCACGCCTCCTCCCGTGTCCATCCCCTCCTCATTCTTCTCCTCCTCCATCTTTTCCATCTCCACACCCTCCCTCCCTCCCTCCCCCAGAAGAAGAAAAACCACAGACACATGAACTTTTGGCGCTCCGCGCGGATCTCTTGGATCCACTCCTGGGCCCCCCGGCGGCGCCTCCGGCGCCGCCCCTGGCGCGCTCCGCGCGGGGGGGGGCGCTGGGGCCGGCTCCCTCGGCCCAGAATAGGGGGCCACATGCGAATCCGACCCCCTACTCCCCACGATTTCTGAGGGGGGGGGGGGGTCACTTCGTTCGGGAGTTCCGAAGTGAAATGAACCCCACCCTCCCCCTCAGAAATCGTGCGGGGTAGGGGTAGGGTTCGCATGTGGCCCCCTACAGAAGTAGGTCGGGCGTGTCCCTCTACAGGACGAGTATTCAAGAACAGTCACAAAATAGTTCGGGCACCATTTTCGGAGAATTCGTTAAATATCTTGGTGTGTTTGGGTTTTTTGTCCATGCATATGTTTCGTTCAAAATCCTCCTGTAGGGGGACATGCCTGACCTAATTGTAAGAGGCCACATGCGAACCCTACCCCACCATCCCACGATTTCTACGGGGGGGGGTGGGGTTCACTTCGCTCGGGGGGTCCCGAACAGAGTGAACCCCACCTACTCCCTTAGAAACCGTGAGGTTGTGGGGTAGGGTTCGCATGTGGCCTGCTAGGGTTTTTCTTCTTCGCTCCGCAGGTCTGGACGGGGAGGTGGCACAGGTGGTGGGCATTTGCTCCACGACCGCAGGGTCGCATCGAGTCCCCCCGCAGGAGTACTTTTGCGCCCCCTCTTTGTCCTCCCTTTGGATTTCCGCCGCCGAGCGAGGCGGCACCGGCCGCATCTGGGGGAGGGCACTTCCCCCGATCCATGGATTTGGCGACCGCGGATCGCCAATCCATGTTTGCGCGCTCCCGAGCGACGTTGCTCAATTTTGCTCTGGTTTCGCTGTGGCTGGCTCGCTTGAGGCGGAGGGACCAGCGAAAGGGGGAGGGAGCGGCGACGGGCCCAAGGCAAGGGGGGTCAGACGCGACGACGACGACGACGACGACGACGACGACGACGACGACGACGACGACGACGACGACGACGACGACGACGACGACGACGACGACGACGACGACGGCGGCGACGACGACGACGACGACGACGGCGGCGGCGACGACGACGACGTCGACGACGACGACGGCGACGGCGGCGGCGGCGACGACGACGGCGACGGCGGCGACGACGACGACGTCGAGTCAAACAGAACAGCGTCTTCCACACGCCAACAGGGTCGGCGGATTTTAGCCAGTGCCAAACTGCGATCGTCATCTGCAGTGGTCCGCTCCATTCGCAAAACGAGCAAGACCGATCCTTAATTTTCTCAGAGCTTTCTGGAGCGCTCTGGACACGGCCGCGACCCCTGGTGCGTCCTCTAGATTTGCTAACTCGCAGTCAGAGATTCCCGAGTTGTCCCATGGCGCCAACATCGCAGAGCGGTTTTCGTTCGGATTTCAATTGGATGGACCCGGAGAGTCCTGGAGAATGTCGCTCCGGATTTCGAAGCGGATTGGTTTAGGCCAGGGATGAAGACTTAACAACAAATCACGCGAAAATCACTTCGTTTTTCACTCGCCGTTTCGGGGTTTGCATTGACAGAAATCCACGCAAAACAAATCCGCTGCATCATGTCTGCAAGGTCGATGCAGTGAGTTTGTTTTCATTGGAGCTTATCCCCATCCTGCCTTCGTCTTATCATCGGAGGCCATGGTCTTGCGTGCCTGTAAGAAGGCTTACCTCCCCTGCGCTCCTCTGCCATCTCTGGAGGCGGCCACATCGCACGTCGAGAGACAGACGAGCAGGAGGAGGAGCAGGAGGAGGAGGAGGAGGAGGAGGAGGAGAAGGAGAAGGACGACGACGACGACGACGATGACGACGCCGACGCCGACGCCCGACTGCCTCTTGAAGTCTCCGCAAGTTCCTGCAAGCGCCTGGAAGCCCTCGCAGGCCCCACAGTGGACCTCCAAGCCGCCCACAAATTATCTCGGTCCCCGATCGCCTCGGGGCGAGCACGGCGGCGAGGAGCGACGGCTGCAGCCGCGACGGCAGCGGCGACGGCGACGGCGCCGACCACGAGGACTGCGACAACGTCGGTGACTACGAGGACGACAACGGCGGCGACGAACGACGAGCGACGACGACGGAAGCGGCGGCGAAGGCAGCGACGGCGGCGGCGGCGGCGGCGGCAGCGGGCGACGGCGACGCGCCCGGGAGGCGTCCGCCGCGGTCGGGCGGTGCGAGGAGCGGCGCGGCTCGCCCCGTGCGGCCGCTGCGAGAGGGGAGGGAATTCCAAGGGAAACGCAAGACTCGAGTACAGTCAACCCCGATAGTAATGATGGGCAACCTTCCCAAGGGTACTCCAGGTTTCGTAATAAAGGGAGGGGGGTCTCATTTCGGGGGGGGTCTCTTCCCGGCTATCTTGGAGGGCCCGGGGGGTCTGGGGACGATGTTTTGGAGGGTTCTCCCACGGGGGAGGGTCCAGACCCCCTCCCTTTTATTACGAAATCTGGAGTACCCTTGCATCCTTGCCTCCTCGGTTCAACCTTTGCCACTTTCGTTGGCCGCGCCCCGCTCGAAAAGCGTTCACACGGGCCTCCTCCAAGGCCCTTGCATCCTTACCACGCACCCTTGAGACAGGTTGACTGTACGCCGGAACTCGTATTCGCCCACGCTGTTTGGGCAGCCCGTCCTGAGTTTTGACGGTCCAGTTTTCGTGGGATGTCTGCAGCGGGAGCCCGCGTCAAGTTTCAGGTTCGGTCGCGTCGTTTTCATGATGGTCCCGTCGGGCCAACCCGAGTCCCCCTAATCCGAGGCTTACACCTCCCCAAAAGGAGAGGGGTCTTGATTTGATCAGGAGCTGACAAGCCAGCACCCAGACCAGTGCGACCCACAGAGTTCTCGTGGTTGAATGCTTGTGAGGGGGGGGAGTGCTGTGGCTGTGCATTGTCGAATGGGGGTTCGAGCCCCCCTCGGGGCCCGACGATTCGCACCCAAACTTCCAGCGCCTTCGAGGCCGCGCCCTTCCCCAATGCTTCCCTGTAGGTTTGAGTGCATTTGGTTCTCTCGCCATCTTCAGGGAAGGCGCGGCAGCGGGGAAATCAGTCGAGCTCACATCGGGCACGCAAAAACGGCTACACACGTCGCGGCGAGAGTCGGCAATTGACCTCTTGCAGCAGCGGGTGTGTGGCCCAGCAGCCGTTCGGCAGCCGACGAGCGAGCCTGCAGGAGTGTGGCTTGCGATCGGCGCCTTCGCGGTGCGAGGGTTCACAGCGCTGAGCCAATGGTTTGATGAGCCCTCGTCGGTGCAAGGCAGAGACCTCTGTCGAGGTCCGGGGTGCCGAGACTGAACGAAGATTGAGTCGTCGGAGGTCTGGGACTTTGGCGGCGTGCAGGAAGGCCACTGTCGGGCGGAGCTAGGACGAGGATAAATCCGTTCGATAGCGTTCCGGAACGCCCTCAGTCAGAGCGTGAATTACCTACCCCGCTTTCGCTTCCAGACAAAACCAAGTCATACCACGCGCCTCCTCGTCAAGCGGCCTGACCAGTACAGGCCGTAGTCTGGCATCGCTTGGTATCTCTTGGAAGCGAGGGTGGTCAAAAGCGAGGTAGGTTTGTTTGCCCCCTACTCAGGGCGTTCTGGAGCGCTCTGAGAAGGCCGCGGCGCCCGAGACCGAGGGAGCCCCTCGGGGTGGCGCCGAGGGAGGGCGGGCCCCTCGCCAGAGGTGCCCCTGGTCTAGGATCCAGGGCAGACGAGATGGGGAGTAGAGATCTCCACCTCCTCCTCCTCCTCCTCCTCTTCCTCCTCCTCCTCCTCCTCCTCCTCCTCCTCGGAACCTGGAACAGATAAGTACATTATCGGGGGTAGATAGACCTCCTACCCTGACACGTCGATTCGTGAATTGGCCGTTTTCGGTTCGCGAGAGGGCGTCGCGGCCGTCACGTTTACAAATCCGTGTCCTTCGGTTTCAGTCCTAGGCCGTTTTCACTAAGGGGAGGTCTACTAAGGGAGTTTTGTCCACCGCCGAGGGAGTAGAGATCGAGCATCATGTTCGGAAACTGGAACAAATACATTACCAGTGGCGGGCTGCTGTTCAATCCCAGGACTTTTTTGAGGGTCGGGGACGACGCTGGGGTGGTGTGGTGTACATTTTTTCTCCGATGTCTCGGCGGAACAACGAAAAGTGTATACACCAGGGTCCCGTATACACCAGGATCCGCTCTCCAGTGCAAATGTCAATGCAGGGCGGGAAAAAAACGTCGGTGTATAGAGTCCGATCCCCCACAAGTGGGGTGTTCCCAAAACAGGGCATGGCTTTCGAGGGCAGCAGGAGTTGTCATCTCTTCCTCGTCAGAAGGCTGGCGGAAGGCGAGAGAGGGAGAGAGAAGCCGTGCACGACAGGTGCGCAAGCAGAAAGGGTGACCGTGCATGGTACACTGCTCCGATGATCAGTGGCACTGCGTGGCAAGCCGCTGTGTTGCCTTATGGCGGTCTGGCAGAAGCGACGAGGACAGCGCCGAGGGCGAGGTGGAGGCCGGCGGAAGTAAAACGGCGTCGGCTTCGCTGGCGGAAGCCGGCGGAAACTCGGGTCGTGGCCTAGCTCTCGTGGGTGCGGGGTGCGGGGTCGTGGCCTAGCTCTCGTCCTGCCCTCAGCGCTCCCGTTCGGGCCCGACCTCTCGATGTGAATAGCCATATCGTGCGCCGACCTTCGGTGGATTTTACCCTAGGCCCCTCACGAAGCGTCCCTCTGAAGGCTCTTGGGGCGCAGTGCTGTGAAAAAAAGGAAGCTCGGTGAAAGCTGGCGGAAGCAAAACTCGAATTCCCAAGAGATGACATCATTTTTGGGTTCAGGGTTTCTGGAGTCGGCCATGTGACGATCGGTCTGAATTCCGTTTCTGGCCAGATAGTTGCGCACACGGTTTAGCACAGGCCGGAGAGCGGGAGAGACGGAGTTGCAGCAGCGTTTCCCCACCTCCGCAGGCATTTGCTTCCCACAGAGGGCCGTGCTAGCAGCACACTGCGCACTGTACACGAGCGTAGAGTCTAGGAAAAAGTCATTGGGATCGTTCGGGAGAATCGGGTAAGTAGGAACCCGAAGTAGGAAGTCGAAAGTAGAGCGGGATCCCGATCGCGTCCTGAATAGGAGGGAGGACAGAAAAGACCATCTCGGCTCTTGTTTCGGGCGGACGCAGAGCAGCTTGGAGTCTGCGAATCCACGTACGGTAGGTTCGTGTCGTGTCGACCCCCGCGTTGGTTCCCGACACCGCGGGGATCGGCCGACCTGGAACGGTCAGCCGTTTCCAAAAACGTCAGATCGTGCAGCACCGACCGCCGGCGGCGTTCGAGGCTAAACGCAGGCGGCGGGGTCGCCGCCAGTCGACGCGACGCGAACCTACCGTACAGTAGGGGTCTTGAAGAAGGAACCCTTCTCGTTGGGGAGGGGCTCGGTGTTCCTTGATTGTTTCAAAGTTTGCCTCGGGTTCTCCTGAGGTTTTCCGTAGGAAATCGAGGTTGAATGTATGGGAGAAAGGGGCCTCGCTCCTTATTTAGGGTTCCTTAGGTCAAGACCCTCACTGTACCCACTTTCAACGAGCAGTGTGGAGAGCTGCGACGGCAGCTGCATGCAGATGTGCTCGGCCCGCCGCTCGGCGCTCGCCTCGATGCGTGAGCGCCTCCGGCGCTCGGACGCGCCGGGGAAGCCGGCCACCATGGGCATCGGGGCTCACGGGATGGAGGTCAATGTATCAGGAAGGAAAAAACACACAGACACAATTAATCGTCGATCCCCCAGAAAATATAGGAAAATATGGGAAGTGGGGGGGAAGACAAAAACCCAGACAATATAGGAAAATATGGGGAATCTTTTTATTTGTATGTATTTTTTATTTGTGTGTCCCAGGGCCCCTTCAATCGGGGCTCACGGGATGGAGGTCAATGTAAACGGTCATGGGCCTGCTTTTCACCACCACCATAGATTGGAGGCGGAGGGGGTCCTCCACCTCCTCCTCCTCCTCCTCCTCCTCCTCGTCCTCCTCCTCCTCTTCGTCCTCCTCCTCGTCCTCCTCCTTCCCCCTTCAACTTCTGGTGGTGGTGGTGGTGGAAAACAGGCCCAGCGAACGGGGGTCAGTCAGAGCACCGCATCTTGCAGGATTCTGCAAAGCCAGTGCTGCATTGACCTGGGCTTGGGCGCAGGATCCTGCAGGATCCTGCACAGCCCGATTGACCCGGGTGTGGATTGGCCCAGGTCAGCAGATTCCCGAGTGCAGCAGATTTTGCCAGCCAACAAAAATATTGGCTCCCGCGCCGCCCTTCGTTCACCCCGGCAGAGGTGGCCCTGGTCCAAGGTGGCCTCCGGCTTCTCAGGGGATGCCTGGACAGGGCTCAGATTTCGACTGTTCTGACCCGATTGGATTCGATATTTCGATCGATTCCGATGCCGATCCTATTTCGGATTCCGATTTTGACTTCGCCCTCTCAGTGGAGGCCTTGTGAGCCTGCCGATCTCCTCCGCTTCGGCTTCTCCCGGCTTGGCTGCCGATCCGCCGATCTGATTCATGTCGGTCGCCGATCCGACGTCTCGATTCGATTTTGGACTCTCCTGTCCCGATGGCCTCCAGAGCACCTCTCGAGGTGGCCGTAGGGGTCCGTGGTGGGCGAGCGAGCATCTCGACAGCGTTGTCCTCGTCCGCGGAGGGTCGAGGTTCGGGGGTCGAGGCTTCGTCCGTCTCGTCGACGTTGCCGACGCCCGCCTCCTCACTGTTTCCCCTGCTGGCAGGGCCTCCGGAGTTTGGGCGGTTGTCATGAAGGAAGCGGGTGCTGACGGACACGGGTTTTGGTTTTGACGCTGAACAAGTTGTTGGCCCGTCCTTCAGGACCCGCCTGTTCCGTGACGAGGAGGAGGAGGAGAAAAAGGAGGAGGAGCAGGAAGAGGAGGAGGAGGAGGAGTAGGAGGAGGGGAGGAGGAGGAGGAGGAGGAGGAGGAGGAGGAGAGTGAGGACTGTAAATGTCACCAGTGACATCAATGCCATCAGCGCCCAGCGCCCAGGAGGAGGAGGAGGAGGAGGAGGAGGGCTCCGGCCGAGCGTCCGCGGCGCCCAGGACGCGGCCACCGAGACTCAGGGCCAGTGCCGCGCCTGGGTGGACGAGGCGCTCGGGCGCCTGGAGGACCTGGCGCTCAGGACGCGCGCCGACGACGCCGACCCCGACGACCACGTCCGAAGGAGGAGTGGCAAAGCGTGCTGACCTGCCTATAGTATCAAGCAGTGGCGAAGCGTCCCGGCTCGCCTATAGTTCCACCAAAGAATGTTCTAAGAACCATTCGTGGTTTGCACGAAATGTTCTTAGACCATTTCTGGTTGGGACGGTCTTGGTTTAACACATCGGATTCATGTTATGAAGACATTGCTTTTGTTATTCGAACACGTTTGGGTTCTAAGAACGTCTCGTGGTAGGACCATAGGAATTCCGGGACGGTCGGTCCCTGCTCAATAGTAGGGGCTCAGGAGACGGGGGTCAACGTAAACGGGGGTCAGTCAGCTGCATTGACCCAGGTTTGGGCGCAGGATGCTGCGGGATCTTCCAGGATCTTGCGAGGCCTGACTGACCCCGGCCTGGATTGAGCCGGGTCAGTAGATCCCCACCATCGGTTGTAGCTGTCTGAGGGTCTGAGGTGGTCCAGCAATGGTCTTCGGTAAGCAGGAAGGGCGGGCGATGTTCGAGGTTTCGCAGGCGTAGAGGTTGACACCAACACCAATTTCGGCGGTGTGGCTCCACCGAGGGAAGAAGATCCCGATCTCGGTGATGGTGGTAATATGCTGGCTTCCAGGATGGCCGAAACATTACCACCAACACCGATTTCTAGGATCATCTGCACCCTGTGGAGGCAATCCCCTGTGTTGGTGTTGGTGCCCATTTCTAGGCCTCCAAAGGTTGTGGGTTCGGGAAGGCCTTTGGCCTCGTCCGGCCTCCGCGAGTCGTTTTCGGGCCCCAGGGTCAGTAGAAACATATTCAGGGCGACGAACTGCACCAGATGGACGAGGAAAATAAGGAGGAGGTGGAGGAGGAGGAGGAGGAGGAGGAGAAGGAAGGGGAGGCGGAGGAGGAAGGGGAGGAGGAGGAGGAGGAGGAGAAGAAGGAGGAGAAGGAGGAGGAGGAGCCTGAAAGGGGTCCAGGGACAGACTTTGCGCGGATTTGGCTTCATCCCCCCTCCTGACCGATTTTTCATCGTGCCAACATCGCAGAGCGGATTTCGTTCGGAGAACGATAGGGTGGGCCCGGGGTGTCCTGGACAATTTCGTTCCGGATTTCGAGGTGAATTTCGTGCGGAATTTTTGTTGGCCAGGAATGAAGACCAAACAAAAATCCATGCGAAATTGACTTCGTTTTTCGCTCGCCGCTTCGGGGAAAAACAGAAATCCACGCACAAATCCGCTGCAGCACGTCTGCAAGGCCGGTGCAATGACGATTTCTTGGTGTCCCAACCAGTTCAGACCTTAATGGCATCCGGTTCATCCTGTCACCGTGCCTGGGTTGTGGGTTGGAAGCCTACTGGATGGTCGTTGGGATCTCGTGGTGGGGCTGTCGGGGGCCTCTTGGAGGCAGTTTTGAAGCCTCTTGGGGGCTGTTTGTGGGCCTCTGAGGGCCTCTGATAATCTGAGTGCCTCTTTGTGGTTTCGTAGGGGCCTCTTGGGGCCCTTGGGGGCCTCTTGGGGCCTCCCGAGCGCCTCTTGGGGCCTCCTGGGGGCCTCTTGGGGCGGAAGGCTCGGATTTTCGGTTTGTATTCCCTCTCTGGGGCCCTTTTTGGGGGCCGCCTTGGGGACCTTAAGGCTGCCTTAAGAGCCTCTTGGGCCGTCTTGGGGCCGTTTGGGGGCCCTCTTGGAGCCGCCAAGGCCGTCTTGGGGCGATTTTGTGGCCTCTTGGACCGTCTTGGATCGTCAGGGAGCCGAAGGGACGAGAAAACCAAAAACCTTCAACCACCTGAGGCACGTCAACAATTTTTGCCTCCTGGGACCCTCTTGGGAGGCCTCTTGGAGGCCTCTTGGGGCTTCCTGTAGGCCTCTCGGGCCGACTTGGGGCCATCTTGGACGCGACCACTGGGCGCCTCGGGGCCCTCTTGGGCCGTGCTGAGGGCCTCGTGGGGCCCTCCTGGCCCGTCCGAAGGCCCTCGTGGGACCCCGGGCGGCACGTCTTGCGGCCAGGTTGCCAGGAGCCCCCGAGGGGAGGGAGGGGAGGGGGGGGGCGGGGCGGGGCACGCGCGGAGCCCCGGGAGCTGTTGGGAGTGCGGCTCGGGGCCCTCCTCGGGGCCGAGGGGCCCGGGGCTCGGGGGGCGGGGCAGAGACCCGATCTGCACGCACGAGATGGGCACAGAAAGAATGGGTACAATGCCCAACAGCAGTTCCTGTTCATGTTGAACAGGACTCGCTGTCCGCGCCGCCGCGGCCTGTGCCCATTCGAGACAGGAGGCCGCCCGCCCAACAGCGGCTGCTGTTGGTTTGGGACCACATTTGCTGGTGGGCATTGTACCCATTTCTCCCAACCATCCTGTGGTGTTGGGTACTCGTTTTGAAGAGACGTCGCCCCGCGTTCCTCCTCCTTCCTCCTCCTCCCCTTCCTCCCCCCTCCTCCCCCTCCCACACCCATTCTGGCACACCCCTCACACGTTTCGTGGCCCCATAGGGAGCTCCACCGAAGGCCCCAGTGGCTGCGCCCGCATGCGGTTCCACCCCCATTCTGGCACACCCCTCACACGCTTCGTGGCCCCATAGGGAGCTCCACCGAAGGCCCCAGTGGCTGCGCCCGCATGCGGTTCCACCCCCCATTGGCTGGCACACCCCTCACACGTTTCGTGGCCCCATAGGGAGCTCCACCGAAGGCCCCAGTGGCTGCGCCCGCATGCGGTTCCACCCCCCATTCTGGCACACCCCTCACACGTTTCGTGGCCCCATAGGGAGCTCCACCGAAGGCCCCAGTGGCTGCGCCCGCATGCGGTTCCACCCCCCATTCTGGCACACCCCTCACACGTTTCGTGGCCCCATAGGGAGCTCCACCGAAGGCCCCAGTGGCTGCGCCCGCATGCGGTTCCACCCCCCATTCTGGCACACCCCTCACACGTTTCGTGGCCCCATAGGGAGCTCCACCGAAGGCCCCAGTGGCTGCGCCCGCATGCGGTTCCACCCCCCATTCTGGCACACCCCTCACACGTTTCGTGGCCCCATAGGGAGCTCCACCGAAGGCCCCAGTGGCTGCGCCCGCATGCGGTTCCACCCCCCATTCTGGCACACCCCTCACACGTTTCGTGGCCCCATAGGGAGCTCCACCGAAGGCCCCAGTGGCTGCGCCCGCATGCGGTTCCACCCCCCATTCTGGCACACCCCTCACACGTTTCGTGGCCCCATAGGGAGCTCCACCGAAGGCCCCAGTGGCTGCGCCCGCATGCGGTTCCACCCCCCATTCTGGCACACCCCTCACACGTTTCGTGGCCCCATAGGGAGCTCCACCGAAGGCCCCAGTGGCTGCGCCCGCATGCGGTTCCACCCCCCATTCTGGCACACCCCTCACACGTTTCGTGGCCCCATAGGGAGCTCCACCGAAGGCCCCAGTGGCTGCGCCCGCATGCGGTTCCACCCCCCATCTGGCACACCCCTCACACGTTTCGTGGCCCCATAGGGAGCTCCACCGAAGGCCCCAGTGGCTGCGCCCGCATGCGGTTCCACCCCCCTGGCACACCCCTCACACGGTTATGTTGCGGTGTCGCTCCCCACTGTTCCACACCCCAGTCACACGCTTCGTGGGTGGCTCCATGGGGAGCTCCATGCGCTCGCATGCCCCCCCCATTTCGGCACACCCCTCACACGGTTCGTGGCCCCATAGAGAGCTCCACCGAAGGCCCCAGTGGCTGCGCTCGCATGCGGTTCCACCCCCTTTTTCGGCACGCCCTTCACACGTCTCGTGGCCCCATAGGGAGCTCCACCGAACGCCGCAGTGGCTGCGCTCGCATGCGGTTCCACCCCCCATTTCGGCACACCCCTCACACGCTTCGTGGCTCCATAGGGAGCTCCACCGAAGGCCACAGTGGCTGCGCTGGCATGCGGTTCCACACCCCATGTTGGCACACCCCTCTCACGTTTCGTGGCCCCATATGGGGGCTCCACCAAAAGGTCCCAGTGGCACTGCCCGCTTGCGTCCGCCACCACCCAGCACAGCCCTTGTTCCCTGCGCTTCACCCACCCAGAACAGCGCTTCGTAGCCCTATAGGGAGCTCCACCAAAGGTCCCAGCGGCACCGCCCGCATGCGTCCGCCACCACCCTGCGCAGCCTTTGCTCCCTGCCTGCGTTTCACCCACCCAGTACAGCACTTCGTGGCCCCATAGGGAGCTCCACCGAATGTCCCAGTGGCACCGCTCGCTTGCGTCCGCCACCACGCAGCACAGCCCTTGCTGACCGCGTCTCACCCACCCAGTACAGCGTTTCGTGGCCCCATATGGAGCTCCACCGAAGGTCCCAGTGGCACCGCCCGCATGCGTCCGCCACCACCCAGCACAATTGCGGCATTCACAACTGTATATGGTCGGGTCCTTCGCCAGGCTAATTTCGGTACCCATTTCGGGCGTCCAAACCCGAGGCCGCGCCACGCCCACCTCGCGGCCAGCGGCAGGCACGGGGGAGGACAGGCCCGCCAGGCAGTGCTCGAAGAGCTCCGCTGTGGTTTGCACGAATGGTCCGAGCGAGTGCTGTCTGCCGCTGCTGGCAGGGGGGGTTCCCCCCCCCAACGCTTCAAAACCAGGGGGGCTGTTCCGTAACCACCCCCCCTTCCAGGGAAACCGATTCCGGGGGCCAGAACCCCCCCTCCGGGGAAGTTATTCGGGAGCCCAGGGTACGCCCTTGGGGCAACGACGACGACGACGCACGACGCACGACGCACGACCACCACGGCAACGACGACGACGCACGACCACCACGACGACGACGCCGACGACACCGATGACGACAACGACGACACAGACGACGATAACGACGAGCAGTGTAGAGTAGGCGTACAGTAGGGTATGATAAAAGGGCCGAGTCGAGTCGAATAGATACATGTGGGATACGGTACGGTAGAGTAGAGTAGGGTATAGTTGTCTGAGTTGTGTGAGGTGTAGACCATATTAGGATAGAGTCGAGCCGAGTAGAGAAGAGTCTACAGTTAGAGTAAAGCAGAGAGAGTAGAGCAGAGTAGAGTAGAGTAGGGGCATACTCGCGTATATCAGTACAACTTACAGTATCATAGAGTATGTGTGGGTGCGGTAGGGTAGAGAAGAGCAGGGCAGAGTATATTAGAGGAGAGGAGAGGATAATAGTTGAGAGTGGAGAAGGGCAGATAACATGAGTAGAGAAGGGTAGAGTAAGAGCAACGTGGAGTAGAGTAGAGTACGCTTGGGTACGATAGGGTCGAGTAGAGTAGGGTAGAATAGAAAAGGCAGAGTATACTTGAGCAAAGGAACGAGTGTAGAGCAGATAGAGTAGAGTAGGGTCGAATACACTAGGGCCCTAGTGGAAGCTGAGAGAGAGAGTTGGATCGACGCCTACAAGTGTCCTATTAGAGCATACAGCTTGCGCGGGCGCTTGCGACAGGTGCGCCGCCGCTGACGTCGTCGTCGTCGTTGCTGGGGGGGGGCAGGGAGCCCCCCGCATAATTCTCGAGGGGCAGGGGAGGGTGGATCCTGGACCCCCGAATCGTTTTCCTGGGGGGCGGCGGGGGGTCTGGACCCCGGGCCTTCCCGGGGGTGGGAGGGGAGGAGGAGGAGGAGGAGGAGGAGGAGGAGGAGGAGGAGGAGGAGGAGGAGCAGAGGAGCAGGAGGAGGAGGAGGAGGAGGGAGGAGAGGAGGAGGGAGGGAGAGGGAGAGGAGGAGGGAGGAGGAGGAGGGAGAGGGGAAGGATGATGATGATGATGATGATGATGTGATGATGATGATGATGATGATGAGGAGGAGGAGGAGGAGGAGGAGGAGGAGGAGGAGGAGGAGGAGGAGGAGAGGAGGAGAGGAGGGGAGGAGGGAGGAGGGAGGAGGAGAGGGAGGAGGGAGGAGGGAGGAGGGGAGGAGGGGAGGAGGGAGGAGGGAGGGGGTCCACTCCACTCCCCAGTTTCTGGTTTTCCCTTTTGAGGTTTTTTGTCGTTGGGGGGGGGGGCCCTGGTTCCTGCTTCCCCTTCTGGACAAGTTGTTCGGGCCGGTGACGGTGGATCGTGCTCCCCCCGACGTTCTTACAGCATTTCTGGCTGAGACCATCTTGGTCAGACCCATCGGAGATGTGCTCTGAGGTCAGTGTTCACGTCCCCAGAGAGTGTTCTGATGTTCGACTTGGCATCGCTCGGACGTGTGCATTTTTCCGTCGGCGAGTACCATCGAGGAGCATCCTTGATCATTTCGCGAAAAAACCACGCACGAAACCGAAACAACACAGGAAATGGACGTCCGAACGATGGCCAGTCGAAGACCATGACGTGGCAGGCTGATAGGCATGCCTGGACGGTCGGTCCCCTTCAAGTTGTCTGTCACGAGAACGTCGTTGACGATTCGGCCGACGGCGGCGTCAAGGACTCCGGCGAGCACGACGCCGACGTCGACGTCGAAGGTGTCGCATGCGACGGCGACATGAACCCTGGCGTCGCCGACAGCGACGTCGGCGGCGTCGGATTCGATGTTGGCGTCGTCGAAGACGACGACGCCGACGACGACGACGACGTCGCCAGACCACGACGACTTCGACGACCACGGCGTCGACGACGGCCGCGGGAGGAAAAGGAGTAGCGCGGCGTGGTTGTGATGCCTGTTGGCTCTCTCTGGCCTCCTGGGGATGGCCCTCGTCGCCATGGTTGGGCCCGTCCAGGAGTCCTGGTCAGAACAGTCTCCAGGACAAGACGGGGAGCCGTTGTGGAGGGAGGAGGATGACGGCGACATCGACGACTGACGACCAAGCTTACGGTGACTCCGACGCCGACGTTCTGTCATTTCAGTCCTCATAACCTTGTCCCTCGAGGTTCCTTTTTGCATAGCCCCACGAGTTGGGCCCCATTGCCAGCGTTCACAGTGAGCTGTACAGACGCTGATGTTGCTCAAGTCTCCAGACTCCCACGAGGAGGAGGAGGAGGATCCCCGCTTAGCCTCCCGCTCTCTTCCAGCCCCCAGCTGCCCACCGTCCGATCCAGGCATCCGCCCACAGTTTGTTGACACTGTCGGTGGCTGCGGCCACGACGGTCACCACCCACCAATCCAGTCCCACCCAAGCCGAAGGCTCCGATTTGCGCTCCATGCCCAGGGGGAGGGGGGGACGCGTCGGGGAACACTGCAGAAACAAATGCAGAGCCCGTTCCCCCCCGCAACCCGAAAGTTGGGCCCTCGGGTTGGCTTGGGGGATGGCCTGGTGGGTGGTCGGGCGACGGCGCGCGCGCGCCTCAGGATGCGCGAGAGATTCTCCGCGGTCACGGCGGACATCCACGCCGGGCGCGAGCAGGTCGTGCAGGACGTCATGGCGAGCGTCGGGGCCCGCATGGAGGAGGAGCTCGCCCCGATCGGCCGCCGCTTCCAGAAGGTCTCCGAGAAGCTCGCCGACTGCAGCGAGGCTCACCGGGGGCTGCACGTCGGCACCGATGCGGCAGCTCCGTGTCGTGCCGACGCGGCGGCGGCGCCAGCGCGGGCGTTCGAGATCGACCGCCGCCACCGGCCCAGGCTCGGCCGGGTACCGAGCGAAGTGCGCCATCGGGGCGCCGTAAAACGACGCGAAGATCGGTACAAAATCGGAGCGGGATAGCTCGAAATCTCTGAGGATCGGCGGCTTTGGAGGATGCATTGGGCGCCGCGGCCGCTCCAGAGCGTTCCGGAACGCTCTGAGAGTGCTCCGGAACGCTCTGGAGCGATCTATCCCGATCCTAGCCCTATTTTACGCCGCGACCGTTCAGGGTTGAGCGATCCGCGCGGCGTCAGGATCGGCGGGCCCCGAGCAGTCCACGGGTGGAGCGAGCCACGCGCAGGTCGTCGCGGCGCAATGCTTCCCAGAGGGGCCCGCCCTCCGAGGGGAGAAGAGGCCGTCAGCGAAGAGGCGACCTGGAATCTCGGGCCCGGCCCACCCCTGCTGCCACGAGCGAGGGGGAGGAGGAGGTCAGAGCCCCAAAGTCATCAGGGATAACTCGGGTCAGGGCTAACTCGGGTTCGCTTTTCAGGATCCCGAACCCGAGTTACCCCGGACCCGAGTTCCCCCGGATCATTCGGGCGTCCAGAGCCCCAAAATCATCAGGGATAACTCGGGTCAGGGCTAACTCGGGTTCGTCTTACGGGATTCCGAACCCGAGTTACCCCGGACCCGAGTTACCCCGGATCATTCGGGCGCCCAATGAGGGGGAGGCAGGGTGGGCGGAGGAAAGGAGGGACACAACAGCTCCCATCTGCCAGGCGGTTGGGTCGTCATGATACGAACCTGCCGTGCCGATGCCGATGCTCTTCTCTCCTGACCGGGCATCCCCGGACTTGCCTCGGAGGCCTGGTCAGAGTGCTTCCCAGGATCGGGGAAACGTAAGACTCGAGTAAGCTGGAACTCGGTTCTGCCGACTTTTTTGACGAGCGCGTCTGGAATTTTGACGGTCCCGTGTTCATGGGATGCTTGCAGCGGGAGCCCGCGTCAAATTTCACGTTGGGTCTCGACATTTTGATGATGGCCCCCGTCAAGCCAACCCGAGTCCTCCGTACCCGAGTCTTACCTCTCCCCGACAGGAGAAGTTAATGTCTGGGGTGGACAGAACCCCCAACAGTGACACGTCGATTCGTGAATTGTCCGTTTTCGGTTCTCGAGATGGCGCCGTGGCCGTTATGTTCCAGGCTTGCGCCCGCCAGGTTTGGGCCTCGGGTCGTTTTCACTAAACCACGTGTTACTAAAGGGGGGCCTGTCCATCCCCGACAGGACAAGTTCACGGAGCACGTAGTGGATACCGCTGCGGCTGCTCCCCAGGCCTCTCCACCAAGTTCGATCTGACCAGGATTCCGAGGAGAGCCCAGCCGTGGCGATAGGGGGCTCCACGGGAGACCCCGAGAGGACCAAAACGGGGGGAGGGCATCGGGGTCGGTAGATCTGTGATCCCTCCGAGGCGGCGCGAGAGGGACCTCCTGGCCTGACCGACCGCCTGTGCAAGGTGCAGAGGGCGCCATACGTGACACCTACACCTATCGGAGTGTGTGTGTGTGTGTGTGTGCGTGTATGCGTGTGTGCGTGTGTGCGTGTGTGTGTCTGTGTGTGTGTGAGTGTGAGTGTGAGTGTGAGTGTGAGTATGAGTGTGAGTGTGAGTGTGAGTGTGAGTGTGAGTGTGAGTGTGAGTGTGAGTGTGAGTGTGTGAGTGTGAGTGTGAGTGTGGGTGTGAGTGTGAGTGTGAGTGTGAGTGTGGGTGTGAGTGTGAGTGTGAGTGTGGGTGTGAGTGTGAGTGTGAGTGTGAGTGTGGGTGTGAGTGTGAGTGTGGGTGTGGGTGTGGGTGTGCGTGTGCGTGTGCGTGTGCGTGTGCGTGTGCGTGTGCGTGTGCGTGTGCGTGTGCGTGTGCGTGTGCGTGTGCGTGTGCGTGTGCGTGTGCGTGTGCGTGTGCGTGTGCGTGTGCGTGTGCGTGTGCGTGTGCGTGTGCGTGTGCGTGTGCGTGTGCGTGTGCGTGTGCGTGTGCGTGTGCGTGTGCGTGTGCGTGTGCGTGTGCGTGTGCGTGTGCGTGTGCGTGTGCGTGTGCGTGTGCGTGTGCGTGTGCGTGTGCGTGTGCGTGTGCGTGTGCGTGTGCGTGTGCGTGTGCGTGTGCGTGTGCGTGTGCGTTGTGCGTGTGCGTGTGCGTGTGCGTGTGCGTGTGCGTGTGCGTGTGCGTGTGCGTGTGCGTGTGCGTGTGCGTGTGCGTGTGCGTGTGCGTGTGCGTGTGCGTGTGCGTGTGCGTGTGCGTGTGCGTGTGCGTGTGCGTGTGCGTGTGGGTGTGGGTGTGGGTGTGGGTGGGTGTGGGTGTGTGTGTGTGTGTGGGTGTGCGTGTGCGTGTGCGTGTGCGTGTGCGTGTGCGTGTGCGTGTGCGTGTGCGTGTGCGTGTGCGTGTGCGTGTGCGTGTGCGTGTGCGTGTGCGTGTGCGTGTGCGTGTGCGTGTGCGTGTGCGTGTGCGTGTGCGTGTGCGTGTGCTTGTGCTTGTGCTTGTGCTTGTGCTTGTGCTTGTGCTTGTGCGTGTGCTTGTGCTTGTGCTTGTGCTTGTTCGTGTGCGTGTGCGTGGGCTTGTGCTTACGTTTGTGCGTGTGCGCGTGCGTAAGGCGTGTGCGTGTGCGTGTGCTTGTGCTTATGTTTGTGCTTGTGTTTGTGTTTGTGCTTGTTTCTGTGCGTGTGCGTGTGCTGGTGCTTGTGCTTGTGCTGGTGATGGTGCTTGTGCTTGTGCGTGTGCTTGTGCTTGTGCTTGTG